>JASDQU010101981.1:29545-172682 GCA_032191745.1 Picea mariana
CCTCACTAAGGATAACACCAACAACATCATCAAATTTTAAAGTATTTGAACCAGAGACAGAGTTACTTACAGCCATGACCAAGCCATTCTAGCTTTCTGGCAATGAGCACAAGATTAGAAGAGCCCTAACCTCATCATCAAAGTCCACTTTTACAGAACTTAGTTGATTAGTAACTGTATTAAATTCATTTAAATGATCTACAACAAACCCACCTTCTGACATCTCCATATTAAATAATCTCTTCATTAGAAATACCTTATTCAACGTCGAGGGTTTTTGATACAATTTGGCCAACGTGTCCATCAAACCCTTAATTGTCTTTTCTATCGAAATATTGAAAGCCACCGATGTTGCCAGGCTCAGCCGTATCATTCCTAGAGTCTTTCTGTCAAGAATCTCCCATTCTTCGTCCTTCATGGCCATCGACTTCTTTGCTACTCCGCTCAATGGTAGGAATAGATCCTTCTGATATAAATAGTCTTCCATCTGCATCTTCCATAATTGGTAGTTTTGGTCGTTAAATTTCTCGACCCTAAACTTTCCATTTTTCGACATTGCTCCCACTTGAACCAGGAACCCTCTTTTCCTGCGAGTTACCTTATGCTCTAATACCAGTTGTTAGAAAAAACAGGACCGTGGAGCAATAAAATAAAACAAATGTAGAAACAAAACACAGAAGACACAAAATACAAGAGAGACATAGATTTACGTGGTTCACCCAGTGTGGGCTACATCCACCAGAGAAATTGCCAGGTCCTTCCTTTATTATTATCCAGCAAATGAAGGGATACGACCTACAACAAAACCCGTTGTAACTTCCTGTTCTTTCTCTCACAGTCTCCTCTCTTAGAATACAATATTCACCACCATCCATAGCCGCGATACATTTCCCTCATAAAAGAGGGTTGCCTTCTAGGGCAAAAAAACCCTAACATAATCTCTACCGTTAGATTTGCGACCTTATAATGAATGGTCCAGATTTACAATGAAATTACAATATACTTTTACAAGGCGATTTTTGCTTCGGGGGCTTCACCCTCGAACCCCCACTGGGGGCCCGCTTGCCCCCAGACCCCCCAGCCGGGGGGATAGCCCCCCCGGACCCCGTAGAGGGGGTACCCCCCCTCTGCACTCCCCCGCGTGGAAGAGTGTACATACTTCTGGGGTGTAAATACTTCATGGGGTATAAACATGGCTGAAAGCAAGGACCTCTGAATTAGGAATATAATCAGGCTCCATAACCAATAGCTAATCTGATTCACATATGGAGTAAATGGGTCATACATAGATATCAGATGGATGAGTGAGAGGTGTGGCAACATCCCTGTCATGACCTATTAGCGCTCTTTCCACGACCTGAACTGAAGGTTAACGACTACCTTGTTCCTGAGAGGTCCACGATGCCATGAGGGAAGACTGAGACAATCAGTCATGAGGATTTATGAGGGGAACACAATAAGGATGATTTCTTGTTCCTTAGTAATCTCTTAGTCTCACACAAGGTCGATAAGTGGAGTTTTGACTCTAAGCATAAAAAAAATTCCAAACTAAGTCAATGGAGAGTGGCACCTGTAATACCCTAAGGACGAGCCCAAGTTATATCTATGTATTGTAAACATGCTTTGTAGGTTGGTGAGCCGAGAAATTGTAATATGGTAAGCTTATGTGCAAGTAGGTCGAAGAGCCTAGGTGTTAAAGGCTAGGAGACTGTTTTGTACATGTAATTATGCACTTTTTTAATATAAAAATATCGTTGCGTGTAGACTGACCACGAAGAAAGAGTGACGGGGGACTAAGTTTCCATAAGGTTGGGTAAGGGAGGATGCTAAGTGTTGGGCTTAGGGGCTAAGCTAGGGGGATTACCTCTAAAGGGGATAATAATTTATTATTATTTCCTAAAAGGATAAGGTGGACAATTTATGAGTGTTGTCCCAAGTTCCTAGGAAAGGAACGTATGCAAAATGGAGTGCATGAATCTCCAGGAAGATAGGTGTTGACCTGGGTGCATGCAGTTAAAGTTGAAGAAGTTAGCCGTGTTGGGGGTTCATGCACACATTCTGTCATCCTCCACCTGAGTTCGCTGGAATTCTTCCCCAGAAACCATTTTGTCTCTGCACTAGACCTCTGCATAGCCACACACCTCTGAAAATCATATTCGTGAAGTCGACCCACGTCTTCTGTGAAGCCCGAGCATCCCGTATATGTCTATGTCATGTGTGTCATAACTACTGGTTGTTGTGGCCATGCAGTCCCTTGGCTGAGTGTGGCTTGACGCCATCATCTGTTCCTTGTTGAGCCTTGTCGTTGTCCTCCTTGTGTGGGAATGAAGTTGAAGAAGTAGGTTGTCAGGCTTGTGTGCAACGCTCTCTCCAGGTGAGGGAAGTAGTTGTGGTTGAAGAAGCAGGTTGTCAGGACTGTGTGCAACACTCTCTCCAGGTGAGGGAGGTGGTTGTGGTTGAAGAAGCAGGTTTTCAGGCCTGTGTGCAACACTCTCTCCAGGTGAGGGAGGTGGTTGTGGTTGAAGAGGTAGGTTGTCAGGCATGTGGGCAACTCTCTCCAGGTGAGAGAGTGTGCTGTGGAAGTGGTTTTTCTTGGAAGGGGTGTTGTAGCTGCTACAGAGCTCTGAGAATTCCGGTCCAGCCTATTGCTGAAGCCCAAGGTAAGGGAGGTGAAGTAGTCGATGGATTGTGTGATAGTGAAGGTGTATACTCCTGGGGTGGGACATGCACGTGGAGAATGAGAGTTTGTGAGCAGTGGGCATAAGTGGCTCCTAGGAGAGAATCCTTCCTCATAAATTGTGTGTCTTCTAGTTGACCTTGCCTAGCCTAGGATTCCCTTTCCCGGTGGAGCTTAGTCCCAGCTCAGGGGTGACCTATTGTTGAGAGTGATGAGTAGTGTGGTCTAAGGCTGGGAGGTTCATGGAAGGTTTGCACGCAGTTGGTGGTGTTATTCGAGTTGAAAGATAAGTATAATTTATGTGCTTAATTTTATGTTATGCATCCATTTCATGCTTGAATGTTATCATGTATTCCATTGCATATATGAATTACTGTCTATTACATTTGAATATGTATGGTAGCAGTAATTATGTGTTATGTGTTTTATTTCGATTAAAATGCATGTTATATGTGTGTGTGTGTGTGTGTGTGTGTGTGTGTGTGTGAATGTTCTACGTGGTAGTGTTGCTCAGCCTATTGAATGGCCAGGGACGTTACAGTTTGATATCATAGCTAAGTCAGATCTGAGTAGTGGCATTGTCGGTATTGTTGGAAGGTCGGGGATGTTACATTTTGGTATTAGAGCCAACGTTTCAACACTGAGCCTGGATGGGCCATGTTTGTGGTAGTTGAAGCAAAGGTATTGGAAAAGAATTGTTGTCAAAATGGACAAAATTCAGGTTCACAGCCAAGGTTTCGACTCTGAGTCTAAATGGGTTGGATAAGTGGTCATTGGACCCGAGGTTTCAGGTGGAAATTGTGTCTAGAGAAACTATTTTCGAACCTCAGAACGTTCCTGAGTACCAAGATGTTACTTTGGTCGTGTTACGAAGCTCTGAAGGGGTATAGGTGTCATAAAACCATGACATAAGTGGTATTGGGCTGCAGAGTAATGTGGGCCTTAGGATCTATTTGGGAAAACGGGAAATCCTTTACGACCTTCATATCTGGAGAAGGTGTAGGGGGGTTATCCTGGAAGCCTTACCATTAGAATGTAACTTCATATTTTGGATGTCAGGAGAAGGGGAATGTGTTGATGCACAAACTTCCGAAGCCCAAAGTTTCAAAGTGAAAGGGTAGACATGGTGGGGTCAGATGATGTCGCCTAGGGTAACATGGACCTTCCTAGGCATACCACGTGTCATCACCTTAGTTGGTGACAACTATACTATGTGGGCCTAGAGGATAGAGAAGTCGAAAGTTCGGAAGTCGTGAGATTGGAAGGAAGCAAGTGTGAAATCTTCCAAAACCCAAAGTCCCGAAGTCCTGAAGCTCTGAAGTCCCGAAGCTTCGATGACAGAAGTTCCACAATGAGTGTCAACCGTTGGATGCTGGGTAGATGTGGACTGTTGATTCACCCTACTTCACGAGTTCGTTAATTCAGAACTTTGAGAGTCTATTGTGATGTATTATGAAGACTTCAGAACCTGAAGTCCTGATTAAGTGCCTATCGATCTATCACTTCGTCACAGCCCGTGGTCACAAGGGTTGGGGATAAGAGAAAAGGGATAAGGCTTAAAGTTGTAACAAAGCTGAGCAGAGCTCGAAAAATTCATGAAATCAGAACATTTCTTAAAACGGATTCAGTTTATGAATTCTTTGGAATTTGTTAAGGAATGATGGCCTGACAAATTTTGGTTGAATGCACGTCCTGTTTGTAGAGTTCAACGAGTGTCAGGACCGAAGCGAATTGCCACTGAGTGCAGAGAAATGGAGGAGGCACAAAATGCTTCTAGTTCAGAGAATGAAGTAGAAGAAATGGATGACCATTTGGGAGTTGAAGGGTCAAACTCCAATGGGCATGGAGAAGATATAGATAAGGAAGGGCATATGATGAAAATCATTGATCGATTGCAGAAAGATGACCAAAATCACCAAGAAGATAGCAGAAAGCTCATGAAAGCTAAGGAAAAAAAGGAAGAATTCAACTTAAAGTTGATGAAGAGTTTGGAGAGAATAGAAAAGAAGTTGGATAAAGAGACTGACTCAAGAAAAATAGGGAGTCGCAAGACCCCTGAGAAGAAAAGAAGATCAAGAAGCATTAGCAGACATCGTTGCCACTCCCCAAAGCAGTCCAATAAGGAGGCACACAGTAGTTCAAGCCCATATCCTACCAGAAAGAATAGGAGATCTGGAGTGGATGAGCTGAAGGGAGAAATGAACAAGAGTAATCCTCCTACGTTTGATGGAGAACAAAAGAAGGAGGAAGATGCCGAAACACGGTTTCTTGGCATGAGGAAATATTTCCAATTACATAATTATTCCTCTCATGGAGAAGGAATAATTGCAATGTATCAACTGAAGGGAAAGGCATCCATGTGGTGGGATCAGCTTGTGCAGGTGCAACACATTAGAGAGAAATATGTTATTTGGAAAGAATTCAAGAAGTATTTTGAAAAGAAATACTTGACTAAAATATACTACGATAGAAATATGAAATAGTTCTTTGAACTCAAGCTGCGCAGCATGTCCATTGATGAATATGAACGAAACTTTTTTGAGTTGTTGAAGTATGTTCCATTCATCAAAGATGATACTGTCAAAATTCAAAGGTATCTAAGTGGACTTCCACCTTCCATCGGTGAAAATATCCAATATGATGACCCTAAGACTATGGAAGAAACTATAAGGAGAGAAATTTTTTTGTATGAGCAACAATATGAAAATCCTACTTTCCGGAAGGTTTGGGAAGACAAGAAGAATTTCAAAATGGATCAGAGGAAGAAGGGAACTAAACCACCCTTTTTCAGGAACAATCCTCAAGGAAATTTAGGTTTTAGAGAGCCCAGGAAGGCTGAAGTAGGTGGGAAATTGCCAAGGTAGACACCTATGGAATGTTGGGGTTGTAAAGGAAATCATAGGTACAGAGACTACCCCCACAGAAATGACAAAGTGAGAACTGTCCACAATGTTCAACAGGATGAAACAATGGAGGAAATGGGTAGAAGTGTTCCAAGAATATATGCAGCCCTGGACAACAAGCAGACTGAGTTTCGGTCACATATGATTGAAGTGGAAGGTATGATCAACAACCAACCCATTACTATTTTAATTGATTCGGGATCTAGTCATAGTTACATAGATCCTAGAATGGTGGAAAGTTTTCATTTACCAAGAAGTAAGCATGAGAAATATTGGTTAGTGCAGTTGGCTACAGGAGCCAAGAGAAAGGCTGTCGAGTTAGTTAAGTCCCGTCCAATGGACATGAATGGATTGAGCACAAGGGATGAATTGAATGTTTTACCTTTAGGTTCCTATGACTGTCTAATTGGGATGGATTGGTTGGACCATCACCACACCATCTTAGACTGTAGTAACAAGGAATTCACTTACCTGGATGAGGAGGGGAATCAAAGAACAGTCCAAGGAATTCCTAGAGAAGTTGTTGTCAGAAAAATCTCAGCAATGCAGCTAAAGAAGAGCTATAGAAAAGGCTATCAATTATTTGCAGCCCATGTGGAGGAAGCATCTAAGGATGAGGTCTCAAAGATTGAAGACCAAGCAGTATTAAAATATTTCGAAAATGTATTCCACGAGGTACTAGGATTACCCCTGAAAAGAGATACTGACTTCTCAGTATACTTGATGCCTTGAGCAGTTCCAGTGTCAAAAACTCCTTATAGAATGAGTACATCAGAGCTGAAAGAACTACAATTGCAGCTTGAAGAACTTCTGAAGAAGGGGTATATATTCCCAAGTGTGTCACCTTAGGGAGCCCCGGTCCTATTCGTGAAGAATAAGGATGGGACATTGAGATTGTGCATCGATTTCAGACAATTGAACAAAGTGAGTGTAAAGAACAAGTATTCTTTTCCAGGGATCGATGATCTCTTTGATCAGTTGAAGGATGCTAGGATACCACTAGGTAAGGATTAAGGATGAAGACATCGACAAGACAACCTTCAGAACAAGTTATGGTCACTATGAATTCAGAGTGGTGCCATTTGGGTTGTCGAATGCGCCCACTATTTTTATGTGCCTAATGAATGGTGTGTTCAAAGAATATCTGGAAAAGTTTGTCATAGTATTTTTGGATGATATTCTGGTGTATTCCAAGTCAGAAGAAGAGCATGAACAGCATCTGAGGATGGTGTTGCAAGTGTTAAGAGAGCACCAAATGTATGCTAAACTGAGCAAGTGCTCATTTTATCAAAAGAAGATCCATTACTTGGGGCATATCATCTCAAAGGATGGGATAGTCATAGATCTTGAGAAGATTGAAGCCATCCGAGAATGGTCATCAACAAAAAATGTGATAGAAGTCAGATCCTTTATGGGTCTAGCTGGCTATTACAAAAGGTTCATTACAGGGTTCTCAAGGATAGCTTACCCTATCACTTCCTTGCAAAGGAAGGAGAAGAAATTTCAATGGACAGAGGAATGTGAGAAAATATTCCAGCGATTGAAGTAGTTGTTAACCAATGCTCCAATCCTGAGGATTGCAGACCTGAATGAAGACTTTGTAGTGTGTACAGATGCATGCAAAGAAGGACTAGGAGGAGTCCTCAATCAGAATGGGTTTGTAATTTTTTATGAATCCATAAAGTTGAAAGAGGATGAAAGGAACTATGCAACTCGTTATTTAGAGTTGGCAACCATCTTTCATGCTCTGAAGAAATGGAGGCATTACCTCATGGGAAATAAGTTCGAACTGAGAATAGACCACAACGGTCTGAAGTATTTGTTTGATCAGCCAACCTTAAATTCTAGGCAGAGTAGGTGGTTGGAGTTTCTTTGTGAATATGAATTTGATATCAAGAATATAAAAGGAAAAGAGAACAAAGTGGCTGATGCGCTCAGTAGGAGAGTGCATGAATTGCATGCTACGACCATTATCATGCACTGAGCTAATATTAAAGGCAGAATTTTGGAGGCTGCAAATGCAGATTTGTAGTACATGGATTTGGTATTAAAGCTATAGCAAGGTAAGATGTCACAGAAAGTGGAAAATTATAAATTGGAAACCGACGGAATACTTCCGTACAAGAACATAATTTATGTACCTAACGTCTAGGAATTGAAATTTATGATTTTGAAAGAAATGCATAATGTACCTTATGTTGGCCACCCTAGATATCATAAAACTGTGGCAGCAGTCAAGAGCCATTACTTTTGGCTAGGTATGAAGAAAGAAATTGAAGAATACATCGCCAAATGTATGGAATGCCAGAAGGTCAAAGTTGAGCATAGGCACCCAATAGGGTTGCTACAGCCTTTACCCATTCCTAAGTAGAAGTGGGAAGTGGTGACAATGGATTTCATCACAGGATTTCCTAGGATCAACAAGCAACATGATTCAATCATAGTAGTGGTGGAAAAGCTTAAGAAAGATGCCCATTTTATACCACTAAAGACTACTCACAAGGCAACAAACGTTGTTGATATTTTTATGAGGGAAATAGCATGATTGCATGGTATTCCCAAGACAATTGTGTCTGACAGGGACCCGAAATTTACCTCAAAGTTCTGGAAGGGATTGTTCAAAGGATTCGGAAAAATCTGAACTTCAGCACTGCTTATCATCCCGATTCTGATGGGCAGACAAAGAGGGTGAACCAAATGATATAAGATATGTTAAGTATGTATGTGATGGACAAACAATCTAAATGTGAAGACTACCTACACTTGGTAGAATTCGCCTACGATAATGGGTATCAAGAATTGTTGAAGATGAGCCCATTTGAAGCACTTTATGGCAGAAAGTGAAACACTTCAGTAAGCTGGGATAATCTAGCTGATAGAGCAGTGGTTGGGCCAGAGTTTCTCAAGGAAATGGAAGAGAAAATGCTAAAAACTAAACAGAATTTAAAGGCTTCCCAAGACATGAAGAAAATTTATGTTGATAAGGCCAGAACCCACATGGAGTTTAAAGTGGGCGATCATGTTTTCCTAAAAGTGAAAGCCAATAGAAGTTCCCTGAGGCTGGGAAGCTGTTTGAAGTTGGCAACCAGATTTTGTGTGCCATTTGAAATCCTAGAAAGGATTGGGCCAATTGCATATATGCTTGCATTTCCTGCATCCATGACTGTACATAATGTGTTTCATATTTCATTGATTAATAAATATATACATGATGCTAATCATGTAATTGATTGGAATGTGATTCAGGTGGAGCAAGAAGGCGTCTTGCAAGTGCATCTGGTGCACATATTGGACTGGAAAAGAAATCAACTACGAAATTGAGCCATAGGGCGTGTAAAGGTCTAGTGGACCTAGTACGGTCTTGAGGACATGACATGAGAGCATGACGATACTATGTGGGAAGAATACCTGCATCTTTTTGAAGATTTTGGAAATCTTGATGATGTTGTGTAAGTAAGTTGCACCGAGGACAGTGAAGAAATAAGGGGAGGGGATTGTAATACCCCATGGATGAGCCCCCATTATATCTATGTATTGTAAACATGTTTTGTAGGCTGGTGAGCCGAGAAATTGTAAGCTGGTAAGCTTATGTACAAGTAGGTTGGAGAGCCTAGGTGTTAAAGGCCAGGAGCCTGTTTTGTACATGTAATTATGAACTTTGTTAATATAAAAACATCGATGTGTGTAGACCGAACATGAAGAAAGTGTGATGGGGGACTAAGTTTCCACAACGTTGGGTAAGGGAGGAGCCTAAGTGTTGGACCTAGGGGATAAGCTAGGGGGATTACCTCTAACGGGGATAATAATTTATTATTATTTCCTAAAAGGATAAGTTGGATAATTGATGAGTGTTGTCCCAAGTTCCTGGGAAAGGAACGTATGAACAATGGAGTGCATGTAGCTCCAGGAAGACAGGTGTCTACCTGGGCGCATGTAGTTAAAGATGAGGAAGTCAGCCATGTTGGGGGTTTGTGCACCCATTCTATCATCCTCCGCTTGAGTTCACTGGAATCCTTCCCCAGAACCCGTTTTGTCTCTGCACTAGACCTTTGCATAGCCACATACCTCTGAAAATAAGATCCGTGAAGCTGACCCGCATCTTCTGTGAAGCCCGAGCATCCCTTATTTGTCTGTGTCGTGTGTGTCACAACTGCTGGCTATTTTGGCCATGTAGTCCCTTGGTTGAGTGTGTCTTGACGTCAGTGTCTATTCCTTGTTGAGCCTTGTTGGTTTCCTCCTTGTGTGGGAACATAGTTGAAGAAGAAGGTTTCCAGGTTTGTGTGCAACACTCTCTCCAGGTGAGGGAGGTGGTTGTGGTTGAAGAAGCAGGTTGTCAGGATTGTGTGAAACACTCTCTCCAGGTGAGGGAAGTGGTTGTGGTAGAAGAAACAGGTTTTTCAGCCTGTGTGAAACACTCTCTCTAGGTGAGGGAGGTGGTTGTGGTTGAAGAGGCAGGTTGTCAGGCTTGTGGGAAACTCTCTCCAGATGAGAGAGTGTGTTGTGGAAGTGAGTTCTCCTAGAAGGGGTCCCGTAGCTGCTACAAAGATCTGAGAATTCCGGTCCGGCCTGTTGTTGAATCCCAAGGCAAGGGAGGTGAAGCAACTAATGGACTGTGTGACAGTGAAGGTGTATACTCCTGGGGTGGGACATGCATGTGGGGAATGAGAGTTTGTGAGCAATGGACATAAGTGGCTCCTGGGAGAGAATCCTTCCTCATAAACTGTGTGTCTTCCTATTGACCTTGCCTAACCTAGGATTCCCTTCCCCGATGGAGCTTAGTCCTAGCTTGGGGGTGACCTACTACTGAGAGTGATGAGCAGTGTATTCTAAGGCTAGGAGGTTCATGGAAGGTCTGCATGCAGTTGGTGGTGTTCTTCCAGTTGAAAGATAAGTATAATTTATGTGCTTAATTTTATGTTATGCATACCTGTGATTCTTGAATGTTATCATGTATTCCATTGTGTATATGAATTATTGTCTATTACATTTGAATATGTATGGTAGCAGTAACTCTATGTTATGTGTTTTATTTCGATTAAAATGGCTGTTATATGTGTGTGTGTGTGTGTGTGTGTGTGTGTGTGTGTGTGTGTGTGTGTGTGTGTGTGTGTGAATTTTTCGCATGGTAGTGTTACTCGGCCTGTTGAATGGTCGGGGACATTACAGTTTGGTATCACAGCTAAGTCAGATTTGAGTAGTGGCATTGTCGGTATTGTTGGAAGGCCGGGGATGTTACAACACCCTTGGAGCACGTAGGTGCATCTTGAAGGGCGCATCACATGAATAAATTAATGAGTTATTAAAAATCTAGAAGACCTTATAGAATAAAACTAATACTTAGAACTGATAGAAGGAGAATATCAATTTATACAAATTTATAAACTAGAAACATAATAAAATCAAAGTCTAAAATGGTTATGACTAAATGAATTTATATTAAAGGGGCATAAGGAAAATTTTAGACTAAGTAAAATTATTATAGGGAGAATAAATTTTATGACGTGCACAATGTGTGAATGAAATTAAAAAAAAAAAGAAGAAATTTTCAATTAAAATAAATTAATTTCATGAGAGTGTGGGTTGCCAACATAGAATTAGAATCCTAAGTTAATATAGACTCTAAATCCTAACTAAGAGAAGAGTCCTAATCAAACTCCAACTGTAAATTAGTTAGGAGACATAATAAAGGAGAAATTGGGGAACTAAGGGACAAAAATGATAAAATCTAGGAAGTAATTGTGCATGCGAGGTAAAAATGCATAATTATTTTTATTAAAAAGAAATAAACATTTACAACTTGGGGAAAGTGTGACATGTGTTGGGGGTGAATAATCTCTAATTTAGTTGTTACAAATTAACTAATTGTGCATGAATTGACAAGTGTCAAGGTGAAAATTATTATAAAAAGAATGGAGAGGAAGGAGGAAATGACCCTATTGTTGGATGAATGGAATGCTGCCAAATTTGTTTTGTGACTAAGTTTACTTGTGTGAGTTGGGCTGCAAGTATTTGCAAAGAGGTGGAAGCCTCTCCTTGTGAGGGAAAGCTTGAACTAGTTTTTGGATTTGAAATTTTGTGTGTGGCTCCTTTGCAGCTTGAGGGGTAAAGGGGTAGAAGAGTACCCCTAGCATTGGTTGGGAGGTACCAATGAGGTCATTGAATTAGTAGGTGAAAGGAAGGAATGTTGCATAATTTTTCAGATTGAAGAACACAAATTATCAACACTCTGTTTGGTTACAATATTTATCAATTTAATTTCATTTGGATATGTATATTATCGTTGTAAAATTTTCAATTACGAATGCTTGTTGTAATTGATCCATAGAACAATCTGGGCAGAATTAGAGTTAAAATATTAGCTTAAAGTTATAATATCATTTTAGAAATACCTGCATCTTTGACAAGTACATGCACCTTTTCTTTCAAGTGCTATGATATTCTTCACCGTAATGATTGGTACATATATATGGTAAACATTTAAGTGTAAACTGGATATTTCATTGATGATCGATACTCTTCTCTTTTCTTGATGCATGGGATGCAACGTTATTGTAGTTTCAACCTTTAACCTTGAATTGAATCTTGTAATAGAGAGAAAATTGATTCTATGAAATGTTTGTTCTTATTAATTGTTTTCCAAAAACTTGGCCTATAGATCTCCTTGTTATTTCATGTACAATGTTATGATAGCTACTTACCTATCATTCAAGTCTTTGTTCAAATCTTATGGATACATGAATGTATTAAATTATTATTCTTTTAGAATTCTATCTATATTTTATACTGGTTATCCTATTGTTCAATTGAAATTTCTAAGATAATCTATTTGAGTAGAATTGATGTTTATATTGAAAAAGCATGGTAAATATATATGATTACAATCTAATTAAGAGATTAGAGATACATAGTTACAAAAAATCTTAGAAAGCATTGAATATATTCTTAATCATATTCAAATGCAGAAAGAAAATAGAATTGTAATACAAAGTAATTTATGTACTTGAAATTTCAACCACCCGACCAGACACTAATGGTAATGCTACTACTGTTAGGAGAATTTTAGAAAATACTTACCAAGAGAAACACATACTCATGAAGAACAGACAATATGAAAGAATAATAGATCTTTTGCATTAAAGAAACAGAGAGGAAGGTATAATACATGCTACAAACAACCTAGTTGTAGAGTCAACAGACCTTTGAGATAAAGAACATAGAGAAAAATCTAGTTGTATGTAAAAAATAGACTGATAATAAGAATGATAAATCTATTATAATAGGAAACTTGAATATACACCAAGGTAGGAATCCGAGTACAAGAAACACTTAGGAGAATCGCTTAATCAATTACATAAAGAAGAATTCATACGTTTAACCCACGAATTCAAGACTAGATGACAAGGTCGATGTTATGGTCATAATAACAAAATGCTAAAGTCATATATTTATTAAAAGAATATATAACGATATGTATAACGATAGCATCATTTCCATTAAATCTATAATTGCAGAATGTTCCTTAATAAAGTTATCTAAAAACAACAAATGGTGTCCACCCGATGCTGTAAGCGACGGAAGCCAAAACACTCAATTATATATAATGCAGAAAACTATTTTCTATTTCAAACTCCAATTAAAATATTATAGAACCCTTTTGCATACGCAAACTAAGAAATACATAGCATTTATCTCTAAACCAAAAACAATTAACTGATTGAACAATCTAACTAAATCTGAAGCCAAACGAGGGTATCCTTTTTCATTCACAAAAAGGACATGTGAGGGAACCTTAGTACCTTTCAAAGGTCGAGTACCCTAGTTGAGGAGCTTAGCCCTTAGATGTCCACAGGAAACAAAACAAATGAAGTTCGTATGTTACTTGAGAAGTTATCTCATTACAAAGAAATGTTTTTGTTGAAATAAAGGAATACTTACAAAACTTCTGATTAAAGGCTGATATAGGAACATTGTCTTCTATGGTCGATCATCTATGCATAACCCACAAACCAGTTATAAAGGAAATTTGATGCAAACCCCCACCTTCTTCTGGGGATTTTGCGGCCTCCCAGTCTAAGGATCATTCTTCTACAGAGCTAAATAAACTCTCGGATCCCAATTGGATCCCCTCTAAACATTCACATGCCCATTAATTCTCCTCAGGTGCAAGCCTGTACAAATCAAAAAACTTGCAGGCTCCTTCTCTAAGCCTATTTTTTTTTGAAATCAAAACTTTAGGTGCTAGCCCCTTTGCTTCGGCCAAAATCACATGTGACCGAGGGCTATGACCAAGATCTTAGTTGAAAGGTACTTATCTGGAGCTTTGAGGCCCTGATGCTTCAATACTTTAGGCTTCTTAGGATCTTACAACACAACCCCAAAAATCACTTGAACACCTAATTGACGAACTACTCTGATGCTGGACTGGGCTCCGGAGCTTCGGGCTTCAAAGGTATTAACCAAAAAACACACTAATCCTCTCGAACATCGAATTCATGAATTCCCGAATAGTTCTGAGGATCAACGATCCATACTCCACGCTGAGATATATGACTCACAGGTACTCTGGGGCTCCAGGGTTTAGGAATTTTCTCTGCTCCAACATGCAATACCCTTGAACTCATGAACTCTGAACTAATAGATCAGACGACTGATCTTTGCTTCGAATCAATGGTTTGTGCTTACTCCGGACTCTGGGCTTCGGGTATTTTCACACCTTAAACAATGCTTCCTCTTGAATTGTCGAATGTTGAGCTGGTGATCTATGAATCCTACTCCTCCAATAACCAATGGATGTGATTTTCTTTGGAACTCCAGGCTTTGAGGTTCCTTACACCTTATTGCCACCAATCCCCTGAATTGGCGAAGGGTGGGGATCAATGGTTGGTCAATATTTACTTTGAGCCTCGGGCCTTCAGATATTTTTTCATCAAGCCAATGTTTCCACAGAATATCCCAGACTATCAAACTCTAAAAAATGAATGATCTACTGAAATGTGTCCTTGATGCCAATGGTATGAATTTTCTCCAGGATTCAGGATTTCGAGACTTTCTTCCCTTTGTGCAATAACGCACAAATTCTCCTGGACCATCGACTTCCAAATTACTCTAGAATTCAACATATCACACTCAATCCCCTTGATCTATGATGTAGATCCACTCTGGGACTCCGGGATTCGGGGATTTCTCCTCCTAGAAACTCCAAGGAAAATTTCTCCTAGAGTGTTGAATCTCTGAACTAGGAGATCAACGGCTCATGATCTTTTTGCTCAGATCTGATGGCTGGGATCTGTTATCCTTTCCTACATGCTCCTCCTACTATTTGGGACTTGATACAACAACCTTTATTTGTTTCTACAACCAATCCAACAACTGTTAAGGACCCTCCTTTGTTGCAACTTCACTTTCCTTCGATAAAGGAATTTTCTCAAGATTTCAAAGGCCTGATCTTTGAATCTTCCTTTTCAGGGTCGAATTGCTGGCCTCTACTTGCATTGAACCTCCTAAGCTTCTTCAACACATTGGATGAAGTGTGGGCACACTCTTTCTCTTATCCTTTATTTTGGGACTTAGACTATTTTCTCCTTCTTCACTCCTTGCAGGGCTCTATGCAAACTTGCACTATCTCTCCTGAAATTGAGACCTTTGAGGATCACCTATGCACTTCTTGTGATTCTCCACAATCGAGGATTTGGAATGTCCTCTAATGCACAGTTGCGCGACCTCTCATAATCTTGTAATTTCTCAAACTTCACAGGGAATCAACCCTTTTCTCCTTTAGCAACCTCTCATGCCCTCCTAGCACCCACACTCTTTCTCCAGAGCTTTCAACTCTTCAATTTCAAAGGGTCTAGTCCCTTTTTTCTTTTCAGATGAGTTCTTGTGCCCTCTTAGCACTCTTCTCTCTCTCTCTCTTGAGATTGATCAACACTTAACGAAGTGATGGCTCTGTGCACTCTTTGCACTAGCCTTCCCTTGAGATTTTACACTACCTTGAGTGTAGGCACACTCCTTGCGCTCACTCTGAGCACTCCTTGCACTATCCCTTTTGAGCTTGTGACTTTTTCTAGTGTTCCCACCCGACACACTCTTCCTAAACTCAAAACATAGTTCTAGTTCCCTCCTTGTGTTGGCTTCACAAAGTTTTTCAACAACTCTGGTGTGCACTCCTTGCACTATCCTTGAGACCCTAGAACACTCATAAACTCATAGAGATAGAGAATTCTATATATTCATGCAAACATAACATACATGAACTAACAACATTCATAAACATGCAAAATAAACATTTATAAAAACAAACATATCCTTCCACATAATACACATAGAGATTCACATGTAAGGAAATGTGCTTTTGTATTAAATCTAAATTATTTTTACAATAGGTTACATGACTGGACTGCAACAAAGTCTCAATTGTTTTTTCTCTCCTCTCCTCTCTTCTCGAGAGATTTTTTTCTCTTCCTTAATCTTCCTAATGCTCCTACTAATGATCTCAATAAATTTTGATATTTTTACATAATAGGGGCTTCTCGAGCCTTCCTCCACCTAATCACATTAAATTACATTAAATTTACATCTAGTCTGAATCAGAACTAGATCCATCTACTTGTCATCCATTAAAGGAGACTTTACATGCAACCTTACACAATACAATGACCAGCCCTCCTCAAGCATTACAATATTTAATTACATTAAATTTTAGATTTAAACTCAAAATGAGAAGGATGATGGTTCTCTCTCTCTCTCTCTCTCTCTCTCTCTCTCTCTCTCTCTCGGTATATGATCCCTCCTTGTGCATTGATGCGCTAGATGTTGATGCACAATTGAGTTGGAGTGATGCTACTACATCAAAATTTAAATCCACATAAGTTATGACGAAGAAACATGGTTGGAGATGTTACCAGTTTTAACTTGGTTCGACCTTGTTTTCCTTTGGAGCGCTTGAAATAAACAACGTCATTACAGCCCTCTCTGATGGGTACCCTTGAAAAAAAAAGGGCCCGTCATTATCCTAACACCCAATAAAAATCTATCTTGACAGAAGAACAAAAGATAGTAACTATTTAACGATAGAATACCCTGTGGCATGCTCAATAGCTCAATTCAAAATAGGATTGTGGTAATTGTAGTATGATATGACTCTTTGTTTTGACATTCCATGAATTTCAAGATGTTTTTGCATGGTCATACGAGGATCTTCATGGTTTTTATCCTTTTCTCATAGAACATTTCATTCTTATCAAGAAAGGGGTAAAAATAGTTAGGCAAAAACAAAGACCTATTAGCCCTGCACTTGAAGCTACTATTAGGAAAGAGTTGGAAAAATGATTGAAATCTCGTATAATATTTCTAGTTATGTATTCCGAGTGGGTTTCAAATCTTGTACCTGTTTTGAAGACTATTGGTCAGATTAGATTATGCATCAATTTCCAGCCATTGAATAGAGTGAGTGTCAAAGATTATTTTGCTCTGCATAATATGGAAATGATTTTAAAACAAGTTGCAGGGTCACAAATGATGTCCTTACTTGACGACTTTTCTAGATATAGTCAAATCAAATTAAAGAGGGATGATATATATAAAACCACATTTACTACATGTTGGGGCACATTTGCTTATGAACGTATTCCTTTTGGATTGTATAATGTAGGTGCCACCTTTCAAAGATCTATGCAGATAGATTTTGACGATCTGATCGGTAAAATTATCCATGTTTATCTCGATGATTTGACTTCCTATTCAAAGAACTGGTTAGATAATTTTGGTCATCTTAGAAGAGTTCTCATGCGTTGCTGAAAATTTGGCATTTCTTTAAATCCTCCCAAGTCTATTTTCAATGTCACTAAAGGAAAAATCCTCAGTCATTTTGTTTCTGATTCAGGAATAAGCATTGACCCCAAAAGGATTGCTGCTATTCTAAATCTTCTTGCCCCCACCTCCAAGAAATAATTCCAAGCTTTTATGGGAATTATCAATTTTGTCTGTAGTTTCATTCCTGATTTTGTTGTCATGGTTAAACCAACACATAATCTTCTAAAGAAATATCGTTCTTTTTCTTGGACATGTGACGCAGAAAATGCTTTCCTTAGGATTAAGAAAGCAATCATCTCTGCACCGGTTTTGGAGAAACCATATTTTGAGAAAGAGTTTATAATATATACCAATGCCACTGAGAAATCAATTTCTGCTATCCTCTTACAAAATGATGACCAAAACAATGAAAAAATTGTAGCATACATGAGCGAGAGTTTATTAGATGATGAAATCAAGTACTCTTATATTGAAAAACATGTTTTTACTCTTGTTAAGGCTATAGAAAAATTTCACCACTTTATTTTAGGCAAGCATATGCAAGTACGAGTCCCTTTGCTTGTTGTCAAGTTTCTTCTCTCACAAACGTATCTTTCAGGAAAACTTGCATGTTGGCTTGCCAAAATTCAGGAGCATGATTTAAACATCATGAAATAAAAAATGATCAAGGGATGAGACTTAGCCCTTCACTTAGCTCAACACCTTGAACCAAGTCAAGAAATTGATGATCAAGATAATCCTCTTTCACCTCTATTCTATATTGAAAATCAAAATCTTTCTATAGCTGAACATCCTTGGTATATAAATCTGGTGTATTACTTGTAGCATAAAAAATGCCTAGATAACTTGGATCCTCACCAGAGAAGAAGAATCCACCTTAAATCTTCCAGGTATATCATTTTGCAAGACTTATTTTTTAGAAGGTTTGTTTATGGTTTATTACTTCAATGTGTGAATGATGAAGACGCATATAAATTGTTACAATAAATTCATGGATCATCAATTTCTTTCATTCATATTAGTGGCCATTTTTTTGATAAAGCTACTTCTTTTAAAATTATAAGGAATGGTTACTATTGGCCTTCGATATTTCGATATTCCTACAAATTCGCAAGATCTTACGATAAGTGCCAAAAAATTGTTGGGAAAGAGCATCTTTTTTCCATGCCTTTACAACATGTCCTCTCGGATTTCCATTTTTCTAAATGGGGCCTAGAATTCATTGGTCCTATCAATCCTCCATCTTCTATAGGGCATACTTTTATTTTGACAAACACATACTAATTTACTAAATGGACCAAGGTTGTCCCTCTTAAGCATGCACTAGATGAGTAGGTAATTTCTTTCCTGGAAGCTAATATTTTGTTCAAATTTGGCCTTCCACTAGAGATCATTATAGATAATTGCACAACCTTCATTTATGCAAAATTAACTCAATTTTTGGTTAAATTAGGGGTCAAACATTTCAATTCATCAACATATTACCCCCAAGGAAATAGACAAGTTGAGTCCACTAACAAAAATCTGGTTAGGATCATCAAAAGGAACATAGAGGATAAACGTTGCCAATGGCACACACTTCTCAGTTACACTCTCTGGAAAGATCACACTACCACCAAGGCAAGAATAGGTTGTACTTGATTTCATCTCACATATGTCCAAGAGGATATTCTTCCTACTAAGTTGGAGCTTTCTTCCTTATGGATGATGTTACAGATTGAAGAATTAAATTCTTCCAATGTTCCCCAAAGGATAAATGCACTATTAGCCCTGGAACAACAAATGAATTTTTCCTTAGAGAACACAAAGAGAAGGCAATAGTCTGTGAAAAAGTATTTTAATAGAAGAGAGAAATCTGTTGAATTTAAGATTGATGAAAAAGTCCTACAATGGGACTCAGCTCATGCTGAGAGAGGAAGACACTCAAAATTCCAGAAACTATGGTTAGGTCCTTTTAAAATCGCTTTAGTCCTAGGTGAAAACTCATACCTTCTATAGGATTTGGAAGAGTGATTGTTCTCTTACAACACCAATGTTTTCCACTTGAAACATTATGAGGAACCAGTCTGATAATTAATGCTTATTTGAATTGACATCTATACATAGTCTTTTGTTTTATTGTTGCCTTTTTTCTTTAGTTTGTTGGGTTTTTAATTTCTGTTTTTCTATTTTTTTTAATTGATCACAAATAAAGTCTAGATCAATTTTCCCATAACAATGTCATTCTATAAGTATTTTTGTTCAATAAGAAATAAGGTATACATATTTTTCACTATGTCCTCCTTTTATACATAGCTGAAATTGTTTTTCATTTCAACATTGTTGTAGGATAGTTGATTTTGTCTTCTTCCCTATTTCCGATATCCCTTTCTTCCCTCCATCCTGAGATTCAAGAGCATGCCCAAAGAGTACTCCTTAAAAATTAAGATGTGTTATTTGTTGTGTCTTATATGATCATTATGCATATAGGACCAATTCCCTTCATATGTACCACTTTCCATAAGTTATTCCCAAAATCCCGCCTCATTATTTCCCTTAAACCATATTTTCCCCCGTGTTGCATAAATTTTATTTTCAATAGTTTTATTTTTTTTACTCACTACTTCAATGGTATGTGAGGCCGCGACATTCTGATTTCTAATCTATTGAGTACATATTTCCTTGTGGAGTCCCTAGTTTGTTGATGCCCAAAAGTGCCACTTTAAACCCCTGCATGCAAATGAGTTGCAATGCCTATATATATATGATAATAACTAAATAGGTGGGACCTCGTCATGTGATTTATGATGAAGAAAGGCTCTTTTTATCTCATCACTCAGGATTACCTTGTAGAATATCTCTGCATTTATAAATGTTCTCCAAGGCAAATTGGTAATTGGTTGGTTATGTGAAAATTGAGTTGAGTAAATTAAAGGGTTGTGTAATGGCCCTCCTAGTTACTATTGTTGCACTTGTGTTTGGAATTTTATCATGACTCTGGGAATCACTATATTACAGTTGGTTTTCATATGGTAAAGGTTCAAGATTTAGCTCACACACACATTGTTCATGGTTATGATGGTGGACAATATTTATGTTATTATTTTGAGGGAAATTCAATCCTTGCAATTTGGGATTTGTTAGACATATGGTATTATGTTCATATTCTATGTTACTTATGATACATTTTAATGTGGGTGATGTGGTGATCCCCTTTTCTAGCAATGGATATGAATTTTTGTGTTAAGGTTGCATACAACAAGGTGGTAAATCATTTTTTAATTCTGCAAATTGTGGCCTATTATATGGTTTGTTATGCTAATGTTTTGGGGCCAGTGTATGGTGTGCTCCTACTTGGGTTGGTCGTCATTTATGTTGGAAACAATGTGAAATTAATACACGTCGTTCCAACCATATCCCCGAGGCTTCCACCCTCCTTGGTTCACATTGTGTTTGGCTTGGGCTGTGGTTACTCCGTGTTGCTCAGATTTTGGAGAGAATAACAGAGTTGTTTGTTTTTTCCTTTGCATTTTCCATAAAAGGTATGACTTTCTTGTCTTCCATTCATTATGCACTCTGCTCCAAGGTAGAATAGATAGTTGGGCTCTTGTATTTTTCTTATTGGATGCTTTCTTTCTAAAGTTATAGTGGTGAATATGTATGCTTTGTCTATGCGACTTGGTTGGCATGTTGTAAATGGTTTGTGGTTCCTTTCTTGTTTAATTTTTGGGCTATGGTTGCACAATTGATATTGTTGTTCCCTGTCATAGGCACTTTGGTTTCTGGGTTTTTGATAATAGATTGGTTATGATACTCCATTTTTGGGACTGGTTATGGTAACTGTGGTATGCTATGACTCTTTGTTTCACTCCTTTTGAAATTTTGAAATGGGTTTACCTCCATTAATAGAAATGGTGCTTTGGTTGTGATGGGTTTTTCTTCTTGATGTGCCACACAGTCATAGGAAATGTTTCGGCCTCTGTTATATCTTTCCCCATCTAAATTTTTATGTTATCTTTTTGGGTGTTGTTTGCAACTCTATGTGGTATGAGGGAATTGTTGTTATGAACGAAATGGAGAAACAAAGTTTTGGTTACCCCTCAGGTGTTGACCATGACCTATTATAAAGTTATGTTATAGTTGGTTGGGTGAATGTCAAGCTTGGTTCTTGTTCTATGACTGGTTTTTAGATGATGGCATTGCCAAAATTTTTCCCATAGTCTCAAATGTATACGGGAAATTGTTTGGTGGCACTTTGGATTCGACTGAGTTTATAATGATGGTGTCATAGTTTTGGTTTTATAAACTCCATTAACTAAAACTCTCTCCCTTTGGTTGGACCTGACCCTCTTTGGCTCAGTGGTTGTAAACACATACTGGGGATTTAATTTGAGTTTGGTTCTAATTGAACAACGAGTAAACATGTTACTTGCATTGTTGGTTGTGTGTTACCTATGAGTGTTTTTCCTATATTTTTATTGGTGGATCATTGGTGAATAAATCCACTGGACCTATGAACCCTGTCTGTCACATGATAAGGATTGCAGGGTTGACATTTTCCTTATGTGGAATTGTGGTTGGAATAGATTGCACTCCATCGTGCCCTTATTTGGTCTTACTTTTGTTACTGGGATCATTCTATTGTTAAGTAACATATGCAATTAAAACACTGCAATTAAAAGGAAACAAATTTTGTAGTGAATGAAGATGGTTGTAGTGGTTTTATTTCAATGCTATGATGTTAAATGTGCATAGTTCAAGATGACCTGCATGGTTTCATAATTCCTACATAAAATGGTTTATGTTAAATATTTTATAATGTTTAATTAAATTAAACATAAGAGGCATTTGAAGATTTTCAAGCTCTCCTTGTTATATAACTTTTGGATTATGTTATTTTATGTGAAATTTAAAGGGTTTTTATTGGTTCTTCTTAGCCCTACCTATTGGTTGGGTTTATTTTTCTTTGAATGTTAGACATTTCCTTGCACCTTCGTTCAAGTAATAGATATTTGTGTAAAAGAAAATAAAATATAGGAATTGTGGGGTGATCGTTCTAAGGCTTTTTATATTTATTTATTTTGGGACAACTGGGTCTTGAGTTTAAATGTTGAACACATATTTTTTTGGAATAATGGAAATGATGATTTGAAGATAATAAATGTTAATTCATCAACAAAAAAATTATGATATCCTCGAATTATTAAAAAATAAATTATTTTAAAGTTGTTATTCTAAAATTAGGTTTCCATTTTTGGAATTTTGAATTTTATATTTTTGAAGTATGTAATTATTATTTTATGACTGTTGGACAAAAGTTTGACTTTCCATCTTTCCTCTTTTGATGGACACATGTATGAGAAAAACATGTAGGTTAAAAATAACTTACTATGACTCCATGAGTGGGGAATAGGGTTGAGTTAACTCAGAGCTGATTTTTACAAGTGTAAGAAGTTGACTTCTATCACTAGTAGTCCCTAGAAATCAGGGACTTGTAAAGCTATGAATTTTCCAAGGAGGTAAAAGATTGGAAAGTCCTAGGAAGGAGATATATACAACATATGTGGGAGGCAGGACGATGCTTAGCATGTTGGGGAAAGGAATTGCTTTGTTGTTATGAACACATCTTGTGTTAGGAAAACAATTTTTTCTGAACTTTTCAGAGATACAATGGCTAAGGAGTGATGCATAATTTACCCTTATGGAGTCATGGTCAGGCTAGGGGGTGATCAGGACAAGTAACGTGGTTGTTTTGTATCTATGGTTTGGCGGAATGTGGCTATTCCGTTTTTTTCCAACATCATTATTTATATATTTATCTTAACTATTTACTTTCATTTTTTGAAGTGTTATAATGGTCGATATTATATATATAGGTAATGATCTATATAGGTGTTCCTCATGGCCATAATATATTTTATTAACTTTCCTACTGTTTAATTACCTGTTAATGTTTCTAGTGGATTTTGACTTGGATTAGTTCATGTATCTGTATATAGGCTACAAGACTGATCTACATAGACAAATGCATAGGCACACAAAAATCTAAATAATCACTGCATGGAGATTTATGTACATGAAACTAACTACTTCAGAGAAAGAATCCAAGCGAACTAAAGAAATTATAGTGTATCAAAGTAAAAAAAAGTAAATTGTATAGTTCTACTTTTCATGTATATTAGCTCTCAAATCAGTGGAATGTAGAAAACTCATGCAATCATAATCAAGTATAAAATCAGACGAATTCAAAGCCCCATAAACATATATGTATATGTAATCACAAAATGGGTATCTGATACAATAACTCTCAGAGATTGTTATGGAAAAATGTTTTATGCGAAGTGATAGGTCACTGAAGTATACAGGGCCTTGTATTTTTCTTCTAAATAAAAATATTAATACAAATTGGGGTTTTACATGCCCATTAATCTCTGTTAACATTTCCTTTAAAATAGAATTTAAATAATCTACATCAATTGTCTAGAACAAAATAAGAAAGTGCAAATATTTCGTTGATATGTGGGAGGAAATATCATCAAGAAATAATTTTGTAATGAAACCCGAAGTACCTTTTCCAAGAAGGAAATTCTCCCTTCATGGAGTTTTCAACACCCAAACTTAACCTGCAAAAGGAAAACCAATATATTATTATTAAACCACCTCAATCTAATAGAAGGAACAAGATAAACAAGATGAGAAAATGGCATATACTTATCTCAGGACTGGTTTAATTTTGGCCATCCATTTTATCCTTGTGAAGTAAAGTACAAGACTCAGGAGGAGGAGTGGGATCACAGTAGTCAGATGGGTTGCCTCGCACGAAAATGGACCCATCATCAAAATGCATATCCATAAACATAAGTGTAACATACCCAGCCACCCACAACCCGGGTACGATACCTGCAAGCCCACACTTGGACTTCTCTCTCTTATTGATACCTTATTTATTTATTAAGGATGCATAAGACAACATAATTAATGACATGCACAGTTATATCTAGCAAGAATTCATATTCTAAAGATTCAATTAATGATAAATAATTACGTAACAAAATACATTCATACACAGATAATAATAATAACAACAGAGAGCACTTATCTTTATATAAGGCAACACTAACTAGCTGCAAACCAAGGACATTCCACCCACCCATAGACACCACTACTCCAAATATAAACAATAGTGTCACCCCTCAGCCAGGGCTATGAATCCACAAGGACGATTTCAAATTGTAATTGGGTTCCCAAACCAGTCAACTCTCAAGATCTCAAGCTCTAACAGGTTTCCCAGTACCCAAAATAGTCCAAGTACCCAGCTCTCTTCTACCCAGCCTATGCCACCCAAGAGAATGGACCTCCACCCTCCTCTTCCACACAGTCCCTCAGGCAGTCCTTCTCCTTCCTGCCAGGGCTTCAAGCACAACTTGTCCAGAATCTCAATGTTGGAACTCTCAAGACTCACAGTTGTGAGAAAAACAGGGTACATGCCAATGCATTTCAGACATGTAGGCCCCAGGACATGGGTAGATAACACCAACAACCACTACAACCAACTATCATGTGGCTAAGTTCATCAGTAGCTTTGTTTCCTTTTCCAAGCCAAGACGCAGGATGATGAGGGATCAATGGACAAGTTAGGGGGTGCATGGGAGTGCATGCATGGGAGTGTGTGAGGGAAGAATGATTGACTAAATGGGAAAAAACAACGAACAAGTCCTCAGTCCAACCCCCCCATCAGACTAGAGGCAGGTTTAAGTAACCTCATGGGGAAACAATAATGTCCTGGCCTTCCCCAAGAAGATCACATAATTGATCCCCTCCCTTAGAAAAAAAAAATGGTAATTAAAATATAGGAATAACACTTAGTCCCTTAATCTCCCTCTCTTATGGAATCATATCCCCCTATAACTCTAGTCCTTGTCCATCTAGAAGCCAACTATGTGTTTATTATTATTAATGATCAAAACATTACATTTCTTGGGCATACTATCCCTTAAATAATTGTTTGGGCACTCGTGCATCTCATCATTCTAACCATACATTATTTAAAATGGAGGTTTTGAAACCTGGGATGTTATATCCCCTCCCTCTTATTTTTGCACTATCCTTAGTGCATATACAAAAAAAAGATCAAAATTTCAGATTTATTGAAAGAGATGCGGGTACTCTGCCTGCATGGAATCTTCATGCTCCCAGGTAGCATCTTCAGGACCGTAGCAGGTCCACTAAACTTTTACCAGTTCTATAACTCAATTCCGAAGCATTTTGAATTTTCTGTCCAATACCCGCATCGACTAAACCTGAAAGTCTCCCTCCGTCTCTACTTTAAATTATCTAATTGTCCTGTTCTTGTCTGCATAAAATTTTTGTATATCCTGAGTTTCCTTTAAATTCTTCTTGATCTTAACCACCTGGTCTTCCATGTCCTTGAGAAACTCTGACCCAAGTACCACCCTGTTGGCTGGGTTGTCCCAGCTCACTGGAGTATTGGATTTCATACCATACAAGACTTCAAATGGGCTCATTCTCAAGGAAACTTGATATCGATTGTTATATGCAAACTCAACCAAGTGTAAGTAATCTTTCCACTTAGATGGCTTATCCATCACATACATTCTCATCATGTCTTTGATTATTCAATTGACTCTCTGTTTTCCCATCTTCTTGGGGATGGTATGTTGCACTAAAGTTTAGATTTGTTCCAAATACTTTAAACAATCCCTTCCAGAAATTGGAGGTAAACTTTGTATCCCTATCCGATACGATTGTTCTAGGTATTCCATGTAACCTAGCAATTTCCTTCATGAACATTTCCACAATATTAGTTGTTGTATGCGTTGTCTTCACAGGCACAAAATTAGCAGCCTTTGTTAACTTGTCAACCACCACCATGATTGAATAATGTTTCTTATTTGTTTTGGGTAATCCCGTGATGAAATCCATGGTGATCACTTCCCATTCATTTTCTGGAATTGGCAATGGTTGCAACAAACCCGCTGGGTGCCTATGTTCAGCCTTCACTTTCTGACAATCCATACATCAAGCGATGTAATCAGTAATGTTCTTCTTCATTCCTAGCCAAAAGAATTGGATTCTTACTACTGTAGTTGTTTTCTGGTAACCGAGATGCCCAGCATAAGGAACATCATGCATTTCCTTCATTACCAAATTCCCCGGTCCTATGGTACTAGGAACATAGATTCTATTTTTATGCATGAGTAATCCATCTTACTTTATCTCGTACTCCTTTATTTTATGTTGTACATCTCCCTGCTGTAAGTTTTCCTTTACCTATAGGTAATGTTGATATGTAACAAGACCATCTAAAATTATGCTCTTCAAGTCTGACTAATGCATACTAACAGTAGTAGCATGCATGAGATGCACTCTCCTACTAAATGCATCAACAAATTTATTCCCCTTTCCCTTGATATGCTTGACATCAAAGTCATATTCACTTAAAAATTCCAGCCATCTTGTTTGCCTGGCATTCAGGGTCGGTTGTTCAAAAAGATACTTCAAGCCAATGTGGTATGTCCTTAATTCAAATTTCTTCCCCATGAGATAGTGCCTCCACATCCTCAAGGTGTGAACAATGGAAACAAGTTCCAAGTCGTGGGTGGCATAGTTCCTCTCATGTTCCTTAAGCTTTTTGGACTCATATCCAATGACATGTCCATTTTGCGAGAGGACTCCCGCAAGTCCTTCCTTACAAGTGTCTATACATACCACAAAACTTTCATTTGGGTCAACAATATTCAATACAGGTGCACTGGTAAGTAATTCCTTTAACAGATTAAAATTCTTTTCACAGTGGAGTGTCCATTCAAATTTAGTTCCCTTCTTTTTCAAAGAAGTGATGGGATGAAAAATATTAGAGAACCCTACTATGAACCTTCTATAGTAGCCAACTAATCCCATAAAAGATCTGACGTCTGACACACATTTGGGTGTTGGCCATCCTCTAATGGATTCAATATTCTCTCGATCTACTGCTATGCCTTGCTATGAAACAATGTGTCCCAAGTAATGGATCTTATTTTGATAAAAAAAACACTTACTCAATTTGGCATACAACTGATGTTCTCTCAGTACTTGCAACACCAGTGTTAAGTGATGTTCATGCTCCTCTTCAGACATAAAATAGATAAGTATGTCATCCAGGAATACTATGAAAAACTTGTCGAGATAATTTCTGAATATGCCATTCATTAAGGACATGAATATAGCTGGTGCATTGGTCAGTCCAAAAGGCACCACTACAAATTCATAATGCCCATACCTAGTCCTAAAGGCTGTCTTATGAATGTATTATTCCTTGATTCTTACCTGATGGTATCCTTCCCTCAGATCAATCTTTGAAAATATATTTTCTCCTCTTAGATGATCAAAGAGGTCATCAATTCGAGGTAACGGATACTTGTTCCTTATAGTGTACTTGTTCAGCTGTCGGAAGTCAATACATAGCCTCAAGGTTCCATCCTTCTTTTTGACAAAAGGTACGGGTGCTCCCCAAGGTAAAACACTTGGACGTACGTACCATTTGTTCAACAATTCCTCCAACTGCATTTTTAATTATTTTATCTCTAGTGTGCTCATTTTGTAAGGTGTTTTTGACACCGGGGCATCTCCTGGCACTAAATCAATTGAGAAATCTATCTCCCTTCTTGGTGGAAATCTAGGTATTTCTTGGAATACATCTTCAAATTACTGTAGCACCGAGAAATATTCAAGGCTTGGCCCCTTAACATTATCTGGCTCTTCCAAATGAGATGCATCTAGTTAACATCCTTTTATAAAACATCTTTTCAGTTGTAAGGCCGAAATATCCCTTATAGAGATGGGACTTGGAATCCCTTTCATAGTGCTTTGTTTTCCATCTCCATCGAGACATGTAAATGTCTTGTTATGCCAATCTAGGACAACATAATTCTTTTCCAACCAATCTGTCCCAATCAGCACATCATAAGACCCCATTGGTATGATATTTAGATCAGTACTAGTATTCACGACATTAAGACTTATGGAATAACCTCTGACCATGTCACTGATTCTTCTTTTGGTTCCAGTGGCTAATTGAACCAAACTTGTTTTTCCAAGTTTACTTTTCTCCAAATGTAATCTATCCACTATCTTAGGATCAATGTAACAATGACATTCTCCCAAATCAATCAAAATAGAAACAAGTTGATTTATGATATTACCTTTCACCTCGAGCATATTGGACTCGTACTTTGCTTTTTGATCATTTAAAGAAGCATAGATTCTTCCCATATATATGACTGTTGTATCCTCTTGGATGTTGTGCACAATCTTCACTTTGTCCTTTCTGTGTGGGAAATCCTTGTACAGGTGATCCTCCTTACATCCCCAACATTAGATTGGTGGTATTGCCCTTTTTACCAAGGAAGATTCCTTCTTGAAATCCCCTTTAGCATACCGATCTTGATGATTTCTATTAGGCTCATTCCTATTGAAGGGAGGTTTGAATCCTTTCCTCCTCTTATCGAACTTCACATTCTTCTTTTCCTTCCAATATTTCTGCAGAGATTCTCTTCCCTGGCCTTGCTCATATAGGTATTTATCCTTCCTAATGGCCTCAGTCAAGGTCTTGGGTTCATAATACTTGATATTTTCCTTATAAAAGGCTGGAAATCCACTTAGGAATCTCTGTATTTTCACCTTCTCATCACCAATGAACTTGACATACTTTAACAATCCCAAAAACTTCTTCTTGTACTATTCCATAGTCATTCTTCCCAACCTGAGTTCAAAGAACTCCTGCACTTTCTTATCATAGAAATTCTTTGAGAGGTACTCGAACTGCTTCGAAGTGATCCTACTTTCATTAATATGTTCCACTTGCTTTAGTTGGTCCCACCATACTGCAGCTTTCCCGTGTAAATGGTAGGTGGAAATCCTAGCTTCCAGGTATGATGAGTAGTTATGCAACTGAAAATATCTCCTGAGCCCAAGCAACCATGCTTCAACATCATCTTCCCTTTCTCTTTCACCATCGAAGGAAGGTGGCTTGAGCTTCCTCGGCTCTCCTTGCAAACTATCTACCTCTTGTTTCCATTTTTTTTGCCTAACAGAGGATACCTCTGGATTGATTACATGATCATTTGATGCATAAAACTTTCTTTCTGAGTGTGGAGGTGAGTGGTGCCCACGCGCTCTGCTAGCACTTCTGGAATAACCATCTCTTCCACAATCATCCCTTCTTTCATGACACCTGCATCCTTATTCTTGTCTTGAGTTGGATCCCTTCTTTGTTTGTCTCTGCAACTGATTTAAACTCTACAACACTTGAGCATTTATCTTAATTTTCTCTCTCATTAGTCTCTCATTGTCTTCTTTGTATCTCTACACTTCCATCTTCAATCCTCTTACCATTTCTATCAACTTTTCATGTTCTCCTTTTCCCTTGCATCCGTTGGACTCTGTCTCTGCATTACCAACTCTGGTATTCTGGCCTTCGGCCTCCTTTTCATGACTGGATGTTCCCTTTCCTTCTTCCATTTCCTCAATACGCATCCTGCACTGATTTTCTTAAGCCCCTTAATTCTACAAGATGTGCAATCAGCCATTTTATTATAATTATGCATTTGATAAAAAAAATTACAAACAATTCTACAGGTCTCTTTTTTGTTTTGTTTATGGAGATCATATCCCCATTCTCTGAAAATAACAGTGTCATGTTATCCCTGGCTGACATAGAGTTTCACCATGCACTGGTGCTTCCCTCAAACCACCTCCTAGGTGACCATGACTAGAAACCTTGGCATTTTTTTGTCTCAAGGACAACCAAATCTTCCCTTAGCCCTCCTTTCCTTGGCTCTCAAACTGCACATGACCAAGGCCATGACCCTGCGCTTAGCTAAAAGAGAGCTTGTCTAAATCTTTAGGACTTCAAAACTTTTAGCCAGGACTAGATCAACAGTCCTCATCCTTTTTCATGATCAATGATTGAGATCCACTTCGTGCTTCGAAAGTCTCAACTTTCCTTTCTTGCCTCCCCCCTGGAATGATTTTACTTGGAGTTCATGATCTGTTGACGTGTGTCCTCCAACAAATCAACAAATTTGACTTGCCTCGGAATTTCAGGATTCAAAAGTTTCAAACTTTCATCCTTCACTTTTTCCCGGAGTGCCTTTACTCACAGTCGACGATCCTTTGACGCGTGTCTTCTGGAATTGACAGTCAATATATAATTCATCCTTCATGCCTTCAGGAGTTTTCGACCCAACACAACCTGCCACATATTTCCTTTCTAGAGTGCCCAATCTTCCGGACCACACAATCTGTTGCCACGTGGCGAAATGCTGGAAGTAGACACATGACCCAATCAGGAGGGTGACATGTGTCATGTTCTAATCAACTTTTAAATATTCCAAAATATCAAATCTTACGAACATGTGGAACACCTTCCATGTGTCCACATAATCCTAGGTGGCGTCTGCAAGCCATGTCACTTCGGGGATTCTAGGGTCCACATCACCCCTAGGTGAAGTCATTGTGCCCCATCGCTTTGTGTCTTCGGGCTTTGGGGCTTTGGGAGTTTTCAAACTAGCACACTTCCAATTCTCCTGAACTCTAAATTCCCAAACTGGCCAATCTGTCTCCAGGTGTCCTCCTAGATCGGATGACCAAGATTCACTTTGGTTCTTTACTTGGAGTCCACGGATCTTCTCAACGTGTCCTCCTAAATCTGACAGCTATGTTTTACTTCGGGGCTCCGGACTTTGGAGATATCAAACTTCAACCTTTTTCCTTGAAAATGTTTTTATCTGGGGCTCGCGATCTTCTAATGTGTGTCTCCCACGGATCGACTGTTATGATTCCTTCAGGACCATGGACTCCGGAAATATCAGATTTCAAACTCACCTGGCCCCACTGGATTTTATGTAAATCCATAGATCTGGTGACACATGGCTCTCGAAAAATCAATGGATGAGCTCCTCTCGGATGATTGGATGGTCGAGGTTTGCTTTAGCTCTCCGGAGGCTTCGAGAGTCTCAAATCTCAACTGAAAAACCTCTCTAACAGATTCCTTTGGAGTTACTAATTTTCTAACACGTAACCTCTTGGAAATAGGTGGTCAGGATATACTTCGTATGATCTAACAGTCGACATTTACTTCAGGTCTCTGGCTCTTCTTCTCTTCGTAGGTTCGTCGCTTGAGCCTTAACTTGTCACATCACTTCATGCCTTTAAAATTTGTAGGGGCATGCATCGACAGTTTGGAGTAACCTACTTTTCTCCCTGCAATTCTCTTGATGCTAACATGTAACCCCTCAAGGGAAACCATGGTTTGGATTGTGGGACCGCCCTGGGAAATTATATCCCATCCAACTTGGTTCCTCGCAATGCCTCCTATTCGTTGATCTCACTTTCCAATGGAATTTTACAGCTATGACCTTAGCCCCTACTTCCTGTTCATCAGACAACCCTTGTTCCTCTATCCTTCGATCCAACGATCCTGAACCTATCCTAATCCTATAGTGGTGATCACTCCCAGGTTCGAAAGGGGATGATCACTATCCATCAAACTCCTTACCATAGATCTTTGACATTCTATATCCCATGTAGCTTCTGCAATGCCACTCCTCCCGAGCTTCTCAATTTCATAGTTAGAGTTTGATCTCGACCACGAGGCTATGACCTACAGATCCAGCCCATATCAGCCCAATGTTTCAACCAGAAGCTCTGATACCAATTTGTAACATACCCAGCCACCGATAGGCTGAGTACGCTACCTACAATCCCTCTCTTGGACTTATTTCTCATGTTGATACCTTCTTTATTTATTAAGGATGCACGAGACAACAAAATTAACGACATCCACAGTTATATCCGACAAGCATGCATATTCTAAATATTTAGTTAACGATAAATAATTACACAAAAAAAAACTTTCATACATAGATAATAATAATAACAACAGAGAGCACTTATCTTTATATAAGGTGACACCAACTGGCTACAGACGAAGAATGTTCCACCCAACCGTAGATTCCACTGCTCCAAATATCAACAATAGTGTCACCCCTGAGCAAGGAATATGAATCCAAAAGGATGGTTCCAAAGTGTAATTGGGTTCCCAAACTAGTCATCTCTCAAGATCTAAAGCTATCACAGGTTTCTTGTGGCTAAGTTCTTCAGTAGCTCTGTTTCCTTTTCCAAGCCAAGACATAGGATGATGAGGGATTAATGGACGAGTTAGGGGGTGCATGGGAGTGCATGCATAGGAGTGTGTGAGGGAAGAATGTGTGAGTGAATGGGAAAAAACAACGAACAATTCTTCAGTCCAACCCCCCTCATTAGACAGAGGTGGGTTTAAGTAACCTCGTGGGGAAAGAAGAACCTCCTAGCCTTCCCCAATAATCTCACATAATTGATCCCCTCCCTTAGACAAAAAAAATGGTAATTAAAATATAGGAATAAAACTTAGTCCCTCAAGCTCCCTCTCTTGTGGAATCATAGCCCCCTATAACTCTAGTCCTTATTTGTCTAGCAGCCAAGAATGTGTTTATTATTATTAATGATCAAAACATTACATTTCTTGGGCATACTTTCCCTTTAATAATTGTTTGGGCACTTAGTCCTCTCAGCATTGTAACCATACATTATTTAAAATGGAGATTCAAAACCTGGGATGTTACATACTCAAGCATCTTCATGCTCCCAGGTAGCATCTTCAGGACCATAGTAGGTCCACTAAACTTTTACCAGTTCTATAACTCGATTCCAAATCATTTTGACTTTTCTGTCCAATACCCGCACCCACTGAACCTGAAAGTCTCCCTCCGTCTCTACCTGAATAAGATGCCAATCAATAACATGGTTAGGATCATGTACATATTTATTTAATAAAGATATATGAAATACATTATGCACATTCATGGAAGTAGGTAATGCAAGCATGTATGAAACCGACCCTATTTGATCCAATATTTCAAATGGACCACATAATATGGATGCTAGCATTGTACAAGTACCCAATTTGAAAAAGCTTTTCTTGGGCTTCACTTTCAAAAGTACATGCTCCCCTACTTTAAATTCTCTAACTGTCATGTTCTTGTCTGCATAAACTTTCTATCTATCCTAAGCTGCCTTTAAATTCTACTTGATCTTAACCACCTAGTCTTCCATGTCCTTGAGCAACTACGACCCAAGTACCACCCTGTTGGTTGGGTTGTCCCAGCTCAATGGAGAATTGAATTTCCTACCCTACAAGGCTTTAAATGGGCTCATTCTCATGGAAACTTGATACCCATTGTTATATTGAAACTCGACCAAGTGTAAGTAATATTTCCACTTAGATGGCTTATCCATCACATACATTCTCAGCATGTCTTTGATAATTCGATTGACTCTCTCTATTTTCCCATCTGTTTGGGGATGGCATGCTATTCTAAAGTTTAGATTTGTGCCAAATCCTTTAAACAATCCCTTCCATAAATTGGAGGTAAACTTTGTATCCCTGTATGAGATGATTGTTCTAGGTATCCCATGTAACCTAGCAATTTCCTTCATGAAAATTTTCACAATATTAGTTGTTGTATGTGTTTTCTTCACAGGCACAAAATGAGCAGTCTTTGTTAACTTGTAAACCACCACCATGATTGAATCATATTGCTTATTCGTTCTGGGTAATCCTATGATGAAATCCATGGTTATCACTTCCCATTTATTTTTTGGAATTGGTAATGGCTGCAAAAAACCCGCTAGGTGCCTATGCTCAGCCTTCACTTTTTGACAATCCATACATCGAGCGATGTAATCAACAACGTCCTTCTTCATTCCAGGCCAAAAGAACTAGCTTCTTACTGCTGTAATTGATTTCTGGTAACCAGGATGCCCAACATAAGGAACATCATGCATTTCCTTCAATACCAAATTCCTCAGTCCTCTGATACTAGGAACATAGATTCTATAATTATGCATGAGTAATCCGTCTTCCTTTATCTTGTACTCCTTTATTTTTTGTTGTACATCTCCTTGCTGTAATTTTTCCTTTACTTGTAGGTAATGCTGATTTGTAACAAGACCATCTAAAATTATTCTCTTCAAGTCTGACTGATGCATACTGACAGCAGTAGCATGCATGAGATGCACTCTCCTACTAAGTGCATCAACACCTTTATTCTCCTTTCCCTTGATATGCTTGATATCGAAGTCATATTCACTTAAAAATTCCAGCCATCTTGTTTTCCTGGCATTCAAGGTCGGTTGTTCAAAAAGATACTTCAGGCCAATGTGGTCTATCCTTAATTTGAGTTTCTTCCCCATAAGATAGTGCCTCCACATCCTCAAGGCATGAACAATGGCAGCAAATTCCAAGTCATGGGTGGCATAGTTCCTCTCATGTTCCTTAAGATTTCTGGACTCATATCCAATGACATGTCCATTTTTCGTGAGGAATCCCCCAAGTCCTTCCTTACAAGCATCTGTACATACCACACAACTTTCATTTGGCTCAACAATATTCAATACAGGTGCACTGGTAAGTAATTCCTTTAACATATTAAAATTATTTTCACACTGGAGTGTCCATTCAAATTTAGTTCCCTTCTTTTTCTAAGAAGTGATGGGATGAGAAATCTTAGAGAACCCTACTATGAACCTTCTGTAGTAGCCATATAATCCCATAAAAGATCCGATGTCTGACAAATTTTTGGGTGTTGGCCATCCTCTAATGGCTTCAATCTTCTCTGTATTTATAGCTACGCCATGCTCTGAAATAATGTGTCCCAAGTAATGGATCTTCTTTTGATAAAAAGAACACTTACTCAACTTGGCATACAACTGATGGTCTCTCTGTACTTGCAACACCAGTCTTAAGTGATGTTCATGCTCCTCTTCAGACTTAGAATAGATAAGTATGTCATCCAAGAATGCTATGAAAAACTTTTCCAGATAATTTATGAATATGCCATTCATTAAGTACGTGAATACAGCTGGTGCATTGGTTAGTCCAAAAGGCACCACTACAAATTCATAATGCCCATACCTGGTCCTAAAGGTTTTATTATGAATGTCTTCTTCCTTGATTCTTACCTGATGGTATCCTTCCCTCGGGTCAATCTTTGAAAATATCTTTGCTCCTCTTAGCTGATCAAAGAGGTCATCAATTCAGGGTAACAGATACTTGTTATTTATAGTGTACTTGTTCAACTATCAAAAGTCAATACATAGCCTCGAGGTTCCATCCTTATTTTTGAAAAAAAGTATTGGTGCTCCCCAAGGTGAAACACTTGGACGTATGTACCCTTTCTTCAACAATTCCTCCAACTTCATTTGTAATTCTTTTGGCTCTGGGGTGCTCATTCTTTAAGGTTTTTTTGACACCGGGGCAACTCTTGGCACTAAATCAATTGAGAAATCTATCTCCCTTCTTGGTGGCAATGCAAGTATTTCTTGGAATACATCTTCAAATTCCTGTAGCACCGAGAAATCTTCAAGGCTTGGCCCCTTAGCAATATCTGGCTCTTCCACATGAGTTGCATATAATTGACATCCTTTTCTAAAACATATTTTTAGCTGTAAGGATGAAATCTCCCTTATAGAGATGGGTCTTGGAATCTCTTTTAGAGTTCTATGTTTTCCATCTCCATAAAGACATGTAAATGTCTTGTTATGACAATCTAGGACAACATGATTCTTTTCTAACCAATCCATCCCAATCAGAACATCATAAGACCCCAATGGTATGATATTTAGATCAGTACTAGTATTCATGCCATTAATACTTATGGAACAACCTCTCGCCATGTCATGAATTCTTCTTTTGTTTCCAGTGGATAACTGAACCACACTTGTTTTTCCAAGTTTACTTTTCTCCAAATGTAATCTATCCACTATCTTAGGATCCATGTAACAATGAATTGCTCCTGAATCAATCAAAATAGAAACAACCCAATTTATGATCTTACCTTCCACCTTGATCATATTGGATTGTTACTCTGCTTGTCGATCATTTAAAACGGCATAGATTCTTCCAATATCTCCGACTGTTGTAGCCTCTTGGATGTTGTGCACAACCTTCACTCTGTCCTTTATGTGTGGGAAATCCTTGTATAGGTGATCCTCCTTGCATCCCCAACATTGGATTGGTGGTCTTCCCCTTTTTCCCAAGGAATATTCCTTCTTGAAATCCCCTTTAGAATACTGATCTTGATGGTTTCTATTAGGCTCATTCCTATTGAAGGGAGTTTTGAATCCTTTCCTCCTCTAATCAGAATTCACATTCTTCTTGTCTTTCCAAGATTTCTGCAGAGATTCTCTTCGATGGACTTTCTCATACATGTATTTAGCCTTCTTTATGGCCTTAGTCAAGGTCTTGCATTCATAATACTTGATCTTTTCCTTATAAAAGGCTAGAAATCCACTTAGGAATCTCTGTATTTTCACCTTCTCATCACCAATGAACTTGACATACTTTAAAAATCCCAAGAACTTCTTCTTGTACTCTGCCATAGTCATGCTTCCCAACCTGAGTTCAAAGAACTCCTACATTTTCTTGTCATAGAAATGCTCTGAGAGGTACTCCTTCTAGAAGTACTTCTTGAACTGCTTTCAAGTGATCCTACTTTCATTAACATGTTCCACTTGCTTCAGTTGGTCCCACCATACTGCAAATTTCCCATGTAAATGGTAGGTGAAAATCTTGGCTTCTAGGTTTGATGAGTAGTTATGCAATTGAAAATATCTCTTGAGCCCAAGAAACCATGCTTCAACATCATATTTCCTTCTACTTTCACCATCGAAGGAAGGTGGCTTGAGCTTCCTCAACTCTTTTTTCAAACTATCTACCTCTTGTTTCCTTCTTTGTTTCCTGACAGGGGACACCTTTGGACTACTTACAAGAACATCTGATGCATAAAACTTTCTTTCTGAGTGTGAAGGTGAGTGGTTCCCATGAGATATGATAGAACTTATAGAATAACCAACTCTTCCACAATCATCCCTTCTTTCATGACACTTTCCTCCTTCTTCTTATCTTGAGTTGGATCCCTTATTCATTTGCCTCTGCATCTGATTTAAACTTTGCAACACTAGAGAATTTATCTGACTTTTCTCTCTCATTAGTCTCTCGTTATCTCCTTTGTAGCTCTGCACCTCCATCTTCAATATTCTTACCACTTCTATAAACGTTTCCTATTCTCCCTTTTCCTTGCGTCCGTTGGACTCTGTCTCTGCAAGCGACCATTTTGTTGGAATTATGCATATGATAACAAAATTTGTCAAACCATGCTACAAGACTCTTTTTTGTTTTGTTTATGGAGATCATACCCCCATTCTTTGAAAATAACAGTGTCCTATTATCCTTGGCTAACACAGAGTTTCACCCTATGCTGGCACTTCCTTCAAACCACCTCCCAGGTCACCACGACTAGAAACCTTGGCATTTTTTGGTCTCGAGGACAACCAATTCTTCCCTTAGTCCTCCTTTCCTCAGCTCTCAAACTGCACATGACCAAGGCCATGAACCTGTGCTTAGCTCAAAGAGCACTTGTCCAAAGCTTCGGGACTTCAAAATTTTTAGCCAGGACTAGATCAATGATCCTCATCCTTTTTCATGATCAACGATCAAGATCCACTTCGGGACTCCATGCTTCGGAAGTCTCAACTTTCCTTGCTTGCCTCCCCCTAGAATGATTTTACTTGTATTTAATGATCTGATAATGTGTGTCCTCCCATAGATCAATGACTGTGACTCACCTCAGCATTTCGGGCTTTGGAAGTTTCAAACTTCCCTCTTGCACTTTCTCTTGGAATGCTTTTACCCACAATTGACAATCCTTCGACGCGTGTCTTATGAAATTGACAGTCAATATATACTTTGGCCTTCGGGCCTTCGGGAGTTTTCAACCCAATGCAGCCTACCACATCTTTCCCTTCTCGATTGCCCAGTATTCCAAATCACACGATCTGTCACCACATGTTGAAATGCTGGAAGAAGACACGTGACCCAATCAAGTGGGTGAAATATGTCACGTTCTAATCAACTTTTCAATATTCCAAAAGCTCAAATCTTACTAACACGTGGCACACCTTCCGTGTGTTCATGTAATCCTAGGTGACGTCCACAAGCCACATCACTTCAAGGATTCCAGGGTCCACATCACCCCTAGGTGACATCATTGTGCCCCATCACTTTGGCTCTTCAGGCTTCCGGGCTTCGGGAGTTTTCAAACTAGCACACTTCCAATTCTCCCAAACTAGTCAATCTATCACTAGTTGTCCTCCTGGATTGGATGACCATGATTCACTTCGGGTCTTCAGCCAGAGTCCATGGATATACTCCACGTGTCCTCCTAAATCTGATGCCTATGTTTTACTTCGAGGCTCCAGACTTCGGAGATCTCAAACTTCAACCTTTTTCCTTGAAAACATTTTTATCCGGGGCTCGCGATCTTCTGACACATGTCTCCCATGGATTGACGGCTACAATTCCTTCAGGACTCCGGACTCCAAAAATATCAGATTTCAAGCTCATCTGACCCCACTGACTTTTATCCGAAGCCATGGATCTAGTGACGCATGGCTCTCGGCAGATCAATGGCTGAGCTCCTCTCGGATGATTGGATGGTCGAGGTTTACTTCGGCTCTCCGGGCTTCGGTAGTCTCAAATATCAACTAAAAAAACTCTCGAATGGATTCCTCCGAATTTACTAATCTGTTGACATGTAACCTCTTGGCGATCGACAGTAAGGATCTACTTCGGATGATCCGCAAATCTTTGGAGGTTCATCGCTCGAGATTTAACTCGTCACATCACTGCATACCTTTCAAATTTGTGAGGGCATGCATTGGCGGTTTGGAGTAACTCTCTTTTTTCCCCGCAATTCTCCTAATGCTGACATGTAACCCCTTAGGGGAAACCATGGTTTGGATTGCGGGACCACCTTGGGAAATTATATCCCGTGCAACTTGGCTCCCCACAATACCTCTTGTCCGCTGATCTCACTCTCCAATGGGGTCTGATGGCTGTGACCTTAGCCCTTGCTTCATGTTGATTGGATGACCCTTGTTCCTTTGTCCTCCGATCCAACGATCCCGGATCTATCTTGATCCTACAGTGGTGATCTCTCCTGGGTTTGGAAGGAGATGATCATGATCCCTCAAACTCCTTACGACGGGTCTCTGACATTCTATCTCCCACGTATATTTTGCAATGCCACTCCTCCCGAGCTTCTAAACTTTGTGTTCAGAGTTCAATCTCGACCACGAGGCTTTGACCTACAGATTCGGCCCATACCGGCCTGGTGTTTCAACCAGAATCTCTGATACCAATCTGTAACATACCCAACCACCCACATGTTGAGTACACTACCTGCAAGCCTACCCTTGGACTTCTTTCTCATGTTGATACCTTCTTTATTTATTAAGGATGCATAAGACAACAGAGTTAACGGCATGCACAGTTATATTCGAAAAGCATGCATATTCTAAAGATTCAGTTAATGATAAATAATTACACAGTGGAATACATTCATACACAGATAATAATAATAACAATAGAGAACACTTATATTTATATAAGGTGACACCAACTAGCTGCAGACCAAGGACGTTCCACCCAACCGTAGACACCACTGCTCCAAATATCAACAGTAATGTCACCCCTGAGCCAGGGCTATGAATCCACAAGGACAGTTCTAGAGTGTAATTGGGTTCCCAAACTAGTTAGCTCTCAAGCTCTCAAGCTCTCACATGTTTCCTAGTAACCACAACAATCCAAGTACCCAACTCTCTTCTACCCAACCTATGCCACCTAAAAGAATGAACCTCCATCCTTCTCTACCACGTCGTCCCTCATGCAATCCTTCTCCTTCCTGCCAGTGCTTCCAGCATAGCTAGTCCTGAATCTCAATGCTGGAACTCTCAAGACTTGCAGTTGTTAGAAAAACAAGGTACAGGCCAATGCATTTCAGACATGCAGGCCCCAGATCATGGCTGGATCACACCAGCGACCACTACAACCAACCATCATGTGGCTAAGTTCTTCAATAGCTTGGTTTCCTTTTCTAAGACAAGAAATAATATGATGAGTGATCAATGGACGAGTCAGGAGGTGCATGGGAGTGTGTGAGGGAAGAATGAGTGAGTGAACGGGAAAAAACAACGAACAGGTCCTCAGTCCAGCCCCCCATCAGACCAGAGGTAGGTTTAAGTAACCTCGTGGGGAAAAAATAATCTCCTGGCCTTCCCTAAGACGATCACGTAACTGATCCCCTCCCTTAGACAAAAAAAAAGGGTAATTAAAATATAAGAATAACACTTAGTCCCTCAAGCTCCCTCTCATGTGGAATCATAGCCCCCTATAACTCTGGTCCTTGTTCGTCTAGCAACCAACGATGTGTTTATTATTATTAATGATCAAAAAATTACATTTCTTGGGCATATTGGCCCTTTAATAATTGTTTGGGCACTCAAGCCTCTCAGCATTGTAACCATAAATTACTTAAAATGGGGGTTTGACACCTAGGATGTTACATACTCAGGCATCTTCATGCTCCCAGGTAGCATGTTCAAGACTGTATCAGGTCCACTGAACTTTTACTAGTTCTATAACTCAATTCTGAAGCATTTTGACTTTTTTGTCCAATACCTGCACCGACTGAAACTAAAAGTCTCCCTACATCTCTACCTGAATCAAATGCCAATCAATAACATGTTTAGGATTATGTACACATTTATTTAGTAAAGATATATGAAATACATTGTGCACATTTATGGAAGCAGGTAATGCAAGCATGTATGCAACTGGCCCTATTCTATCCAATATTTCAAATGGACCACAAAATCTGGTTTCTAGCTTTGTACAACTACCCAATTTCAAAGATATTTTCTCGGGCTTCACTTTCAAAAGTACATGCTACCCTACTTTAAATTCTCTAACTGTCATGTTCTTGTCTTCATAAACTTTCTGTCTATCCTAAGTTGCCTTTAAATCCTGCTTGATCTTAACCACCTGGTCTTCCATGTCCTTGAGCAACTTTGGCCCAAGTACCACCCTGTCGATTGGGTTGTCCCAGATCACTGGAGTATTGAATTTCCTACCATACAAGGCTTCAAATGGGCTCATTCTCAAGGAAAATTGATACCCATTGTTATACGAAAACTCAACCAAGTGTATGTAATCTTCCCACTTAGACAGCTTATCCATCACATACATTATCAGCATGTATTCCATTATTCTATTGTCTATCTCTGCTTTCCCATCTGTCTGGGGATGGTATGTTGTTATAAAGTTTAGATTTGTGCCAAATCCTTTAAACAAACCCTTCTAGAAATTGGAGGTAAATTTTGTGTCCCTTTCTGAGATGATTGTTCTAGGTATCCCATGTAACCTAGCAATTTCCTTCATGAAAATTTCCGCAATATTAGCTAATGTATGTGTTGTCTTCATAGGCACAAAATAAGCAGCCTTTGTTAACTTGTCAACCACCACCATGATTGAATCATGTTGCTTATTCGTTCTAGGTAATCCTGTGATGAAATCCATGGTGATCACTTCCCATTTATTTTCTGGAATTGGCAATGGATATAGAAAACCCGTTAGGTGTCTATGCTCAGCCTTCAATTTATGACAATCCATACATAGAGCGATGTAATAAACAACGTCATTCTTCATTCCCGGCCAAAAGAACTGGCTTCTTATTGCTGTAATTGTTTTCTGGTAACCGGGATGCCCAGCATAAGGAACATCATGCATTTCCTTTAGTACCAAATTCCTTAGTCCTCTGGTACTAGGAACATAGATTCTATTTTTATGCATGAGTAATCCATCTTCCTTTATTTCATACTCCTTTATTTTCTATTGTACATCTCCCTGCTATAATTTTTCCTTTACCTGTAGGTAATGTTGATCTGTAACAAGACCATCTAAAATTCTTCTCTTCAAGTTTGACTAATGCATACTGACAGCAGTAGCATGCATGAGATGCACTCTCATACTAATTGCATCGACAACTTTATTCTTCTTTCCCTTGATATGCTTGATATCGAAGTCATATTCACTTAAAAATTCCATCCATCTTGTTTGCCTGGCATTCAAGGTCGGTTGTTCAAAAAGATACTTCAGGCCAATGTGGTCTGTCCTTAATTCGAATTTCTTCCCCATGAGATATTGCGTCCACATCCTCAAGGCATGAACAGTGGTAGTGAGTTCCAAGTCATGGGTGGCATAGTTCCTCTCATGTTCATTAATCTTTCTGGACTGATATCCAATGACATGTCCATTTTGTGTGAGAAATCTCCCAAGTCCTTCCTTACAAGTGTCAGTAAATACCACAAAAATTCCATTTGGGTTAGCAATCTTCAATACAGGTCCATTGGTAAGTAATTTCTTGAATAGATTAAAATTATTTTCACGTAACCGATCCCCAAGAATCTCACGTAACCGATCCCCTCCCTTAGACAAAAAAAGGGTAATTAAAATATATAAATAAAACTTAGTCCCTCAAGCTCCCTCTCTTGTGGAATCATAGCCCCCTATAACTCTAGTCCTTGTCCGTCTAGCAACCAACGATGTGTTTATTATTATTACTAATCAAAACATTACATTTCTTGGGCATACTGGCCCTTTAATAATTGTTTGGGCACTCAGGCCTCTCACATTGTAACCATACATTATTTAAAATGGGGGTTCGAAACCTAGGATGTTTTTTTTTTAACAATATCGAGTAGGTTTTTTATTTAATAAAAAACAGTGGCTGAGCCACAAAAGGGTTACATCTTAAAATCCTGAAAGTAAAGCAGATCTTTCCTTGAGCCAAAAAACTAATAGCCTGTAGAGACACACCAGGCTTAGACAGTGTTATACTGAAGATTACACCGAACAGCAACCCAACGCTGGAATTCAGAGCCCGAGCATCATAATTAACATCCGCAGATGTCTTCATCTGATCTCCCTTGCACCTATGATGCCCTTCAGAAATCTTACATACCTCATACTTTTCCTTGAGGATCTTGGCATGCAAAGTGTCTGTTATCTCAGGCATCCTAGTTTCATTCTTCTTCAGATGATTCCCCTCACGTTCCTCAGGCTTATGAAGAGTTTGGCCATGGCGGTGGACCCTTCTACAGATATCTGTAATCCTGTCCTCCATTCCTGCCCATGAGTCCTGAGAGGAGGAACCGAAGCCTTCGGAAGGAGCCATATAATCTCTCAAACCATTGCTCAGCAACCTATGCAAATGTATTGACAAATTCCTCCTGAAGAGAATCCATACCACGTTCAGAACTCCCCCAGGAGAGCTCAGATCACTCCTGAGAACATTTGAGGCAATGCGCCTAGGGAAAAAGACACAGAATAAGAGCATTATTGAGTTTAAGAGATCCCTTGCTTAGGAGGACGGCTTTATTAGTAACTTGATCCGCTATTCCGTTATGAGCACGAAGAACATGGTAAAAACCAATATCACTGAACTTTGGCAGCAGAGCTAGAATGTGTTTCATCACTTGCTTCAGGTGACAGGAGGGTGAAATATTTCAAGTGATGACCGCTTGAATGATCAATCTAGAGTCCCCCACAACCGTTAGATCAATAATTCCCAGGTGCAAGGCTTGGTTCAGACCTTTCCGTAACGCAAGAGCCTCCGCCACATTATTGGTTTCCACTCCTAAGCCCCAGGAAAACTTCCCAATCAAATTTCCTCTGGGATCAAAGAGCCCCCCTCCTCCTCTTGCCTTCCCTGGATTCCATTTTGAGGCACCGTAAAAAACCAACAGGTGTCTTCCTATTTTTTTTTTCCAGATCAGGAATTCAGTGCTATTCTTTTTTATTTCCCAAGCCTGCAGCTTGGTTTCCTGGCCTAACTCGGAGAGTTTACCTGGGTTCAAGGGAAGGAACCAAGATTCTTCCAAGGAATTGAGAGGGGAACATATGAATTTAGCAGGCTGAGAGTGTAGAAAGTCACCCATTAGAGCTTTAATTTTGACCTCTACCTGAGGGGGGCTAGAGCAGATACCTCGAAAAATCCTATTATTTCGTTCAAGCCAAAGTTTCCAGCATATAAATTTTGGTAGAATCAGCCATGAGAATCCTAAAAAGTCCTTCGAATGAAAGAAAATAGGGGAGGTGAGAGCCCATTTACTGAAAAGAGAGGAGATCTCTTCAAACTGCAAATAAATTGACCAAGGGGAGGTCATAAGGCCCCAGACTTCTTGGGTGAAGGGGCAGGAGAGAAAAAGATGGGAAGTCGTCTCTTCATTAGCCAAATAGTGAGGACAACGGGAAGGGCCTTCTCAGCCTTTCCGGTGCAGAACTTCGGCTGTAAGGGCACTATTATGAGCCAATAACCAAGTAAACTGATCAACTTTGGGAAGGGATTTACTGGACCAGACAAACTTCCAGACCCCTAGAGAGGAGGGCGCATGGGGGATAGCCTTGATGCATTTGTACCCTTCAGCTACTGAATAAAGCCTGGATTTGGATCCCCAACCTCTAGCATCCTTCAGATGATTATTATAGGAGATTTCCCCTACAAACAATGGAAGAGCAATGCATGTTCGTTTAATAAATGGGATGGGCAGTCCGATATTTCCCATCCTACCCAAAGCTGTTTGTCATCCGAAGTCCATATGGAAATGGCTGATAAAGTAGTTTTCTCGGTTCTTGTGAGGTGTCTCCTTATCCCTTCCATTCCTTCCAAGGTCCCAAGTGGGGAATGTCCGAGGATGGAGTCTTCCCAAATGTTGATTTTCTTACCATTTCCCAAAGACCACGTAAGATCTTGAGAGAAGAAGGTCAAAGATTTCGAACAAAGGGAGAACAAGGGAGACCCCTTAACCACTTTCGGACTCTTATCCAAACATAGAAGTCTTGATCCAGAAAAATATTTCTTCCAGAGCGCCTACTTACTCCAGGTTGAATCCCCGGTAACCATATTCCATAGTAGCTTTTCTCCCAGTGCTAAATTTTGAGCACGAAGGTCTCGTAGCTGCAGCCCACCTTCCAGCAAGGGAGCTGTGACCTTTTTCCAGTTCACCAGAGGGAGTCTATTTTCATTATGATTCCCCCCTTTCCACAGGAATCTCCGCAGGAGCACTTCAATTTTTCCAAGAACTGTACTTGGGGCTAGAAGAAGAGAGTCTTGAAAGACTGGCATACTAGCTAGAATGGATTTAAGGAGCACAATTTTCCCTGCTAAGTTCAGCCAAGATGCTCCCCATGCTTTGATTTTTGCTTGCAGCTTTTCAATCAGCGGGCCCCAACTGGAGACTTTCGGTTTTGCATTGAAGATTGGGATTCCCAAATAAGTGAAATCTGTCCATAGGAAATTACCTTCAATTTTCAGAATTCGAGCTAGATTGTACAATTCAATCAGGGAGCAATTCCAGCTATATATTTTTCTCTTAGAATAGTTAATTAGGCTTCCCGAAGCATCTTGATAGTCATCCAAAACCGATTTGAACTTTTTTGCTACATTTGGGCTCGCTCCTCCAAGGAGAAGAGTGTCGTTAGCAAACTGGGTGTGATTAACTTCTTTGACCCCTTTAACGATCCTTAGTCCTAGCAGCTCTTGCTGGATTCTACTATGTTCCAATTGAAAGCTAAGAGTGGCGGCTTGAATAGCATACAACAAGGGGGAAAGGGGACATCCTTGGCACAGGTCCCTTGAGGCCTGGAAAAATTTAGCTGCTCTTCCATTTACCAGGGGGGCGATCCAGGGTGCACTTATACAAGCATTAACCCAAGAGAGAACTCCAGGTTCAAATCCAAATATTCTCATTACCTGAAACAAAAAGGCATGATGAACCCTGTCAAAGGTGTTAGTCAAATCTAATTTAATTACCATACCTTTCTCCTTTCTGTTGATGCTAGAGTGAATAGCTTCCTGAACAAGGAAAATATTTTCTAAAATATGCCTTCCTTGGATAAATCCTCCCTGGTTCTTAGGAATAATGCCCAGAAGAATAGCTTTCAGCCTGTTGGCTAGAACCTTCGTGATGACTTTATATCCAATGTTGCATAGGGAAATCGGACAAAATCTTGCAAAGGATGAAGCTCCTTTTTCCTTAGGAATGAGAGCAAGAAAAGAGGAATTAGTTCCTCCTCCAATTTTATTGCATGATTGAGACTTCTTGACCATTTTCAGAAGATCCCTGTGGATGATGGTCCAACAAGAGATGAGAAACCGGGCAGTAAACCCATCTGGCTCGGGTGCTTTATCGGGGCTCATACCTTCAACAACAGATTTGACTTCTTCCAGAGAGACAGGGTGCATAAGCAGAGCATTGGAATGGGCTGAAACTAAGATTGCAATATTGTTGAGATTTAATTCAGGAGATGACTCCGAATATATCTCCTTATAGTGTTTATGAGCTGCTTTTTTAATTTCATCAAAGGCAGTGAGTTGATTTCCCAGATGTTCAATCTTAGGTACAGAATTAAAATGATTTCTTATCTCAGCCTGTTTGTGAAAAAGCTTGGTATTTCTGTCTCCGTCTTGCAGCCAATGGTTTCTTGATTTGATTTTCCAGTAACTTTCTTCGAGTCTGCAGGCATCATGCAGCTTATTTTGAAGAAGTAATTCTTTATCCTTCGTAGGTTGGTCCAGATAACCTTCTGATCTAAAATGAAAATCTTCCAATTCCTTCTCAACTTCTAGCCTTTGTTGCTTTGGCGTCTTATGTTGTTTAGCCCAATCTTTCAAAGATTTTTTCAAGATTCGTAGTTTTTTTCCCATACATGGAAAGCTGACCCTCTAACATTAGTGCACCAGGCTAGAGCTACAATGTCATAGAAACCATCCATAGAGATCCAAGAGGGATTGAATCTAAAAGGAATAGGCCCCAAATTTTTATCTTTGACAAAGGAGAGCGCTATAGGCTTATGATCAGAAGCGCTGAAAGCTATAATGGAAGAAACAGGATCCATCCCTTGGAGATGGAGGGACTGTTGGACCAATAACCAATCAAGATGGGTAGCAATATGTCCTGGGCCCAGCCTTCTATTTGTCCAAGTGTAAATCCCTTTAGCAGACTCAATATCCTCTAGATCCCAACTAGCTATAAGATCTTCAACCCACTCCCTGGACGGATCTCTAATCACATTTCCTCCTCTTTTTTCCAGGGCGGAAAGGGTTAAGTTAAGATCACCTACTATTATATAATTATTGAGATGAGAGTTTACCATATGATCGTTTAGGGAATTCCAACAATATTGCTTCTCGAAGAGAGCTATAAGAGCATACACATTAAAAATACTTAACCGGAGATTAGATTCTTTAAAAAGAATTTCAGTAAAAATCCAATGAATATTTTTTACCGAGCTTACTAATTCAAACTTAGAGGGGTCCCAGAGCGTTTCCAAACCTCCTGACGCTCCTCGAGAACTGACCGCTATACATTGTGCATTAGACCAGAATGACTAAGCAACCTGGAGGAGAGATTGCTCTTCCATTTTTGTCTCCTGGATAAGGAGGATTTGAGGCATTGATATTCTGATAAGATCTTTCATAGATAACATTTTCGATTTGTTTCCTAGCCCCCTATAGTTCCAGGAGATGATCTGCATTATTTACCTTTTGGATTGGATGCTGCCCCTCTCGCAGCGTTTCCTGATGTCTGGTATTTCTGGGATTCAGGTGTTTTTCAATAGTAGACTATACTCCAGCTAGCTTATCTCGATAAGTAGCTGTTTCCCTTCTTTCTTTGTCTGTTTTCCTTCCTCTATTGTCCTTCTTAACTGAATTTGTTTGATCTATGTCCTCTTCTTCCGTATCATCCTCCTCCGATCCTTCTTCAGATGCCATTTCCACATGAGGGTCCTCCTTATCTTGCTGATCTAAGGGTTTCTCAATCATGGTTCCTTTATCTTGAAATCCTTCACCCAGAGGATTGGCAGATGATGGAGGTATTTCTCCTTCTTCAATCTCTTTTTCTGGTGGTTCTTGTTCTTCAAGGGCTATAAAGCTATTTCTGAATTTTGAAATCCGGATTTCCTTCTGATTTTTAGAGGACTTAGGATCCTTCGAAGGAGGAGCATTGGCCCGGGGTTCAGATACCTTAGAGCCCTTTCTTCTTGGGTTTGCCTTCTGTTTTTTCATTTGTTGCCAGCCTTCCTCTGACCCTTTCCCTACCTCTGGCTCCTGTAATTTGGGGCAGTGCCTTTGAAAATGCCTGTATTCATGGCAGTGCCTACACTTAAAGGGCAGCTATTCATAGTCTAGTTGCTAGTAATGCTTCCATCCTTTAATCGTAAGCTTGATTGCCTCTGGTAAACCTGCCTCCAAATCTACTTCAACACAGATTCGGGAAAAGGAATACTATCCTTTAGGGTCATCTTGATCAATATATTTACCAAGCCCATTTCCTATGGCTCTGAGAGATTCCTCTCCCCAACAGTGCATGGGGAGGTTTGGTAAACGAACCCAGACTGGAACAACTTTGGGGATATCCTTGTTCGGGTCAAAATTAGGGGTCCATCTATTCAGATAGAGCCTTTGTGGCCCCATAAAGTAAGGACCACTTCGGAAAATCAGATCCCTATCGTCTTTCAAGAAAAAATCTAACAGAAAGTACCCTCGTCTGATAGCATAGCATGAGACTCCTTGGAATATCAGAGGTCTCCAGTTATTCTGTACCCAGCCGTCAGTGGAATGGGGAGTCGGCCAGAGACCAGTAAACTATCCTATTAGGGAACGATCTGCCAAAGATACGGCCAACTGGATAGTTTCTCCGACGACAAAACAATTTCTAGAATGGCATCTAATTTTTTAACAAATTTTGGCGGTGGGTCAGAGACCTTCTTATTTCCATGGGCATTCACCAGGTGGGCGAAGGTAGCTTCTTCAGCGGACGGAGGGGGAGGAGCCGCCACTCCTCCACCCACAGAGCTCATTTCCACTGACTTCCTCTCAAACCCTAGCGGAGATCACCCCGAGTTCGATTTCTAGATGGGAGACAGATTTCCATTGGCCAATCGCAACACATTTCGCTTAGGATTTACCACAATGTTGAAACCTAGGATGTTACACCTTCATACATTATTTAATATCCAAGACAAACTAACTAACTACTTCAGAGAACTAATCCAAGAGAACTAAAGAAATTAGAGTGTATCAAAGTAAATAAAAGTAAACTGTATATTTCTACTTTTCATGTATGTTATCTCTCAAATCAGTGGAATGTAGAAATCTCATGTAATCATAATCGAGTATAAAATCAGACGAATTCAAAGCCCCATAAACATATATTTATATGTAATAAAAAAATGGGTATCCGATATAATAACTCTCAAAGATTGTTATGGAAAACTGTTTTATGTGAAGTGATAGGTCACTTAAGAATACAGGGCCTTGTAGTTTTCTTCTAAATAACGATATTAATACAAATTGGGGTTTTACATGCCCATTAATCTCTGTTAACATTTCCTTTAAAATAGAATTTAAAGAATCTACATCAACCGTCTAGAATAGAATAAGAACGTGCAAATATTTTGTTGATATGTGGGAGGAAATATCATCAAGACATCATTCTGTAATGAAACCCGAAGTACCTTTTCCAAGAAGGATGTTTTCCCTTCATGGAGTTTTCAACACCCAAACTTAACCTGCAAAAGGAAAACCAATATATTATTGTTAAACCACCTCAATATAATCGAAGGAACAATATAAACAAGATGAGAAAATGACATATACTTATCTCAGGACTGGTTGAATTTTGGCCATCTATTTTATCCTTGCGAAATAAAGTATGAGACTTAGGAGGAGGAGTGGGATCACAATAGTTAGATGGGTTGCCTCGCAAGAAAAGGGATCCATCATCAAAACACATATCCCTAAACATAAGTCAAAGAAAAATTTAAAGCCAAATGTAGAAGCAAAGATTTGTTGAGTTTTTTAATCCATCATGGGTTTCATGAGTTCCAAAAGAATTACAGAGAGTAATTGTGAAGACTAGTTATAGTGAAACGTTTACCAAGTCCAATACATAAGCAAAAAATTACAGAGAGTAACTGCGAAGATTAGTCACAATGAAGCAATTACCAAGTATAATATAGAGACAAAAGTTACATAGAAGAGTCTAGTACATAGATAAAAATTACAGAGAGTGATTGCGAAGAATAGTCACAATGAAGCATTTACCAAGTCTAATACAAAGATAAAAATTATAGAGAAGAGTCTATTATAGAGATAAAAATTACAGAAAGTAATTTTGAAGCATAGTTACAATGAAGCATTTACCAAGTCTATTACAGAGAGGAGTCTAGTACAAAGGATAAATGAAAGAGGTTAATCACCGGAACCAATGATAAATTTTAATTGAAAAGTTAGCAACAATTACTTCAAAGGAGACAGAGCTACGGACAATTCCTCACAGTTCACAAACATATTTCTTAACTAGATAAATCAAAAATATCAAGTGAAGAAATTTTTGGGATAATAATACACGTCTTAAAGGAGACAGAGCTACGAATGTTCCTAACCATACACAGACATAGTTCTTAATTAAAGAAATTAAAATACTTAGTGAATAACAACAGAGAACAACAATAATTTTTAAAGAAAATCAATTTATCAACTTTTCACACACAGAGTAGACAAGTGATCTTGAATATAAGGCCACTACACAAACTCTCAGGGTTATGGTGTAGTTGTAAACACAACAAGCATCAAGGGATGCAATCAAGTCCTGGAAACAATAAGAGAACACATTGACTATTCAATGGATAAAGCATAATGATTAAGCCTTGGGATGTAGCTTGGATTTTCTTTACGTTTGGTCATGGTTAAAGAAGGAAACATATGCAAATGCCCAAGGGAAGACGAATGCATGCATAGAGCCTATTTCTGATACCCAGAACCTCCTAGTAAATGGATCATATATTTGTTAATAACCTTGTTTAAACTTGAGCTGGGAGAGGAAAAACTTAAAGGAATTAGTTTCCCCTCCCACCCTCTATAGAGAGGGTGGGAGGGGGGGGGGGGAATTAATAGGAAAATATATTATATATTTTCCTATTAATTCCGCCCCCTCCCACCCTCTATATGTAGAAGTGACACATAGTGGAATTTTGGCCACGGATTTCAAACTTGGAAACAACCTAGATAGACACAGGACCAATGGTTTAAATCTTAACAGAGAAATAAAATATAGTACTAGAGTCTCTCCTGAATCAAAAACTAGCATGGGTAGAAAACCTTACCAATTTAAGAAGCATTTGACTTCCATAGCCATGTTGTTGTGTTTATCTACACCAGAACTAAGCTCTACAGAGTAACCAGGCTGCAATGAGCTGTGCCATGGAGGGAATTTTAGTGAAACAAGGTAAGGGATCAAATGAGTTGAGCGTAAAGGTGCCTTGATCCCATCGTACAAAATTTTAGGGTAGTAGAATATGCCCCCTACTGCCATGTGAAACCAATGAAGTGGAGAACCTATATTGGTTGACTCCCTAGAGCGTCAAATCTCGAAGTACTTGGTAGGTAACACTATTTTAAGATCCTCCCATAACTTTAATGAGATTTAAGAACAATGCCAAGTCGTATGTTCCTAAAGTGAAAGTCCATGTTGTCATCCCCTATTTTCATAAAGAGCCATTGTATCTTTCACATTGCTCGTTAGCGAGATTAGATCCTGGTTAGGACTGGTGTCACATATGTTGGTTAAGTACATTAATTAATTGGTGTCACATATGTCATTAACTAATGCAACTACCTTTAATGAGTGGTTTCCATGGTCGCACCATGGAGAGAGGAACCATATATATATACTCCATGGTCTATTGCATATCTTGGTTAAAATTATGTTTAAAATAATATGGGTTGAATGCTTATGTATATATATAATTAAATAGCACAGTCCATCGTGATGGATAGGTTTATTCCTCCTAGATAAAAATAACTTCAATATGGAACAATCCTTATGCATTATGGAATAACATAAAGGATATGGGTTATGATTAAGGTTTTCCTTAAAGTTTAGGAGTAAACTATTATGGAGAAAATCGTTATGGTACTATAGGAATATGGTAAGAATGATATCAATGGGGTCATTATAGTGAGATTACTTATTCCCTCTCTTATGGTTAATAGTATAAATAAAATTTGTTTTAAGTTAAAACAAAGAGTTGAGTCAAGTAATGAATGGTATGATGTAACTAACAACAAGACTCAAAGTTGCTCCCCCTCTAATAATTTTTTTTGTTTGATAGCTAATTTTGGGGCACATTAGATATGGTATTAGAGTTGTTGGTTACAACACTTAGGCCTAAGGGAAACACTAGAAAGTTATTTTGCTAAAGGAAAAATCTAACAAACAATATTTACTGCTACAAACAGAAACAAATGTCTTTTGTAAAAATGTCAGTGTGGAATGGGGAAGGAGATATACCTAATAGAAAACACAATCAAGAGCTCCCTAAATATCTATAACATTACAGTGAGGGAAGTTCAACCACCCAAGTATTGAAAACGATGAGGAATCTTATTGTGGAATTACTTGTGTTTAAAGATAATAATGAAAAAGTTAAAAAAAGCTGAAGAAGATCAGCTAGAAATAAATGAAATGTTGTTACACAGTATAGAAAAAATAAAATTCCAAGAAATAATGAGATGGAAGAGGAGGTCAGTAAAAATTCCTCAAATAATTCTAGTCATGAAACAAAAGGAGAAGACCGCTCTTCTGAGGACACACACATGACATAAAACAAGGCATCTACAAGAAAGAAAATAAAACAATTGGATCACCTAGAAGGTAAATTCAAAATGATAAAGCCCTCCACCTTTGATAGGGAATCAAAGACTGGTGAGGAAGTTGAAGACTGATTGATAGACATAAAGAAATACTTTCAGATTTATAATAACTCTAGTAATATGAAGGTTAGAATGGCCATTTATAACTTAAAAGGAAAAGTTAGTATCTGGTGGCAAAATCTGAAGATAGAGAAAGGATTGAAAGAAAAATGGATGGAATGGTCAGAATTAAAAAAACATTTCAATAAACAGTACCTATCAGAAAGTTATTATGAAAGAAAGACTAAATAATTTTACGAATTGCGATTAGGGAAAATGGCTATGGATTACCTGATTAATAAATTTCTAGATCTGTTCACGTTTGTTCTCTATATCAAAGAAGATAAGGTAAAAATTCAAAGGTTCTTAAGATGTATACCACAATATTATAAAGACATAATTGAATTTGATAATCCTAAATATTTAAATGAGGTATTTATTAAGGCCATAATGTGTTATGAACAGTATAAACAAAGATCTGAAAATATTAGGGGTTGGACAGATAAGAAGAAGGATGAATTGAATCATCACAAGAAAGGTTTCCAACTGACCCCTTTCTGTAACATGACTAAAGGATTCCAAAGGAGAGACTATCCCTCTAACACACATCATACTCAAGAGGGAAATAAACTAGTTTATTTGGGATTCAAGAAGGTAGGGGCAGTCCCATACAACTATTGAAATGTTGGGAGTGTGGAGAACCCCACCTATGGAGAATTTTTCCACGCTTTAACCCATGAATAAAAAATTAAGTCCAAAACCTTCAAGAGGCTTCAACGATTAGAGATATTGGCTGAAGCATGCATAAGATCAATGCAACTTTGGATGGTAGGCAAGCAAATCATCAATCCATATTGTGGAAATTGAAGGTAAAATTTATAACAACAATGTCTCTATACTAATTGACCCAGGAGCTAGTCTAAGTTATATTAATCCAAAATTAATAGAAATGACCAAGCTCAAGAAGGTAAAACATGCTAAATCCTAGTTAGTACAACTAGCAACATGAACAAAAATAAAGGTAACAAAATTTGTTTTTGATTTTGAACTCAGTATAAGTGGTCATAATACAAAGTTAAATATGAACGTATTATCGTTAGGGTTGTATGAAATAATTATCGACATGGACTGGTTAGAAAGGTATAAAGCGATAATGAACTATTATGAAAAGTCTTTCATATAATAAAACAAAAATAATACAACAAGAACAACAAATGGATTCAGAAAACCAGTTTTTGTTAGGCAAATATTATCAATGAAATTCAATAAATTTATTAATAAGGGTTGCAAATTATATGCTATTCAAGTAAATGATCTCTTGGAAAAATAAAACAAACCAAGTTTGGAAGAATTTGCAGTCCTTCATAGGTTTAAGGATGTATTCCTAGAAGAGATACCAGAACTACCTTCGAGGAGAGAAATAGATTTCTTGATCTATCTACTACTTGGATCAGCTTCAGTATCAAAGACACCTTATAGAATGAGTGTTCCCCAACTAACAGAACTGAAAATTTAGTTACAAGAATTGTTAGATAAATAATACATCAGACCAAGTGTTTCACCTTGGGGAGCACCAGTTTTGTTTGTTAAAAATAAATATGGAATGCTAAGGCTATGTATTGATTATCATCCACTGAATAAAATGATGATTAAAAATAAGTACCCTTTATCTAGAATCAACGATCTCTTTGACCAGGTTGGAGGAGAAAAAATATTCTCTAAGATAGACTTGAGATCGGGTTATCACCAAGTCAAGATAATGGATGAAGACATAAACAAAACAACATTCAGAACACATTGCAGACACTATGAATTTGTAGTAATTCTGTTTGGACTTACTAATGCACCAACAACTTTTATGTGCTTGATGAATAGTATATTCAACCTGTATTTGGATAAATTTGTGTTGATTTTTATTGATGATATACTAATCTGTTCAAAAACTGAAGAAGAAGATGAACAATATTTGAAAATAGTATTACGGACTCTAAGAGAATATAATTTGTATGCTAAATTTGATAAATGTGATTTATACCAAAGGAAGATACAATATTTAGGTCATGTAATATCGAAAGATGGGATTGCAATAGACCCTGAAAATATTAGAGCCATTATGGAATGGCATATTCCTAAAGACGTAGCATACATAAGGTCATTCATGGGTATTACCAACTATTACCATAGGTTTATCGAAGGATTTTCCAAAATCGCCTATTCGATTACATCGCTACATAAAAAGGGAATAAAATTTAATTGGTCTCGAAAATGCCAAGACAATTTTAATAAACTAAAAGGATTGTTAACTACAGGGCCAATCCTTAAAGTGGCAGAACCAGATTAAGACTTTACAGTTTGTGTGGATAAAAGCAAATAAGGACTAGGAGGAGTGATAACACAGGATGGACACGTTATTTGTTACGAATCACGCAAATTAAAGGAACATGAACGAAACTATGTAACTCACGATCTAGAGTTAGCAGTTGTAATTCATGCATTGAAAATGTGGTGGCATTATTTAATGGGAAGAAAATTTATATTACTGACATATAAAAATGGTGTAAAACACTTGTTCAACCAACATGATCTCAATGCAATACTAGCGAGATGGTTGGCCTTCTTAAGTGAGTTTGATTTTGAAGTACGACACATCAAGGGAAAATAAAATAAAGTTGCAGATGCACCAAGTCAATAGACTAATGAGCTATATGAAGTAATTATCAACAAAGTTGAAAATGACATCGAGGATAGGATTAAATATGCAAGCATAAATGATGAAAATTACATCAAAACATCAGAACAATTATAAAGAAAAGAGGAAAATATGCACAATGTAGATCTTAGTGTTGATAAAAGTGGGATGTTAATATTCAAAAACAATTTATATGTACCTAAATCTAATGAATTGAAGATGATAATTCTTGATGAGCTGCACAAAAAATCCATATTAAGGTCATCCAAGATACTAGAAAATGATAACAACCTTAAGAAAACAATTTTATTCACCTAACATGAAAAATGAAACAACTGAATACTTGTCTAAATGTTTAGATTATCAATAGGGAAAGGTTGAGCATCAACATCCAGCAGGTCTGTGACAATCTCTGCCTATAAGCAAATGGAAGTGGGAAATTATTTCAATGGACTTCATCATAGGTTTGCCTAAGACTCAAAGACAAAATGACTCAATTATGGTAGTGATTGATAAGCTAAGTAAGTATGCACATTTTATACTTGTGAAATCTACTTACAAAGCGAATAACATCGCTGAAATTTTTATGAAATAAATATTTAGGTTGCATGGGATTACTAAGATGGTGATTTAAGATAGAGATGTCAAATTTACATCTAATTTTTGGAAAGAATTGTTTGTAGGTTTGGGTAATAATTTGAATTTCAGCACAAGTTACCATCCAAAAATGGATGGGAAAACAAAACGAACAAATCAAATTATCGAATACATGTTGCGAATGTATGTAAGGAAAAAACCAACTAAGTGGGAAGAGTATCTACATTTAGTTGAATTCGCATACAATAATGGGTATCAAGCATTAGCTAAGATGATCCCCTTCAAAGTATTATATGAAAGAAAATGTACAACCCTGTTCAGTTGGGATCATCTGGTTGACAGGATTGTGGTTGAACCATAAATGCTCCAAGAAATGGAAAGGATGGTCAAAAGGGTACAACAAAACTTGAAAGAGGCACAAGATTGACAGAAAATCTATGCAAATCTAAAAAGGAGACAACATGAATTCAAAATTGGAGAGCATGTATATCTCAAAGTCAAAGAGAGGAGAATCTCCCTAAAACTAGGAAGTTGTTCCAAGTTGGTGCCAATATTTTGTGGTCCTTTTGAGATATTAACTCGAATCAGACCAGTGGTGTATCAAATAGAAATCCCTACAAATTTAAAAGTTCATAATGTTTTTCATGTTTCACTATTAAAAAGATATATTCATTATCCTACTCACATCATTGATTGGAACATGGTGTAGGTGCAACCATAAGGAGAGTTCCAAGAGGAACCTCTATGCACTCTGGATAGGAAAGAAACAATACTTCAGAACAGAGCCATCACCCAAGTAAAGGTGCAACGAAAGAACTTTAATGTTGATGAGGCTACTTGGGAATTGGAAGAAGAAATGTAGAAATCTTATCCAATTTTGTTCCAAGAGATGATTTGAACACCGAGGATAGTGTTATATTTAAGTGGGAGAGGATGTGATATCCTCAAATTATTCAAAAATAAATTATTTTAAATTGTTATTCCAAAATTAAATTTCCATTTTTGGAAATTCGAATTTTAGATTTTTGAAGTATGTAATTATTATTTTATGATTGTTGGACAAAATTTTAACTTGCCAACTGTTCTCTTTTGATGGATACATGTATGAGACAAACATTTTTAATAAATTTAATGATGGAGAACAGATGGAACAACTAGGTTAAAAATAACTGACTACGACTCCATGAGTGGGGAACATGGTTGAGTTAACTCAGAGTTGATTTTTACAAGTGTTAGAAGTTGATTTCTATCACTAGTAGCCCCTAGAAATAATAGATTTGGAAAGCTGGGAATTTCTCTAGGAGGGAAAAGATTGGAAAGTCCCAGGAAGGAGATATACACAAAATATGTGGGAGGAAGGACGTTACTTAGTATGTTGGGGAAATGAATTGTTTTGTTGTTATGAGCACATTTGGTGTTAGGATTTTTTTTTTCTGAACTATTCAGAGAGACAGTGACTAAGGAGTGATGCTTAGTTTACCCTTATGGAGTCATGGTCAGTCTAGGGGGTGATCAGGACAAGTAACATGGTTTTTTTGTATCTACGGTTGGGTGGAATGTGTTTGTTCCATTTGTTTTTCCATCATCATTATTCAGATATGTATCTTAACTATTTACTTTCATTTTTGAAGTGTTATAATGGTTGATATATATATATAGGTAATGATCTATATAGGTGTGCCTCATGGCCATAATATATTTTATTAAATTTCCTACTATTTAATTACCTGTTAATGTTTCTAGTGGGTTTTGACTTGCATTAGCTACAATATATGTATATAGGCTACATGAATGATCTACATAGACAAATGCATACGCACAAAAGAATCTAAATAATCACTACATGGAGATTTATGTACATGAAACTAACTACTTCAGAGAAAGAATACAAGCGAACTAAAGAAATCAGAGTGCATCAAAGTAAATAGAAGTAAACTGTATATTTATACTTTTCATTTATATTATCTCTCAAATCGGTGGAATGTAGAAAACTCATGTGATCATAATCAAGTATAAAATTAGATGAATTCAAAGTCCCATAAACGTATATGTATATGTAATAACAAAGACCGCAAGTCGGAGGAGAGGAGGGACCTGTCACCCAGACCGAGAATTTTGTCGCATCCTATACGAACCTCAGAGCCTTCTCCTGGTTTCCACACAAGCCAATGTAGAAAAACATGATTTGAAGTAACCAATCCTTTCCAGAAAGAAGATACCGTTCTCAGCTGAAAGACAGGCTTGCGGATCCAGCAAGCAAGCGGCCTGGAATCCAAATATTTGTCAGCGATTATGCGGTGCCAGATACTGTCGATGGAGACAGCTCTCCAAAAAGAGCTTGCCATGAGGGCCGTATTAAACAATGGCAAGTTCATGAGCCCCCAACCTCCATATCTCCGAGGTTTTGTCAGCTCAGTCCAGTTACACAAGTGAAAACGATAATGGCCATGAGAATCCTATATAGTCATCCTGGCCATTATCGTTTTCACTTGTGTAACTGGACTGAGCTGACAAAACCTCGAAGATATGGAGGTTGGGGGCTCATGAAATTGCCATTGTTTAATACGACCCTCATGGCGAGCTCTTTTTGGAGAGCTGTCTCCATCAACAGTATCTGGCACCGCATAATCACTGACAAATATTTGGGTTCCAGGCCGCTTGCTTGCTGGATCCGCAAGCCTGTCTTTCAGCTAAGAACGGTATCTTCTTTCTGGAAAGGATTGGTTACTTCAAATCCTGTTATTCTACATTGGCTTGTGTGGAAAACAGGAGAAGGCTCTGAGGTTCGTATAGGATGTGACAAAATTCTCGGTCTGGGTGACAGGTCCCTCCTCTCCTCCGACTTGTGGTCTCTTCTTCGGCAACAAAACATTACTCATCTAGCCCAGATTAAATTACAAATAGACGGCTGCACCCTCCCTGACAGATGGCTGGATAGTGGGGATCTTCACCTTAGCAATCCGCTAGCAAGTGAGTGGAAACTTTACATCGCGGCCCTCAAAGAAGATGGTATTACACTTTCATCTTGTTCTGATACCCTTCGATGGGCCAGTGGAGATGCCACGGGAAACCTGACTGTTAAGAATATCTATGATGCACTTCTCAATCAGAGACATATGGTTGTTGATCGCTCTTGGATTTCACTCATTTGGCGCTGGGAGATCCCTCTTAAGATAAAATTATTTATATGGCTCGCTGGTAAGGAGAAATTGCTTTCCTGGGATATGCTTCGCTGAAGGGGATGGGAGGGGCCTAGTTTTTGCCTTCTCTGTTGCAGAGCGACCAAAGACATTAACCACCTTTTGGTACATTGCCCCTTCACTTAGTCGGTGTGGTCACTGGTGCTAAACCATCTTTTGTTGCAGTTGATCTGGAGTGGCAACACTCTCTCTATCAGCTACACCCGGTGGCTGGAACAACCCACGGCACCAAATTCATTACCGGCCCTTGTATCTTGGCAGATTTGGAATGCCCGGAATCGTGCCATTTTTGAATCCTGTCCTCCCACACTACAAGTGGTGCTTCAGAAAGTTCTGGTCACCTTTAACTGGAAACAGCCATCACCAAGTCCTCTCAAACTAAATGTCTGTGCTTTACACTGTTTGGAAGGCTATACAGTCGCTTGTTTCGATGGTGCTACTATGGCGAGTGGAGGTTGTTGTGGGGCCGGGGGCTTATTCAAAACCCACCCTTCCAGGATCACTTTTTGGTTTTTAAACTGTGGTGCTGGTACTAATAATAGAGCTGAGCTATTGGGCTTATGGGCAGCCCTCTACCTTGCCTCTGCTTGGTCTATTAGCCACCTCCAAATCCTTGGTGACTCGCGTATTATCATTGATTGGATTTCACAGAAGTCAAAGCTACAATCAGTCCACAATGATAGCTGGATGGATAAAACATTGGAGCTGGCAAAAACTTTCACTGACGTCAGCTTTCATCATATCCCTAGATCTCTCAATAGAGAGGCGGACGTCCTCTCTAAAAGGGCCTTAAAGGGAGCTGTCGGTCGTCTCACGATATTTCACCGAGATGGAGGGATAGAGAGTCCTTCCACATCTATAAATGTTTTTGAATGAAGTGGGATGTTAATCCTTATTCTACTGGCGGTTTTGTGGATGTATTGATTACTGTTTATCTTCCTTTTAGGCTATTCTTCATTGAATGTTTTAGATGTTTGGTTCCTTCCGGCTGGTAGGTTTACCGGACTTTGGTTTGGCGAGCAGCTTTGCAATGTAAAAAATGTATACCTTATATAAATTGGAGCAATTTTCTCTTGGAAAAACAAAATGGGTATCCGATATAATAACTCTCAGAGATTGTTATGGAAAAATGTTTTATGTGAAGTGATAGGTCGTTGAAGTATACAGAGCCTTGTAGTTTTCTTCTAAATAAAGATATTAATACAAATTGAGGTTTTACATGCCCATTAATATATGTTAACCTTTATTTTAAAATAGAATTTGAAGAATCTACATCAATCATCTATAACAAAATAAGAAAGAGAAAATATTTTGTTGATATGTGGGAGGAAATCTCAGCAAGAGATCATTTTTTAATGAAACCCAAAGTACCTTTTCCAAGCAGGACATTCTCCCTTCATGAAATTTGCAACACCTGAAATTAACCTGCAAAAGGAAAACCAGTATATGATTATTAAACCACCTCAATATAATCAAAGGAACATGATAAACAAGATGAGAAAACAAAATATACTTATCTCAGGACTGGTTGAATTCCAACCATCCCTTTTATCCTTGCAAAGTGAAGTCCAAGACTCACAAGGAGGATTGGGTTCAAAGTAGTCTGATGGGTTCCCTCGCAAGAAAAGGGGCCCATCATCAAAATGCATATCCATAAACATAAGTCAAATAAAAATTCAAGCCAAATGCAGAAGCATAGATCTGTTGAGTTTTTTTAATCCATCATGGGTTTCATGAGTTCCAAAAGAATTACAGAGAGTAATTGCGAAGATTAGTTATAGTGAATAATTTACCAAGTCTAATACAGAGACAAAACATTACAGAGAGTAAATGCGAATATTGGTTACAACAAAGAAATTACCAAGTCTAATATAGAGATAAAAGTTACATAGAAGAGTCTAGTGCAAGGATACAAATTACAGAGAGTAATTACGAAGAATAGTCACAACGAAGCATTTACCAAGTCTAATACAAAGATAAAATTTATAGAGAAGAGTCTAGTACAAAGATAAAAATTACAAAAAATAATTGTGAATCATAGTTACAATGAAACGTTTACCAAGTCTATTACAGAGATGAATATTATAGAGAGGAGTCTAGTATAGAGGCTAAATGACAGAGGTTCATCATTGAAACCAATGATAAATTCTAATTACAGAGTTTGCAACAAGTACTTCAAAGGAGAGAGAGCTACAAACATTTCCTCACAGTACACAAACATATTTCTTAACTAGAGAAATCGAAAATATCAAGTGAAGAAATTCCCGATATAGAAATACATGTCTTAAAGGAGACAGAGATATGAATGGTACTAACCGTACACAGACGTAGTTCTTAATTAAAGAAATTAAAATACCCAATGAATAACAATAGACACCAACAATAGCTTTTAAAGAAAATCAATGTATCAAATTTTCCTGCATAGAGTAGACAAGTCTTGAATATAAGCCCACTACACAAACTATCAGGGTTATGGTGTAACTATAAACAAAAAAAGTGTCGAGAGATACATCCAAGTCCTAGAAACAACAAGAGAACACAATGACTATTCAACGTATAAGGCATAATGGTTAAGCCTTAGGTTGTAGCTTGGATTGGCTTTACGTTTGGTCATGGTTAAAGAAGGGACTAAATGAAAAGACCCAAGGCCAGAAAAATGCATGCACATGGCCTCTTTCCCATACTTAGAACCTCCCATTCAAAGGCTCACATAGTTGTTAATAACATTTTTTAAACTTTAGCTGGAAGAAGAAAAACTTAAAGGAATTAGTTATGTATAAGCAACACAAAGTGGAATTTTGGCCACGAGTTTCAAACTTGGAAAGAACTTGGAAAGATGCAAGACAAGAGGTTTAATCTTAACAGATATATACAATATAGTACCCGAGTCTCTCCCAAATCAAAACTAGTATGGGTAGAAAACCTTATCGATTATACAAAGCATTCGAATTCCATAGGAATGCTGTTGCATCTATCTACACCAGAACTAATCTCTACAAAGTAACCAGGTTACAAGGAGTTGTGCCATGGAGGGAAGCTTAGTGAAACAAGGTAAGGGATAAAATGATTTGAGTGTAAAGGTGCCTCGAGCCCATCATTCAGAGTGTTAGGGTAGTAGAATACACCCCTCTATTGCCATGTGAAACTAGTGAAGTGGAGAACCTGTATTGGTTGAATCCCTGGAGCATTAGATCCTGGAGTACTTGGTAGGTAAAATTATTTTAAGAACCTTCCATACCTTTCACAATATTTAAGAACAACACCAATTCGTATGCTCCTGAAGTGCAAGTCTGTATTGTCATCCCCTATTTTCATAAAGAGCCATCGTATCTTTTACATTGTTGGTTAGTGGGATTAGAACTTGGTTAGGACTAGTGTCACATATGTCGGCTAAGTAAATTAATTAACTAATGAAAATACCTTTAATGAGTGGTTTCCATGATCATGCCCTGGAAGGAGGAACCATATATATACTCCATGGTCTATTGCATATCTTAGTTAAAACTATGTTTAAAATAATATCGGTTGAATGCTTATCTGTGTGTGTGTGTGTGTGTGTGTAATCAAATAGAATAGTCCATTGTGATGGCTAGGTTTCTTCCTCCTAGCTAAAAATAACTTCAATATGGAACAATCCCTATGCACTATGGAATAGCATAAAGGATATGTGTTATGATTAGGGTTTTCCTTAAAGTTTAGGAGTAAACTATTATGGAGAAAATATTTATGGTACTACATGAATAAGGTAAGAACTATATCAATGGGTTCATTATAGTGAGATTACTCATTCCCTATCGTATGGTTAATAGTATAAATAAAGTCTGTTTTAAGTTAAAATAAAGAGTTGAGTCAATTAATGAATGGTATGATGTAATTAACAAGAAGACTCATAGTTTCTTCCCCTCTAATAAATTTATTTTTTGGGGAGCTAATTTTGGGGCACATTACATATGGTATCAGATCTTTTGGTTACAAAACTTAGGCCTAAGGGAAACACCATAAAGTTATTTTGCTGAAGGAAAAATATAACAAACAATATTTATTGTTACAAACATAAAAAATTTCCTTTTGTAAAACTGTCAGCGTAGAATGGATAAGGAGATAGACGTGATAGAAACCACAATCAAGAGCTCCCTAGAGATCCATAACATCACAATGAGGGAATTTCATCCACCCAGGTATTGAAAATGATTAGGAATCTTATTGTGGAATTACAGGTGTTTAAATATGATCATGAAAATTTAAACAAAGTTGAAGAAGATCAGCTAGAAATAAATGAAATGTTGTTACGCAGTATAGCAACAAAAAAGAGTTGAAGAAATAATGATATGGAAGAGGAGGTCAATAAAAAGTCCTCAAATAATTCTATTCATGAAACAAAAGGAGAAGACCGCTCTTTTGAGGACACACACATGGCATAAAACAAGGCATCTACAAGAAAGAAAAGAAAACAATTGTATCATTTGGAAGGGGAATTCAAAAAGATAAATCCCTCCACCTTTGATGGGGAATAAAAGACTGGTGAGGAAGTTGAATCCTGGCTACTAGACATAAATAAATACTTTCAAATTTATAATTACTCTAGTAATATGAAGGTTAGAATGACCATTTATAACTTAAAAGGAAAAGATACTATCTAGTGGCAATATCTGAAGCTAGTGAAAGCATTTAAAGAAAAACGGATAGAATGGTCAGAATGAAAAAATTATTTCAAGAAACAATATCTATTAGAAATTTATTACGAAAGAAATACTAAAGAATTTTACGAATTGCGACGAGGGAAAATGTCTATGGATGACTTGATTGATAAATTTCTAGATCTATTGAGGTTTGTGCCCTATATCAAAGAAGATAAGGTAAAAATTCAAAGATTAGGAAGGTCAAAATGTGTTATGAACAATATAAACAGAGATCTGAAACTCCTAATGCTTGGACAGTTAAGAAGCAAGATAAATTGAATTAACTGGCCCCTTTCTGTAACATGACTAAAGGATTCGAAAGGAGGAACTCTCCCTCTAACACAAAACATACTCAAGGGGGAAATAAACCAGTTGATTTGGGATTCAAGAAGGTAGGGGACAGTCCCAGAGAACCATTGAAATGTTGGGAGTGTGGAGAATCCCACTTAAGAAGAAATTGTTTGTGCTTAAACCCATGAATAAAAACTTCATTCCACAACCTTCAAGAGGCTTCAATAGTTGGAGATATTTGCAGAAGCATGCATAAGATCAATGCAACTTTGGATGGTAGGAAAGCAGATCATCAATCCACTATTGTGGAAATTGAAGGTGAAATTTATAACAACAATGTCTCTATACTAATTGACCCAGGAGCTAGTCTAAGTTATATTACTCCAACCTTAGTAGAAACGAACAAGTTAAAGAAGGTAAAACATGCTAAATCCTACTTAGTACAACTAGCAATAGGAACAAAAAGAAAGGTAACAAAATTTGTTTATGATTGTGAACTCAGTATAAGTGGTCAGAATAAAAAGTTAAATCTTAATGTATTACCTTTAGGGTCATATGACATAATTGTCAGCATGGATTGGTTAGAAAGGCATAAAGTGATACTGAACTGTTATAAAAAGTATTTTGTATACAAGGATGAAATAATACAGCAAGAACAATATAGGGAATCAAAAAACCAATTTCTCTTAGAAAAATATCAACAATGCAATTCAAGAAATGTATTAATAATGGTTGCAAAGTATATGTTATTCAAGTAACTAATATTTTGGAAAAAGAAAACAAACCAAGTTTGGAAGACTTTTTAGTCCTTCAAGGGCTTAAGGATGTATTCGTAGAAGACATACAAGAACTACCTCCAAGGAGAGAAATAGATTTATCTATCGATCTACTACATGGATCGACCACAGTATCAAAGGAACCTATAGAATGAGTGTTCCCAAATTAACAAAACTAAAAATTCAGTTACAAGAAATTTTAGATAAAGAACACATTAGACCACGTGTTTCACCTTGGGGATCACCAATTTTGTTTGTTAAAAATAAATATAGAACACTAAGACTATGTATTGATTATCATCAACTGAATAAAATGACGATTAAAAATAAGTACCCGTTACCTAGAATCAACGATCTCTTTGACCAGGTTGGAGGAGAATGTTTTTTCTCTAAGATATACTTGAGATCTGGTTATCACCAAGTGAGGATAAAGTACGAAGACGTAAATAAAATAGCATTAAAAACACATTACGAAAATTACAAATTTGTAGTAATTCTGTTTGGACTTACTAATGCACCAACAACTTTTATGTGCTTGATTAATAGTATATTCAGCCAGTATTTGGATAAATTCATGCTGATTTTTATCAATGATATACTAATATATTCAAAAAATGAATAAGAACATGAACAACATTTAAAAATAGTATTACATGCTCTAAGAGAACATAAGTTGTATGCTAAGTTTTATAAATGTGATTTCTACCAAATGAAGATATAATATTTAGGGCATGTAATATCAAAATATGACATTGCAGTAGACCTTGAAAAGATTAGAGCAATTATGGAATGTCATATTCTTAAAGATGTAGCAGACATAAGGTAATCCATGGGTATTACCAACTATTACCAAAGGTTTATCGAAGGATTTTCCAAAATCGCCTATCCGATTACATCACTACAGAAAAAGGAAATAAAATTTAATTGGTCTTGAAAATTCCAAGACAGTTTTGATCAACTAAAAGGATTGTTAACTACAAGGCCAATCCTCAAAGTGGTAGACCCAGATAAAGACTTTACATTTTTTGTGGATGTAAGTAGATAAGGAATAGGAGGAGTGCTAATATAGAATGGTCACATCATTTGTTATGAATCACGCAAATTAAAGGAACATGAATGAAACTACGTAACTCACGATCTAGAGTTAGCATCTGTAATTCATGAATTGAAAATGTGGCGGCATTATTTAATGGGAATAAAATTTCTATTACTGACATATAGTAGTGGTGTAAAAAACTTGTTCATCCAACAAGATCTCAATGCAAGACAACTGGGATGGTTTTCCTTCTTAAGTGAGTTCGATTTTGAAGTACGACACATCAAGGGAAAATAATATAAAGTTACATATGCACTAAGTTGGCAGACTAATGAGATATATGAAGTAATTATTAGCAAAGTTGAAAAATATATTGAGGATAAGACTAAATCTACAAGCATAAATGTAAATTACATCAAAACAATAGAACAATTACAAAGAAATGAGGAAAATATGCATAGTGCATAGTGGGTTGTTAAGGTTCTAAAACAGGTTATATGTACCTAACTCTATTGAATTGAAGAAGATAATTCTTGATGATCTCTACAAAAATCCATATTTTGGTCATCCAGGATACTAGAAAATGATAACAGCCTTAAGAAAAAAAATTATTGGCCTAACATGAAAAATGAAACCACTGAATACTTGTCTAAATGTTTAGATTGTCAACAGGTAAAGGCTGAGCATCAACTCCGACAGGTCTGTTACAACCTCTTCCTATACCTGAATGGATGTGGGAAACTATTTCGATGGACTTCATCATAGGTTTTCCTAAGACTCAAAGACAAAACAACTCATTTATGGTAGTGATTGATTAGTGATCAGAATCTGGACCAAGGGTAAAAAATTAGCCCAAAAAAAAAGTTCTCGGAATCGCTTCAAAACAAAAAAGTGTGTAGGACTCGTCCTCACGAACCCAACGCAACTTGAACAGGTTCAAACAAATATCGAATGAGTGAGATATCACGTTCTGTTCATTTTGCTAAACAGACAAAATTTTCTTGATTGTATAGTCTGTATAGTCTGTATAGGCTGACGTGGCAGGGTACGTACCCACATATGTCAGTTGAGTTGGTAGTGCTGAGTTGTCAGCTAAGTAGGTAGTGCTATGTGACAGACACATGGGTGAATGAATTTAAGACACGTGACAATTTATTGGCAAGTTGTATGGTGCCACGTGGCCCAGGCATGGGCTGCCACATGGCACCCTATTATGTTATGGTGTAAAAGTTATTTGGAGTCTACGAGGGTTGAACCCCTGACCTCCCGCATAGGTTGCTGAGACTTGGCATGGGTTGGGCTTCTATCATGCCAAAGATTTGGCTCTTACCACATAACGTATGCACATTTATTTAAATTAAAATATGTGTTATAGTTTGCGCGGGTCCGGGCTGGGGCTTAGCCCCAGCCTCAGTTGTATGCACTCCCATGTGACCCAACTACACGGAGTTGGCATGGGTTTTCAAAGGGTTATAAGCCTTGCGTGAAAATTGTCACTACACACTTGCAAACAGATCCCCCATCATGTGGCACTTGTCACATATCTAATCATTGCAATGGGTGTCTGATATTTGTGTGGGGACGTGGTCACATGACCCATGCATCCAACACCTCTGTCGGTTTGGGTGCTAAGTCCCCTAAACGTGCGAAATTTTGGTGCAAATTGTGGAAACGAGCATGCATGCTGGGTTTAGGCACGAGAAACTCCCAGAAGCTAGGTTACTCATAGAGGTGGTGCGAATTAGTGAACCAGAGACAACAAGCTTGAAGGAGAGAACTTGCAGGAGGTCTATATTCTTCTTTTCCTGGCCAAACCAGGTGCCGAAAAATCCCAGGTAGGGGTTTTTGGATGTTCTAAAGCCATTGGTACAAGTTTCAAAGGAATTTGGAGACTTATATTGAAGGTTTTTCTACAGGGAAGTTTTGGAGAGCTCCAAGGAGCCCAGGTCCACCAGTGAAGGAGGCCATGTTCAGGGGAGCCAAAGTCCTTTTTCAGTGACTGAATAATCATTCTTGGATAATTGATATGATCTGAACTCATTGGAATATGTTTCAAAGGTATTTCAGTACTTTTATAGGTGTTTTGGCCACAGGGGAGCTCAGGGAAGCTCAAGGACACCAATAGAAAAGGTCACGCCCAGATGAGCCATGGTTTGTTTTCAGAGATCTAATAGTCATTGTGGGGGTTTTTATGTATTCTAAACCCAATAGTACAGTCAGTAAATCCATTGGAGTTAAGCAACACCTTGTAAAATAAATTAGAAAAACTAATCCCAGAGATCCTAGTCCATTGATGGAGGCTTAAAGAGATGTAGCCCAGTTGAGGGTGAACTCCTTTATCATGTTGTTGTTGTTGTTGTCAGTTTGTTGGTTATTATTTCCTTCAATGTATGCTTGATGTTTTATTATTTAAACAAAATATTTAACCTTTGAAAAACCTCACACATAAATACCTAAAAGGAGCCTAAACTTGACACATAAATCCTCTTGCACAACTAAGAGATTGAGCAAGGTCCTAAAGTTTATTTTAATGGAGTAGTTGGTGCTTGCATATCAAAACAAGTCATCCCCCTATTTTCAGATAAGGTGGTATCAGAGCATATTTTTTCTCATGTGATTTCCATTGATAGCTAGAGATTCAACTATTGGTATTATTGTGCAAGTTTTGTGTTGAAGTTTGATACCTTGCAAGGATGGAGGAAGCTTCAAACAATGAGAGTTCTCTTGCATATTCATTAGCCAATTTATTTGACAAAGAGATGTTGAAGGATATTGTAACCATGAGAAATATGCTGCAAGAGATGTGGTAAGATAGGAAGGAGAGCATTGTCCTTCAAGAGCAGTTGATGTCCATGAAGGAGGAGAAGCACCAACTTCTTGAAAAGTTTCAAGAGATGGAGACTCATCTCCATGAGGCAAAGGAAACCCTTACCAAATACATGCATGAACATGAGGTATGTAATGCTAGTTTTTCTTCAAATTCCTCTCAGGTTGAATTCTTTGGTGTTTTTGAAAATCATACTAGAGGAATAGGGTCCAAGTTATTGTTAAAAATGGGCTATGAAGGTAGAGGGTTAGGAAAACATGCACAAGTAGTTGTTGAGCCTATTACTATTGAGGAGAGGCCCAAGTATTGGGGTCTTGGATATGAAAAAAAATATGGAGCATATTCCAAAGTTGAGGAGACAAGCGAAACAGTTCCAAGAACAACTTTTGTTACAAGTTCAATCCCTCAAGCATGCAAAGTGTGTGTTCAAGATGAATGCAAATGTGTGAAACAAGAGAGTTGTGATAGCCATGAGGACAATAACATTGTTTTTGGTCTTTAAAAGAGAGCTAGTAACTCTTCAAATTCACCTCCTCAAGAAGGCGATAAAGGTGAATGTTCAAGGTATACTTATGCATATTCCAAACTTGAGGAGACAAGGGAAACAGTTCCAAGAACAACCTTTGTTGCAAGTTCAGTCCCTCAAGCATGCAATGTGTGTGTTCAAGATGAATGCAAATTTGTGAAACAAGAGAGTTGTGACAGCCATGAGGACAAGAACATTGTTGGTGTTCTTCAAAAGAGAGCTAGTAACTCTTCAAATTCACCTCCTCAAGAAGGCAATAAAGGTGAATGTTCAAGGTATATTTCTGCCTGTAATTCAGTTGCTTTTGATTATGTTGAGCATGGTAAATTTTCATGTAAAAATGGGAGAAAACTTCCATGTACATATTGTGTTTTAGATAATCATCATGTTTCAATATGTTGGAAAAGATTGACCACATTCAGGAAACTTTCCATGCAAAGGCAACTTGAAAAGAAGATGCAAAAGATTTGCACTCACCTCCAGAAGAGGGGTCATCTCATTGACCAATGTTGGACATTGCATCCAACCACTCATCCACAACACATGAAGCCAATGGATAAAGAGACCGACAAGAATGGAAGAGGAGATTCCATCATCGATGTGAGTCAAGATGATTCACAAGAAGAGGATTTTCAACAGAAAAAGTCACCATTGAATTGGCTTGGTAAGAAATGGTTAGATTTCTTAAACAAGTAAGGCTTTCATTTCTCTGTTTGTAGATGCACATTTCAGCCTTATGTATGCATTTTTGTTGAAAGTATGACAAGTTGTAGCAGCTTATCATAACTTGTATGATGCAAGATTTCATGTCAATGCATTCTATTGAAGGAATTCTTGTTGTTGCACAACTTCACCAGGAGGGTGTAAAAGATGGGTATGATACTCACTTAATGCAGCCATATATCTTTTTCATTTCAGCTCTTATGTACCCACATGTTTTTGGGTTTATGTACTTATGTTTGTACTTGAAGGAGAGTTGAAGAGCTTTGCACATGCATGTGATTTTTTATGTGTACACAGTGAACTTTGTGATAGTTTCACTATGAGTGACTCATGAATGTAACATGGTTGTGTATCATGAATGTCGACTTGTCGTTTTGGAATGTCGATGTGTTTCAAATGAGTCTTGACTTGGTTCGATGTTGTCTTGAAGACTATGTTGTGTCGATCATGTTTTATGACTTATCTTTAGTCGATGGTGTTTTTTGGTTTGTAAGTCGATATTGAGTACACCAAGATGTGGGAAAATCCCATTTACTTTGATGATGTACAAGATGCGACAATTATTGCTTGAAGAGAAAAAGAGTTGGTTGGCATCATTTTCATTCTTGTATAAAGTTTTTTTTCAAGATTGATGGTTTTCTTGGATTGTGACAGGATGTCGCAGGAAAGAATTTTGCAAGCATTGTAGAGAAGATTGTGTTGACGCAAAGAGTTCACAAGAGGGACTTTATTCTTAGTGGGAAGGATGACAGTTTTCCAATAACAAAGAGAACAGTGGGTCAGCAACAGCCAAAGAATAGTGGTTGAGGGACATAGCCAGTTGCAGTGCAAGGCATGTCTAGGTACCCAAGTTATTGCCAAAAAGACTTTTCAAGTAGAATAAGTTGATAGAACTTGGAATCAAAAGAGTATTGAAGCTAAGGCAGATAATCATCATCTTTTGTGGGACCAAAATCCATTCAGTGGGAAGGAGTGATCAGAATATAGACCAGGGGTAAAAAATTAGCCCAAAAATCAAAGTGCTCGGAATTGTTCAAAATAGACAGGTGTGTAGGCCTCATCTTCACAAACCCAATGCAACTCAAACGGGTTCAAATGGACATTAGATAAGTGAGATATCACATTCTATTCATTTTTTCAAATAGGCAAAATTTTGTTGATTGTACAGTCTGTACAGTCCGTACAGGCTGACTTGGCAGGGTACGGACCCACACATGCTAGTTGAGTTGGCATTGTTGAGTGGTAGTGTTGAGTTTTTAGTTGAGTTGGTAGTGTTGCATGGCAGACACGTGGGCGAATGAATTTATGAGACGTGGAAATTTATTAGCAAGTTGTATGGTGCCACGTGGCACCCTGTTATGTTACGGTGTAAAAGTTATTTGGAATCAGCAAGGGTTGAACCTCGGACCTTTCGTATAAGTGGCTGAGACTTGGCATGGGCTGGGCTACCAGTGCACCAACACTTTGGCTCTTACCACATAACATATGCACATTTATTTAAATTAAAATATCTATTATATTTTGCGCGGGGTACGGGCTGGGGATTAGCCCTAGTCCCGGTTGTATGCACTCCCATGTGATGCAACTACATGGAGTTGGTGCAGGTTTTCAAATGGTTATAAACCTCACGTGACACTCATCACTACACACTTGCAAACAGATCCCCCATTGCGTGACACTTGTCACATATCTAACAGTTGCAATGGGTGCCTGATATTTGTGCGGGGATGTGGTCACATGACCCATGCATCCAACACCTTGGCCGGTTTGGGTGCTAAGTCCTCTAATCGTGTGATATTTTGCACAAATTGTGTAAATGGACATGCGTGCTGGTTTTAGGCATGGGAAATGCCCAGAAGCTAGGTTACTCACACAAGATGTGTGAATTGGCGAACCAGAGACAATAAGCTTTAAGGAGAGAACTTGCAGGAGGTCTATCTTCTTCGTTTCTTGGCCAAACCAGGTGTCAAAAAATCCCATATAGGGGTTTTTGGATGTTCTAAAGCCATTGGTATAGGTTTCAAAGGAATTTGGAGACTTCTATTGTAGGTTTTTCTACAGGGAAATTTCAGAGAACTCCAAGGAGCCCAGGGCCACCAGTGAAGGAGGCCATGTCCAGGGGAACCAAAGTCCTTTTTCAGTGAATGAATAGTAATTGTTGGTTAATTGATATGCTATGAACTCATTAGAACAGGTTGCAGAGGCATTTGAGGAATTTTACATGTGTTTTGGCCACAAGGAAGCTCAGGGAAGATCAAGGCCATCAGTAGAAGAGGTCATGCCCAGATGAGCCATGGTCTGTTTTCAGAGATATAATAGTCATTTTTGGGGTTTTTATGTATTATGAACCCAATGGTACAGTCAGTAAATCCATTGGATTTGAGCAGAAGCTTGTAAAATAAATTCGAAAAACTAATCCCAAAGAGCCTAGTCCATTGATGGAGGCTTAAGGAGATGTAGCCTAGTTGGGGGTGAACTCCTTTATCATGTTGTTGTTGTTGTGAGTTTGTTGGTTATTATTTGTTGCAATGTATGATTTCTGTTGTATTATTTAAAAAAAATATTTAACCTTTGAAAAACCTCACACATAAATACCTCAAAGGAGCCTAAACTTGACACATAAATCCTCTTGCACAACTAAGACATTGAGCAAGGTCCTAAAGTTTATTTTAATGGAGTAGAGGGTGCTTGCATAGAAAAACAAGTCAGCCCCCTATTTTTAGATTAGGTGGTATCAAGGCATAGTTTTTCTCATGTGATTTCCATTGATAGCTAGAGATTTACCTGTTGGTATTATTGTGCAAGTTTTGTGTGGAAGTTTGATACCTTAAAAGGATGGAGGAAGCTTCAAACAATAAGAGTTCTCATACATCTTCATTAGCCAAGTTATTTGACAAAGAGATGTTGAAGGAGTTTGTAACCATGAGAAATATGGTGCAAGAGATGTGGGAATATATGAAGGAGAGCACTTTCCTTCAAGAGCAATTGATGGCCATGAAGGAGGAGAAGCACCGACTTCTTGAAAAGTTGCATGAGATGGGGACTCAGCTCCATAAGGAAAAGGAAACCCTTACCAAGTACATGCATGAACATGAGGTATCTAATGCTAGTTTTTCTTCAACTTCCTCTCAAGTTGAATGCTTTGGTGTTTTTGAAAATCATACTAGAGGAATAGGGTCCAAGTTATTGTTAAAAATTGGCTATGAAGGTAGAGGGCTAGGCAAACATGCACAAGGAATTGTTGAGCCTATTGCTATTGAGGAGAGGCCCAAGTATTGGCGTCTTGGATATGAACAAAAAGATGGAGCATATTCCAAAGTTGAGGAGAAAAGGGAAACAGTTCCAAGAACAACTTTTGTTGCAAGTTCAATCCTTCAAGCATGCAAAGTGTGTGTTCAAGATGAATTCATATGTGTGAAACAAGAGAGTTGTGATAGCCATGAGAATAAGAAAATTTTTGTTGGTCTTCAAAAGAGAGCTAGTAACTCTTGAAATTCACCTCCTCAAGAAGGCGATAAAGATGAATGTTCAAGGTATACTTCTGCATATTCCAAACTTGAGGAGACAAGGGAAACAGTTCCAAGAGAAAATTTTGTTGCAAGTTAAATCCCTCAAGCATGCAAAGTGTGTGTTCAATATGAATGCAAATGTGTGAAACAAGAGAGTTGTGACAGCCATGAGGACAAGAACATTGTTGTTTTTCTTCAAAAGAGAGCTAGTAACTCTTCAAATTCACCTCCTCAAGAAGGCGATAAAGGTGAATGTTCAAGGTATATTTCTGCCTATAATTCAGTTGCTTTTGATTATGTTGAACATGGTAAATTTTCATGTAAAAATGTGAGAAAAAGTACATGTACATATTTTGTTTTAGATAACCATCATGTTTCAAGATGTTGGAAAATATTGACCATGTTCAGGAAACTTTCCAAGAAAAGGCAACTTGAAAAGAAGATGCAAAAGATTTGCACTCACTGCCATAAGAGGGGTCATCTCATTGACCAATGTTGGACATTGCATCCAACCACTCATCCAAAACACATGAAGTAGATGGATAAAGAGACTAGCAAGAATGGAATAGGAGATTCCATCATCGATGTGAGTCAAGATGATCCACAAGAAGAGGATTTTCAGCAGAAAAAGTCACCATTGAATTGGCTTGGTAAGAAATGGTTAGATTTCTTAAACAAGTAAGGATTTCATTTCTCTATTTGTAGATGCACATTTCAGCCTTATGTATGCATTTTTGTTGAAAGTATGACAAGTTGCAGCAGCTTATCATAACTTGTATGATGCAAGATTGCATGTCAATGCATTCTATTGAAGGAATTCTTGTTGTTGCACAACTTTGCCAGGAGGGTGTAAAATATGGGTATGATACTCACTTATTGCAACCATATATATTTTTCATTTCATCTCTTATGTACCCACATGTTTTTGGGTTTATGTACTTATGTTTGTACTTGAAGGAGAGTTGAAGAGATTTGCGCATGCATGTGAATTTTTATGTGTAAACAGTGAACTTTGTGATAGTTTCACTATGAGTGACTCATGAATGTAACATGGTTGTGTATCATGAATGTCGACTTGTCATTTTGGAATGTCGATGTGTTTCAAATGAGTCTCGACTTGGGTCAATGTTGTCTTGACGACTATGTTGTGTCGATCATGTTTTTCGACTTATGTTTAGTTGATGGTGTTTGTCGGCTTGTAAGTCGATATTGAGTACACCAAGATGCAGGAAAACGCCATTTAATTTGATGATGTACAAGATGCGACAATTATTTCTTGAAGAGAAAAAGAGTTGGTTGGCATCATTTTCATTCTTGTATAAAGTTTGTTTTCAAGATTGATGGTTTTCTTTGATTGTGACAAGATGACACAGGAAAGAATTTGTAGCCATTATAGAGTGGATTGTGTTGACACCAAGAATTCACAAGAGGGGCTTGATTCTTAGTGGGAAGGCTGATAGTTTTCCAAGAACAAAGATAACAGGGGGTCAACAACAGCCATAAATAGTGGTTGAGGGACATAGCCAATTGCAGTGCAAGGCATGTCAAGGTACCCAGGGGATTGCCAAAAAGACTTTTCAAGTAGAATAAGTTGATAGAACTTGGAAGCAGAAGAGTATTGAAGCTGAGGTAGATAATCATTAGCTTTTGTGGGACCAAAATCCATTCAGTGAGAAGGAGTGATCAGAATTTGGACCAGGGGTAAAAAATTAGCCCAAAAATAAAAGTGCTCAAAATCACTTCAAAACGGATAGGTGCGTAGGCCTCGTCCTCACAAACCCAAAGCAACTCAAACGAGTTGAAATAGACATCAAATAAGTGATATATCTCATTCTGTTCATTTTGTCAAATAGGCAAAAAAAAATTGACTGTACAGTCTGTACAGTTCGTACAGGCTGATGTGGCAGGGTACAGACCCAAATGTGTCAGTTGAATTGGCAGTGTTGAGTGGTGGTATTGAGTTGTCAGATGAGTTGGCAGTGCTACGTGGCAGACATGTGGACAAATGAATTTAAGAGACATGGAAATTTATTGTCAAGTTGTATGGTTCCATGTGGCCCAGGCATGGGTTGCCACATGGCACCTTGTTATGTTATGGTGTAAAATTTATTTGGAGTCCGCGGGGGTTGAAACTTGGACCTCTCACATAGGTGGCTAATACTTGGCATGGGTTGGGCTACCAACATTCCAATGCTTTGGCTCTTACCACATAACATATGCACATTTATTTAAATTAAAATATGTGTTATATTTTGTGCGGGGTCCAGGCTGGGGCTTAGCCCCAGCCTCGGTTATATGCACTCCCATGTGACCCAACTACACGGAGTTGGCATGGGTTTTCAAATGTTTATAAACCTCGTGTGACACTTGTCACTATACAATTGCAAACAAATCCCCCATCATGTGACACTTGTCACATATCCAACCATTGCAACGGGTGCTTGATATTTGCGCGAGGACGTGGTCACATGACCCACACGTTCAACACCTCTACCGGCTTGGGTTCTAAGTCCCCTAACCATGCGATAGTTTGACACAAATTGTGGAAATGGCCACACATGCTGGGTTTGGGCACGGGAAATGCCCAGAAGCCAAGTTATTCACACGGGAGGTGTGAATTGGTGAACCATAGACAACAAGCTTAAAGGAGAGAACTTGCAGGAGGTCTATCTTCTTCGTTTCTTGGCCAAACCAGATACCGAAAAATCCCATCTAGGGATTTTTGTATGTTCTAAATCCATTGGTATAGGTTTCAAAGGAATTTGGAGACTTCTATTGCATGTTTTTCTACAGAGAAGTTTTAGAGAGCTCCAAGGAGTCGAGGGCCACCAGTGAAGGAGGCCATGTCCAGGGGAGACAAAGTCTGTTTTTAGTGACTGACTACACATTCTTGGCTAATTTGTATGATATAAACTCATTGGAACAACTTACAGAGGCATTTTAGGTCTTTTACAAGTTTTTTGGCCACAGGGAAGCTCAGGGAAGATCAAGGCCACCAGTAGAAGAGGTCCTGCCCAGATGAGCCATGGTCTGTTTTCAGAGATCTAATAGTCATTTTTGGGGTTTTTATGTATTTTGAACCCAATGATACATTCATTAATTCCATTGGAGTTGAGAAACAACTTGTAAAGTAAATTAGACAAACTAATCCCAAAGAGCCTAGTCCATTGATGGAGGCTCAAGGAGATGTAGCCTAGTTGGGGGTGAACTCCTTTATCATGTTGTTGTTGTTGTTGTTGTGAGTTTGTTGGTTATTATTTTCTACAATGTATGCTTTCTATTGTATTATTTAAACAACATATTTAAACTTTGAAAAACCTCACACATAAATACCTAAAAGGAGCCTAAACTTGACACATAAATCCTCTTGCACAACTAAGACATTGAGCAAGGTCCCGAAGTTTATTTTAATCGAGTAGAGGGTGCTTGCATAGAAAAAAAAGGCAGCCCCCTATTTTCAGGTCAATAAGCTAAGTAATTCTATGCATTTTATACCTATGAAATCTACTATAAATTGATTAACATCACTGGAATTTTTATGAAAGAAATATTTAGGTTGCATGGGATTCCTAAGATGGTGATTTCAGATAGAGATGTCAAATTTACATCCAATTTTTGGAAAGAATTGTTTGCAGGCTTGGGTACTAATTTGAATTTCAGCACAAGTTACCATCCACAAATGGATGGGCAAATAGAACAAACAAATCAAATTATCAAAGACATGTTGAAAATTTGTGTAAGGAAAAAACCAACTAAGTGAGAAGAGTATCTATATTTAGTTGAATTCAAATACAATAATGGGTATCAAGCATCAACTAAGATGAGTCCCTTCGAAGTCTTATACAGAAGAAAATGTATAACCTGGATCAGTTGGGATAATCCGGTTGATAGGATTATGGTTGGACTAGAAATGCTCCAAGAAATGGAAAGGATGGCCAAAAGGGTACAACAAAACTTGAAAGAGGCACAAGATCGACAAAAAATCTATGAATATATAAAAGGATACATCAGGAATTCAAAATTGGAGAGAATGTATATCTCAAAGCCAAAGCAAGGAGAAGCTCCCTAAAACTAGGAAGTTGTTTCAAGTTGGGGCCAAGATTTTTTGGTTGTTTCGAGATCTTAACTCGAATCGGACTAGTGGCATATCAACTAGAACTCCCTGCAAATTTAAAAGTTCATAATGTTTTCCATGTTTCACTATTAAAAATATATATTCATGATCCTACTCACATCATTGATTGAAACATGGTGCAGGTGGAACCAGAAGGCAAGTTCCAGGTGCAATCTCTATGCATTATGGAAATGGACAAACAAATGAAATTGTTAAGACAAAGGATTAAGGAAGCACATGATCGGAAAAAGAGTTATTCCGATTCACATTGTTTTGACCGTAGTTATGAAGTTGGTGATAGAGTCTTCTTGTGGGTAAAACCACACAAGAGTTCGATGACATTTTGAAAGGGTGCTAAACTCTCTCCTAGGTTTGTGGGACCTTTTGAAGTTATTGAAAAGAAAGGAAATGTGGTTTATCGACTAGCCTTGTTTGATTCTTTGAGGCGTATGCACGATGTATTTCATGTATCTATTTTGAGACATTATATTTTTGATCCTTCACATGTTATTGACATGATTTCTTTGCAGGTGTTGGACCTGGGTGCTCTCATTGAAGAACCAATCCACATTTTGGACCATCGTATTCGATAGCTATGACGTCGAATAGTCGATTAGGTCAAGGTCCAGTGGGACAACTATAGTCCACACTCGACTACCTAGGAGGACTCATATGTGATGCGTCAATAGTTTTCTTAATTATTTGATAATTAAACATATAAATCTTGTCAAATAATTTTATTTACTTGCATTTATATATTGTAAAAACTTCGGGATGAAGTTTAAAACAAGAGGGGATGTATATAACATCCTGTTCTACTGGGAACACTTTTATTGACTTATTCTTTGATTACACTTGCGTCAAGTGATCCAATTATGGTATATTGATTTCATTTCGATTATGGTTTATATATGATGACGATGATGTGTTGTGACTTATTTTTATTTTGATGTATATATATTGGCAGATATTATAGACAAGTTTCTTGAGTGTGCAAGGCACATGATAGGTTGTGGATGAGGATGGCATCAATGGGATTCATTGGAATCCATATTGAGTCAGGAGTGGATTGCATTGTTTGAGTATTTTAGTATTACTCACATGTGATGTATGATTGATTTTAGTATGATTGATGCATATGTATTTTTGATACGGTTTTTGTCAGTGGATGTAGGCTTGACGATGAATGCTAATCCGACTCACATAAGGAGTAGAGGGGTTATGCACAGAAAAAAGAAACATTTGAGGGAGAGGTGTGAAAGCGTCCCTATCACAACCTACTAGCACTCCCATCATGTTTTGAATGGTAGGTTTACGATTACCTAGTTCAAGAGGTCCACGATGTCATGAGGGTGGACTGAGACAATCACTCACAAAGATTTCTAAGGAGCGTGCAATAAGGCAGAGTCCTTATTCCTTAGAATCCCTTAGTCTCTCACAAGGTCGATCGAGTGGAGTGTTGACTCCAAGGGTTAGAAAAACTTCTAAAACAAGTCTAAGGAGAGTGGCACCCTTGGAGCACAAAGGTGTGTCTTGAAGGGAACATCACATAATTAAACTTGAGTCAGTAAATCTAGGTGGCCTAGAAAACATTGAAATTATTAGACCTTTTTGAATTAAATATTTAAGTAAATGATAAAATTATTAATTGAAAAACCTAACAACAGTCTAAGCCTAAGTCTAAGACTAAGCCTAAGTCTAATTTTAATTTGGGGACTAATTAAAAATATTAAAATATCAAAAGAATTGAGATAAATCTAATTCTAGGAAAAGGTGGGTAAAATATAAAGATTGGATAAAATGCACATGTGTGCATGAAATTAATAAAAATGGATTTTTAAATAGAAATAAATAATAACTTGAGAGGTTGGGTGTACATGGAATAGAATCTTGAGTCAACTTACCACTAGTATAACTAGAAGAAGACTCATAATCCAACTCTAACTAATATCTGGTTAGGAGACTTTCTTTAATGAGAATATGGGGAACAAAGGGACACCTAAGAGTGAAAATAGGAACACATTGAGGAATGTGAGGGAATTTGACCTTATTATATAAAATAAAAATGGTAATTACTTGTGTGACCTGAGGAGAGTGTGACAAGTGTGTGGGTGAATAATCCAAATTAAATTAATTGAAAGATAATTATTTGTGCATGAGGACATGTGTCATTGAAGAAATTTCCATAAAAAAATGATGTAGAAGGGAAATGGATCAGAACTTTTGAGCATTGTTATGCTGCCAAATTTTTATTAGACTATGTTTTACTTGTGAGAGTTGGGATACCAAGCTTGCAAAATGAGTGTAAGCTCTTCCTTGCGAAGAAAGTCTTGGAGCTATTATTGTTGTTTTCTTGTGTGTGGCCCCTTTGCAGCTCAAGGGGCTAAGGGGGAAGAAGAGTACCCCTAGCATTGGCTGGGAGGTACTAGTGAAGTTTCGTTGATTAGCAAGCAAGAGAAGAGAGGAGCACAAGACTTGAATGGAAATATTCATTTCACAACCTTCATTGGTCCCGGTATTTTTATATTCTGAATTTATTTGTGGTACAAGTATATTAGTGTATGAGATTTGGTATGGCCACTGTAGAATCACTAGAAAGTTTAAATGATAATTATTTCAATTTCTTCCAAATGAATAATAGTTATGGTGTTTCCAATTTTCCAATTTTCGTTGTAATTTCGGGCGTTTTAAGAACTCTAAATTTGAGTGGCTTGATCCTTATTGTAAAACTCGAATTTATATTATGTGTTATCACACTAAGTTTCCTTGGGTCTTTAGCCCTTAGTTTTAATTTTTCTAAGCCTTTAGATTTTTAATTTTGATTTGTTTTCTTAAAAGTGTGATTTACTAAGGTTACCTTGAATAAATGAAGGCTTAAGTGATGACTCAATTTTGACCCACATAGATTTTTTTCCTAGGTTCATTTTCTTGGCTTATGTTTTGAGCCACTTCATGACTTGACACTAAGCCTGACTCACCCCATGACCAACTTGACTTGACATGTCACTCTTCTCACTCATACCTTCGTATCCTTGCCATGTTCTCCATTTTTCCTCTTAAGGTGGTCAAATCAACTTTTTGAAAAAGGAGCGCTGCCAACTCACTAGGAGTTTTCATAGCACACTCCCCATCCTTCATTTTTTCCATGATTTGTTATCATAGTGATGATGTCATGTCTGCCTTTTTTTCAACACCTTGGTTAGTTAAAATATGCCTTCGATGAGTTGATATTTATGAGCTTGCTAATGGTTTTCAAGTTTTTAATGTTCAAAACTTAGCGCTGCAAAAACTACCAGTTCGGGCCAGTTGGTAGTGGCGCTACAGGATCAGATGTTGAGGTAGATTTGGAGGCCAAGATGCTCGTGATACTCTCCTAAACATTTTCAGAACTCTAGTTATCATCAATTTTCTAGGTATCCCATAGGTTCCCTCCTCTGCATATCAATTTCAGGTAGTAATTATCGCTTGGAGTTTTGGTAGTGATCGTGCCTGTAGAATTGGAAGAGGACCCTTCCCTTATAATTTCTATCAATCTCTCTTTCACATAAAACTATAGTCACCATCATATGGTTTTCAATCATAAGACCTTTATTCACCTTGCTCCCGAGTTATGAGTGCCCAAGCAAACTTCCCTCTTGTATGCGCGTTGTGCTACCTAAAATCACTGTTGAAACTACATTGCCTTTTCCCCTACTTCCTCTATCATTTGAATTGGAGTTTTTTCAACCCGGTTTTCAAAGATCATTGTAGTGAATTCCTTCACCATATTATTATTCCTCAGTTTTAAGATTTGTAAATAGTCAAGGGGAGGGAAATTTGTAGCCATTGTTTTCCAAAGCCAACAAGAGGTTTGAGTTAGGGGAGAGTCTTGGAAAAATAAAACCATTGTTCTCTATCAATTTATTATGTAAGTATACCTCCTTTGTTCTCCTAGCCTTTATTTCACCATAGTTTTGTACCTCTCATCTTGATCTATGGAGACACCTCAGAAGAATAAATCTCACAAGGGAGGTACTGTGGTTAGAACTGAACCTGCAGACATGCATTTATTTGAGGCATAGCCTATGCTTATAGAAGTTTTTCAAAGGTTGGGTTGCCTTGATTTCTACCAAAACATGTAGAGGGGTCATCCTAAGGTGGAAAGTCAATTTGCCTCACATTTTTATGGCTTGAAGACTAAGGTAGGGGACCTAGAGTTTGAGGTGTGTGAGGCCTCCATTTTAGCAGCCACAAGGATTCCTATCACAGGAGAGAAATGGTTTAAATCTATGGCTTTGAATGCAGATTTCTCCAAATACTTCCTCAAGCTAGAGTATTAGACTGACAACCTGTCCAAAGGGGTACCGGGAAGTCATTTACTTGAAGAATTTGATAAAATGTTGAACATCATCCAAAGATACTTCACATGTGAGGGGGGGTTTAATACACTATACCAGTACCATATAAGGCTTCTGCTTCATTTTACTGGTAAAGATGAAATGAACATTCCTTTATACTTGTTGAGAATCATAGGAAAAATGTCATATAGAGTTTAATCCAAATCTAAGGTTGTGGATACTAGCATTTTTTTATTATGGGTTGATTACATTGTTAGTTTCAGAAGAACTGAGAAAGAGGAACATTCCATGGGAAAAATTCATTTTTTCTTCTCACATGAAGTTGGACATAGCATCCACCCCTCAATCAAAGATACAAAGTCCTCTTCCATCCACTAGCACTGCTCCAATGGGAACCAACAAGAAAAGAAAGAGTAAGGACCTTACTCAAGACCATGAGGTCATTAAGGAAGTTGAAGAGGCAGAGAAGGAGGCCTACCATTCTCCACAGAGAGACATTTCACCTCGTTCTGCATTAGAATTAAAAGAGGTCCCTTCCTTTACTAAAGCTACAGCCAAAAAAGAAAGGAAACTACACTTCTCTTCATCTCCTTCAAGAGCTAGCACAAAAGTAAGAAGACCTTTCACAATATCATCAACTCTTAAGGAGGTTGTTGAAACACAAGTCCTACCAAAGGTTTCTATTCTGAAGAAAAAGAGAGATAAGGGAAAAAGAATTGAGAATCCTATTGCGATGGTGGATGTATTCCCTCTGTAGCTGAAATATGAAGCCATAAAGAATCCTGTTGAGACTGTCAACATCACCACTCCACCTAGCAACTAGACATTCAAAATATTGATTAAACAACGTAGGGAAGCTAGGAAGGAGGTGGCTCATTTGAAATCAGAAGGCCTATCTGAAAGGATTAAGATGAAGGAACTCACGGATGGTTACAACCACACTCTTGATTTAGCAAGATTTACAACAAGAAGAGCCCAACCTCTCCATAAGTAGCTCAAGAAACTTTATAGTCAAAATAGAGACTTTCAGTCTCAGAACAGAAAACTCAAAGCAGAGTTGCAACAATTCAAGGATGAGATGGCTCAGAGAAATTTGAATGTGTTAGTTGAATATGTTATTTAAAAAGAGAAACCAGGAGTCAAGAAAAGCACACTTCTATTGAAGAAGCATATTACTACAAAAGGGAAGCATGTTGATGTGCCAAAAGGAATTCCTCCTTCCACAAGAAGGAGTGTCAGGTTGATGAAGTGATTGGTGAAAAGTGAGCTCCATTTTTTAGAATGGCCTCTTTTTGAAGGATAAGTGATTGAGGAAGTATTATTTTTTTTTCCACCTCTACAGGCTTTACAGGCTCCTATCAAATCTAGCTCAAGGTTTTTGTGCTTTTCAAAGAGTTAATCTCTTCATAAAGAAGAAACACAGACATTTTGTAGTGCTAAGGTGCTACAGAATTGTCTAATTCGCATATACTATCAATATGATACCTACAACACTATTAAATCTCCTAAGACTGGTGTAGTGATGGCACTGTGAATTCCACAGGACGCTACCAAAATTGTTAAGAAGTATGATGGTGGCGCTGCAAATTCCACAGGGTGATACCTATTTGTTTTGATGTCGGGGGATACACATTCAACAAGTCCAGTTCAACATTGGCGCTAACAAATTGCGCACATAATTACACAGGCTTTGGCGCTACCAAAATTCACAGAGAGAATAAATTAAACAGGCTTTGGCACTACCAAAATTCTAACAGAGACTGAATTACACACAGAGACACACAGGCTTGGGGATACCCATTCTACAGGCCTATTTTTGGAGGTTGTGCTATGAATTTGCAGAGAGTTTGTGGAGGTGCTACAAAATATCACTACCCAAAGTGCTACCAAATGATGCTACCAACAGGTACTCGAAATCAAGGGGTTCTAGTTATCATTGTGAGTGGCTGATGATGTGGAGAATGGCTGAGATGGTAGCTGACAACATGATGACAAGCTTACAGCCTCTGGAGGACACTTGGCATGCAAGGAGATGTGCATCAAAGAAGATCAAGTCAGTTTAAAGTTGGTTGGATTAGTGGCCAACATTTTCCCTTTTTAGCATAGTTGTTAGCTTAGTTGTTAAGTTGAAATAACTATTTGGAGAATTTTATGGGAGGAAGGCCAACTCGCACCTCTAGTTGTTGCCTTCTCTTTTTCTTATAAATAGACTTTCCAAATGATTTAGTAGGTTTGAATGGTTGAGCTAAGATCCCTTATTTTGTAATACTTTGATTAAGTATACTAGTTCTCTAGTTATGTACTTGATTTGAGACTTCTTGATTAATATAAGTCATCTTTCCTATTCCATCTTATTTGCCTTTGATATTGAATTATTCATGATTGAATGATTCACATGGATTTTTGTAGTTGTATTATGATGAATTTTTTATTATAGTATTGTTATGATGTTCTTCAGTTTCCTTAAACTTTGAATTCAATAAGATCTTGTGTTTGAGTTTTTCCTCCTTAGGTTGCTTGAAGACCTGATGTCCATAGAAAACCTCTAAATTTCCGTCATCAAAGTTTTCCTTCTATTCACATTTACTCCCAATTACTGACTAAATTTGATCAAGACCCCAATTGCTTGTGCATGCTAGCCCAGATTTCTGAGTTAGAACATTATTATCTTGAGTCTTATCCATTTGACCTCTTTAAACTCATTTACATTAACATATAACCCAATGGGTACTGGGCTCACCTTCTATGCAATCTGAGGGTGATTCCTAGTGCTAACATTATGTATGGTATATGTTTTAAAATTGGTATTTTCATCCATATTTGAAGTTCATGTGATCAGAGTTTTTAGTTGAGATTATTTAAAGAAATTAATAGTGTATTGTTCGTTGGTAAACTATGGAATTAAGTCTGAATTCATATTCATGAGTTCTCTATTGAATTTCGTTTTGAATCCTAAATCAACCCATATTGTGGGATCTCTGTTGAATTATACTCTAGATTCGAATTTTGTATCATGGAAATCTCTGCTGAATTTTCGTCATTCCAACTTAGTTTGTATTGGACATCCATTGAATTTTGTTTAATTATGAATTTTATCATGTACTCTTTGTTCATTTTTTTGATAAATCCAACTTTACTAGTAGCATGGACTCTCTGTATTTTTGTATTTTAGATTCCAAAACTTTCGGGATCGTGGGATTCTTGTTTGAAGGTTTTCAAGATTTTCGACTTGCTTTTAAACCTAGGCATTAGCTCTTTTTACCTTGACAAGTTATGCATGTGATCATGGGCCAAAACCTAGCATTGGCCCTAAAGGTTCTATTCAAAGCTCCTAGAATTTTGCGCTCTGGAGGTTTCTTCAACTTCAACACTCTTGTTCACTCAGAGTGTTACCGGTCGAATTTGGTCATAAGCGAGGTTAACAAACCGATGTAGGTTAACCATATCCATCCAATTCCCTTCGTCAATAATTATGAACTTAATTGAATGACTGGAGGATATTCTCCTCATGCAAGAAACTATGGTGGAGATCTACTCCACAACTCTGGACTTTGGGGTTTTCTCTGCATTCACAACTTTAAATTGTTTCACCCAAATCGACGAACTTCCAAAGAGCTCAGGGATCTAATGAATTACACTCCACTTTGATCAATGGTTGACATCCACTCCATAAATCATGACTCCGATATTTCCTCACCTTTTCACAACAACAACTCAATTTCTTCGGAGTGTCGAACTACCAAACCTTCTAAGGACGAAGGCTCAAAGATCCAACAATCCTTGATCGATCGCTAGATCTATGGTTTTATTTTGATCCAGGACTTCATAGCTTCAGGGTTTCTTATCCTTTAATAACTACGACTTGAAATTTTATGAAGTATCAAATTACCGAAACACCAAAAGATAAAGGCTCCCAGATCTAACGACTCTCGTTCGATCACTAGATCTACGAATGTCGTTCACTTTGGGACTTCATAAATTTAGGGTTTTCTTAATCCTTAGTAGTTACATATCAAACTAGTTGGAGTGTTGAATCCTGAATAACTCAAATATATATGGCTCACTCTTATCCAATGATCTACGATCGGGATTAATTCCAAGCTTCATAGCTTCGGGGCTCTGCACCCCAACAACTTTAACTGTTCCAAATTGTCGAAGTCACGAAGTCCAAAGGACTCAGGGTTTAACGAGTGTGCTACTCTCTTCTGATCAGATTATTGTGGGGATTTCAAATCCTCACAATCATATCTCGTCCACTAATTATTATCAAGGGATTTCACCCTCTTGATATTCCCACTTGGAACTTTGCATGTATTTTACCTCATGAGATTTTCCACATTTTGAAGTGAACTCCGACACTCTCTTGCACTACCCTCTTGAACTGTGGACTTAAAGGGTTTCATGTGCACCTCTTTTTCTTACTCTGTGTAGTGTTTCATCATCTCTCCTCATCTTCCAATCTTTCTAAGATCAAGGTCTCTGCACCCTTGAGTGGACTCTTTGCACACCTTGCATTTTTCTCTTGAGCTTGGGACTTTTAAAAGGCCCTTCTGCATACCTCTTTCTCGAAACTGTGCATACTTGGCACCATGGATCCCAAAATATAAACTTGGGGACTTAAAAATAGATTTTTGAACTCTTTCATAGAAACAAACAACATAAAGATGCAGTCTTACTTCATCACAGTATCTGTTAGTTCAAAAAATTTAAAGTAAGCTTACAGTATCCTCTTAGGGTTTAGATATTTTCTCTTATCTTATTTTCCTCTTTTAAAATATTATGTTAATCAAATATCTACCTACATGGTTGTATCATGGATGGTTGTCACAGTTATTCCAAGTAAACTTGAGTAAGTTGAAACTGTCATTTCTAATAGATTTCCTGTTGAATTTCTTTGGTCTTTACTGTTAAGTTTATGTCATGATATTATTGAAATTCTTCCTATCCCTTAAAATAGTAAGATAATGAATTATTGGAATATTATACAATTGGGTTATGAAGTGGTGACCACATTACTAGATTTTCTGTGTTTTTGAAGAAACTGTAGTTAAGAATGTTGGGAATTATAGTTGAACTTCAGAATAGATTGAATTTATGGGAATTAGATACTTCATTGTTCCTCATAAGAGTCTCTATTCTTGAGAACTTAAATGGTCAAAATCAATCTGATGAATCCTAGACTTGAGCATTGATTATGTGTCTTGGAGGTCCTAACTTTGCAGGATAGGTTGGGTGGGTAGACATTGTATGTTATCTTATGTGATGTAGAAGATCTCTAATACATTGAAGTTGTATCTAAATATTGTTGTGCAATGAGATGAATGAAATAGAATGTGTATTATTGAAGTATGTTAATATAATGTTTCACTTGTTCTAATGATGTTAAAAAAAAAAAAATATTATTGTTCTCAATTACTTATACGTTGTAACAAAGGGGATGTTATTGTATATACATGTCAATTCAATTAAATTAATTATTAATCATAAAATATGGATTGTTCAAGAATCAAACAACTCGTAAGTAGGATACCTTAAAACTTGAATGGAATTCGATCAAGTAACTTTAACATGTGAAACAATTATATAAAATTTTCAAGGGATATCCATGTGTTAACCTGATCACTATGAGTGCTTAATTACACCTCGCTTTGTTTTTCTTAAGGTTATTATCAAATTTAAATGAGAAGGATCCAATGAGGATACAATGGTATAAACAATTCTGGAAAATATTGATCCAGGATATTGCTTCACTGGGTTCGCAAGGCTTCTAGGAAGAAGATCATTACTTTAAATTATGGATCGCTCCTACAAATTAATAAAGGTTGAACACAAGAGTAATTCTATTCATAGATCTGTTAAATTTATAAGGAAACCATATCAAATTTTTACAAGGCAACATGTTCCAAAATAATCCCAAGGTGAGCAAGGATCTCCTGAAGGATTGATCAACAAGAAAGGTTGGTGACCTCACGTCTGCTCTATCCAAAAATGTATTCTTTTCAATTTGTTCTCTTATTTTTGTATGGAAATGAATGTAACAAAAATTAGTAACAAGTTCTACCAAATTATTTACATATAAATTTATAAAGATAAATTCCCAAAAATTCATTAAAATACATAAACATAAATAACTTAATTGAATGGACCAACCGCCTCTGTATCAACTCTAAGTATGGATTAAATGCATATAAAAAAACAAGAATATTAAAATATTCTCATTGCTTCTTGTTGTTATCATATTATAAAAATTTCAATTCATAAAGGAATTAAAAACCATATCAATACATTTTCTCTACTTTTTTGTTGCTATAAATAAAATTACAATTCACCAGGATTTAAAACAAAAACAATACAATCCTTCCCATAAATATTTAGTTTAACACAAATTAAATATTCTTGTACAATAAATAACCATCAATAAAATACCGTGACCGGGAAAAATTGATGGTTGCGAGATGATATTCCACTTGGAAACGTGCACCCATCCTTTGCTTGCTAATCAAACAACTTCACCGGTACCTCCCAACCAATGCTACAGGTACTCTTCTTCCCTGTTACCCCCTCGAGCACAAAGAGGTCACACACAAAGTTTAAGATACAAAAACTAGCTCAAGATTTCCCTCGCAAGGAGAGGCTTCCACCTTTTGCACAAACTTGCAACCCAAATCACACAAGTAAACTTAGTCAATCGAAATTTTAACATCATTTCATTCATCCAACAATAGGGTGTTTTCCCTCTTCCTCACCATTTTTTTATAAGAAAAATCACCTTGACACTTGTCATCTCATGCAAAATTAAATAATTTTTAATAATTTTATTAGAGATTAATCACCCCCAACACATGTCACACTCCCCCAAAGTTTCACATGTTTATTCCTATTTAATTAAAATAATTATGAATTTTTCCTCACATCCCCAACTAGTTCCTAGATTTTCTCCTAGTTGTCTCTTAGTTCCCCAATTTCTCTTTTATTGTCTCTCCCAACTAATTTATAGTTGGAGTTTTATTAAGACTCTTCTCTTAGTTAGGATTTAAATTTTGATTGACTTGGGATTCTGACATAACCATTTTATACTTTGGTTTTATTATGTTTCCTTTCGTAATTTCAAATAAATTTTCTAAATTCGTATTCTCTTTTCTATCAGCTCTAAGTAATTGTTTTGTTCTCTAAGGTATTCTATATTTTTTTTAATAACTCATCAAATTATTCATGCGACATGCCCTTCAATATGCACCTTCGTGCTCCAAGGGTGCTACTCGCCATTGAATAGTTTGGATGTTGTCTGACGCTTGGAGTCAATACTCCACTTGTTGAATTGTGTGAGGCTAAGGGCTTACTAAGGAACAAGGAATCCACATTATTGCGCTCCCCTCATAAATCCTCATGAGTGACTGTCTTAGTCTTCCCTCATGACATCTTGAACCTCTCAGGAACAAGGTAGTTGTTAACCTTCACTTCAGGTCATGGAGGGAGTGCTATTAGGCTATCATAGTGTAATATCCCACTCTATTGAGCACACTTTTATTGACTTATTCTTTGAGGAAACTTGCATACAAGTGATCCAGTTATGGTATATTATGATTTTGATTCACTTATGGGTTCTATATGATGATGATGATGTATTGTAACTTATTTTTAATTTGAGTGTGCATGACACATGACATGTTAAGGATGTTGATGGCATTGATGGATTCCCTTGGACTTCGAATTGAGTTAGGGAGTGGATTGTATTTATTGAGTATTTCATTTTACACACATATGATGTATGATTGATTTCAGTATGATTTATGTATATGGACTTATTGACAATGTTTTTGTCAGTGGATGTATGCTTGATGATGCTTTCTAATCCAACTCACATAAGGAGTAGAGGTTCCATGCACAGAAACTAGACATTGAGGGAGAGGTGTGGCAACGTCCCTATCACAAACTACCAACACTCCTGTTGTGGCCAGAACTATAGGTTAATGATGACCTAGTCTGAGTGGTCCACGATGTTGTGAGGGAAGACTAAGATAGTAACTCATGGATATTTCTAAGGAGCATGCAATAAGGTGGAGTCCTTATTATTTATAAGCCCCCAGTCTCTCAAAAGGTCGACTGAATGGATTTTTGAATCCAAAGGGTCAGACTAAATTCCAAAACAAGTCAAAGATGAGTGGCAACCTTAGAGCACAGAGGTGCATCCTCTGACCTACACCTCCTAGGTACCTCCTTATACATGTGTTTGGCTTACCAACCATTACATATTCTTACCAAAACCCTAACCCTATCATGGCTAGGTCTTCTTGCATGTGTGCTTCGCATGATTTTCTCTTCTACATGTGCATTTGTCTTGCACGTGCTACTTTTCTAGCATGCACGTCTGTCTTACACATGTTGTTTTTCCTGCATGTGCATCTACCTTACACATGATGTTTTTCTTGCGAGTTGTATTTTCCTTCTTTGTGCTTTATTCTCCAAAATTATTCTTTACCCCAAAAATGGGCATGTGCCCAACAGTTACATATAAATAAATAATTTAGCATTAAATATTAATTTTCAAATATTTTCTTGTAGGAAAAAAAATAAAGTTGAACCAATTCAACACATAAAACAAGACAACTAGGAATAAAAGGGTTGATAGGAAAGTTTGTGAGTAATTGTTATATCCTTATAACAACTTAAGATTTCATTTTTGTATATTTTAAGTTGTTTTACAACAACCATCCTTGAATGTCTTCAAACAGGTGATAACATACAAAGAAGAACCATCAGAAGAATTGATTGACATTGGGTTAAGTATGGGTTGTGAGTATATGTTGGAATATAAAAAATTAATTGTGGAATTTGTAAGTATCTATGTTGTTTTAATTCTATCATTTATAATTAATGGAACAAAAAAACCTTTATATTAAATCTATGATTTATTATGGGGTATAAAACTTACAAGAAACAGAGTATGGAAATGTGACAACATAAGAGTTGTTGATAGAAGGCATGAAATTTGGTTTTGAAAGAATGTATATCATTCAAGACTCAGTTCTTTCTATGGTACATCACTTTTCAATTTACAATCATTTATATTATTTATTTCAATTTTCATTATTCTCACCAATGTAGATACACTCATTACACTTTATTTTTATTTTTGTAGATGCAACTTGAAGAAGAGGAAAAAAATCAATGCAATCAACAAAACATTCAGCCAAATAACCCAAGTCACAGAATTATCGAGCAAGAACTAACAACAATTCTAGTGAAGAATGATGATAAATATATTTGGATATCAATGCAAGGTGTTGTATTTTTTTGAAATAATTGTCTTTGAAAATCATACATTTTGTTTAATGTAATGGAGTATTGACGCTTGAATTTGTCAGGACCAAAACAACAACGTCATGAGGACATTATCCCCCTTCGTTTTTAAAGAGTTGGTTCTCCTCTTTGTCAGTGTTTCATGGAAACCTGCAGGAGACCTAGCTAAAGCATACACAAACAAAGATTATCAAGAAATGGAAGAGAGATACATAATGAAGAATGAGAATCAATGTATATTATGATCTAATCAATGAGTGAATGATATTCACTCATATAGGCAATGACATCCTATAATTAGGAATGCATGCATAATAGTGATGGTCTAAGAATAGAAAGTCTAAAATAGAACTAGTCAGTTAACTCCCACTAAACTAGTGTTACTCCCATTGAACTAGTGTTCCGAAAATATAAATTTCTCCAACACCCCCCTTGAACATCACTATGGAGTAAAAAATGATTCCTGACTACTAGGCCGTTTGAGGTACTCATGTACAATGCAATTGATGAAAATTGAATAAAAATGAGGAAAGAGAGAAAACCACGTGGGAACAAAACCCCCCCTCAAAAGACAATGTATCAAAAGAAGAAAATGGCAGCTTCTAGGCAACTATGTTCTTCACTGCAAGATGATCCCACAAATTCAGAAACTTCTGCTCACTGAAAGTCTTCGTGAAGATGTATAAATATGTATAGATTTTATGAAGTCCTTTGGAAACCTGTCTAGCCTTGTACCTCTTGATCATGTGGACCCATCTGCACCTGAAAATATTCCTTTCTGGTGGAAGTGGAACCAGATACGAAGTATGATTCCTTATGAGTGAGTCATACTCATTTTTCATGGTTTCTTTCCATAATGGATTTCCCATATTCTCATTGTAGAGCAGCGGATTGGAATATTGAACCATATAACAATGCATGGGCATTGCAGGTAATGAAGATGAAAGTACATGAGAAGGATCCTCATGTTGAGATCGATTCCTCCTTAAATCAAATGGATTCCCTGCAAGGATACCTACTTCCTGAAGTGTGAACTGTTCTTTCTTGGGAATCTGTTGAAGCTTTGACGCTCGCTTCTTATCTGTCTGTACTACCTGCTTATTTCCATGTACATAATCCGAGTGTATGTAAGCATCTCTAATGTATGAAACTGATGGAAGCACAAGAGTATATGCATGTTTCACTGGAGGTGCATGCAAAGTACTCTCCTTATGTGTAATTAGAAAAGAGGAGTCATAATCATAAAACTTAGTGAATTTATACAACTTTGGCTTGTGATCCATCTCACCAATTGCAATGATGGAATTTTCATGCATGTCAATTACTGAAATTGAATTGAATGTAAATTCAACCTTTTTATCTTTTTGAGTGATCTGATAAACTCAGAGTAGATTCATAGAAAGATTTAAAACATGTAAAACATTATCAAAACTGCCATTGTCGAGTTCCACTCTCTCGTCTCCTGCTACTACTGTTGGAGTATCATCCCCCATGAGAATAGGAGGTCCAGAGCATGAACTCAAAGAAGTAAAAACTTCCTCTTTAGATACCATATGATGTGATGTGCCAGAATATATAATCCATGAATCATATGAGGAATTAATTGCAACAAGAGCATGATGATTACCTTCTTAGGAGAAGGATTTTCTTCCTTCTGCTTCTTGACTCCCTCTGGAATGAATTTTCCAAGGTTGTTATGTTGAATCGATTGTGCCATAAGATCGATTTGTTTCTTCATGCATGTGGATTCTTCATGATTTGGTTTATTGCAGTAAGTGCACTGCTTTCCCTTCTTCTTCTTGGAATCTAAAGAGTCTTTGGAACCTGAAGAATTGTTAAAGGGTTTGGAATATCTCTCCTTCTCGTTATGTTTCTCCCTCCTGTTCTGTTTGGATGATCCTTTTCCATCATGCATGGTGAGTGCATGTGATTTGGGATCCTTGATGAGGACCATATTTATGAGTTTTGTCTGTTCTTGTGTGAGAGACTCAATGAACTGAGCTATCGTAGGCATTTTTCAATTTGCTCCAAAAAGACATCTGCTAGAATGGAAATTGGAGACATATATAGTGTATTCTGGTCCTAGCTTGGCCAAGATTGTTATAATAAGTTGTTTCTCTTGTGTAGACTTGTCAATACCACATTCACCCAAGCTCAATAACAAATATTTAAATTTAGTAAAAAAATCTTGTATATTATCAAAACTTTTAGGGTCTAAGGTATTCAAATCTACCTCAAACATATGACCTCGCATGTCATCCTGCTTTCCAAAGAGTCCTTCCAAGGTGGTCCAGATCTCATTTGGAGTCTTTCATGCGGCAACATGAAACCATAGATCATTGGATATTAACTCAAGAAGTATTCTTGTGGCCTCATCCTTATAGCTCTCCCATCTGGTCTTCTCAAGCATTGATGCAGGTTTTGTTTCTGTCGCCATCGTCAAATTATACAGTCCTTTTCTTTTGAGTTGGAATGAAACCTTTGGATTCCATTCAAAATAGTTGTATGGTGTGAGTATTATCACCAGAATTGATTGAATAAGTTGCATTGCCTCCATCCTTACTATTCATTATGAAAAGATACTGAAAACCCATATAGTGGATTCCGAGATATGATAGGTGGTTCTATGGCAGCTATAGATATGATAAAATAGCTATATATCCTAAAATATGGTGTGGTTTTTGGATATTTTTAGTGAGCATGAGCATCCATGTGTCATACGTCTGTGGTAAAAAAATTATCCCAACCCAGATCGTATATTTCGAGATATGTCTATTTTACTATGAAACCCAATTTTTGGAGGGCAGTTGAATCATAGCACCCTAGAGAAGGATAAAGTGCGACGATGCTGAATCGTCGCACCCTAGTGAAGGAAACATTGCAAAGACTGTGAAAAATTGAATCGTCGCACCATGGATGAAGAACACAGTGCGACGACATCACACCTTGGTTGTGTATAGGCTGTGACGATTCCTGGAAAAATAAAATTTCTTAATTCTGAGGGTGATTGTCACACCTTTCGATAGGGATAGGCTGCGACGATTCCAATTGTCGCACCTTTCGATAGGGATAGGACGAAACGATTGCAGAAACTAGGTTTACTCAAATCCTCTTTCTCTCTTCTCTGGCTTGTCTGGGTTGCTTCAAGCAGCTCGACTCTGATACCATGTCAATGTTTCATGGAAACCTGCACAGGAGACCTAGCTAAAGCATACAAAAATAAATCTTATCAAGAAAAGGAAGATAGATACATAATGAAGAATGAGAATCAATTTATATTATGATCTAATCCACGAGTGAGTGATCTTCACTCATATAGGCAATGACATCCTATAATTAGGAATGCATGCATAATAGTGATGGTCTAAGATTAGAAAGTCTAAAATAGAACTAGTCAATTAACTCCCATTGAACTAGTGTGCCAAAAATAGAAATTTCTCCAACACTCTTTGGCTAAAAGATATATCTTTGAATATATTGGATTAGGAATAGTGATAGGAATCAAACCCCAAATATTTATTGCTTGGATTTATATGAAAACGGTTCTTCAATAACCCCATATGATATTTATGTGCAACAAAATTCTTTTTACAATAAGAAAAGGTTGAAGGAGGGCTTCAACATCAAAATTAAGTTGTGATCAACATCACACACAATCTTCTTAATAGTATATAAACTCATCCATATCTTCTTCATGAGAAATATGAGAGAATGATTTGATCATCTCAAAGAATTTTAACAGAGTACTACAATTAGTCATAAAAGATAAATCGATACGTCAAACTCAAATATCTCATACTTAAAACTCAAAGTTACATGATACGGTCAAGATCAACCACAAAGTAATTCTTTGTGAAGTTTGTTCATGAGAAATTTTCTTCATTACCAAAAATTTGACAACATATATGTAGCTACAAATAATCCATGATCACACAAGAAAATTATGTAGAATAATACAAGAAAAACACTCAACAACTCAGTCTTGTGCCCAATTCTGAGATTCAAGCATAAAGCTATGAGAAGTGGTGTAGAAGAATAGAAAGAATGGAGAATATGGAGATTTCTTTATTTTGATCAAAAGATTGATTGTGTATCCATGGTTGTACCTTCTTCTTCCTCTGATCTTCTGCCTTGCCCCTCTCACAATACTAATTATTGGAAACTTTGATGAAGCCTTTCTTCTCTTTTTAAGAAGAGATTTTCTAATTACTTGAGTAGTTAGGGTTTTTTTCCTCTCTTTAATTCCCGTACAAGTTTCTTCTTGAAATATTCCATTTAATTAGTGTCTCATTAATTCATAATTAATTAAATTGTATCATCAATATATACATATCTAAAATGTGTCCCTTTCCATTTTTCATAAAAGTTTTTAAATAAACTTTTATTTTCACAATTTAATTAATTTCCCATTTAAAATAGGAGGAATGTGTTTTACTTTTATGGGAATTATAATCACATTTTTAGCCATGTAAATCAGTTTTGATTTCATATTCACCATCTTATCTTTCCAACTATATAAAGTTTGTGCAAATTCGTCGCCCGGACCTCAAGATATGAGCTCTTGAGGTTGAGTTGTCACGTAGGCCCATTAAAAATGTATCTGACTAATATTTTAATTTATGAGAAAAATTTATCAACTTTCATCACTTGAAACCTATACCACCATATTCTACATCGAAATACCTTTCCAACGGTATAAATTTTTCATTATTCCATCACCCGGAGCTCAAGTTATGGCCTCCGTAAGATTAATGCTCAACCACCGTCGATCAAAATTGATGGGCAAATGTGGGCCCTTGGATGAATTTTGTGCTTCCCTTCATAAAATTCAAATTTTTGGTTTAAAATTCTATCCCACATGCATTGGGATATTAGATTTTTTATGATATATAATACTAAGTGTTTGATACACTTAGCAAGAAACACGAGAAGAGAAGAAATTATGGAGCTTAGAGGATTCGACCCTTGGAAAATTGTTGAATAAAATAATATTTTTTTGGAATCCCATCATCGTCCACCTCATGCCATGTCATCAATGATTCATGCCCACATGTCATCATGGGAATGTTCCACATCATCGCCATGTTTCATCACATGGTTTCCTGCCATGTGTAACCACTTAACATTTTCCATGTGTCACAACGTGGTTGGTTGCCACATGTCATGACCTCATTAATTTCCACATGTCATATTCTCATTCGTTGGTTTTCATGCCTTGGAATAGATTTGAGAATTTGGATAATTATGATATATGGGACAAGAGGGGATGAGGAAGAGGCGATTTGGAGGGTTTGCGATTTCGCAGGGGTAAGGTTAGGGAGGTGAGTGAAGTTAACCATGAAATTTTCGTGAACCCACCAACCCACGAACCCACATCTGGATGAGTGATATAAGAAACTGAGTATAGAAGGGCGATCGATCATACTAGCAAGCATCAAAATAATGGGGAATTTGGGAACTGGGGATCCGCAACGAGAATAAAAGTTAAGTGATGGTCAAAGTGTAGAACGAGGAAGTTGAAGTGCAATGTGAAGGCTGCAGAAAAGGGAAGGAAATTGTTTGAACCTCTTATCACATGAAATTGCCTTGGGTCTTTTATCCCTTGGGTTTAATTTTTTATCCTTTAGACTTTAGGTTTTCTTTATTTTTCTTTGTGTGATTTTCTTAGGTTAGTTTGAACAAATAAATACTTGTGGTTTTGGCTCATTTTTGGCCCACACATAGATTTTAAGCCTAGGTTCATTCTATGTTTTATGGTTTCGACTCACCTCTTGACTTGACATAAAGCATAACCCACCCCATGGTCCAAATGACTTGAAACATCACTCCATCCACTCATAATCTTTATCCTTTCCATGTTGTCCCTATGTCCGTTAAAGAGGGTCAAATCAAATTTTGAAAAAGGCATTGCCAACTTACTAGGAGTTTTCCTAGCACACCTTTGTCCTATGATCCTTGTCATATTTCATCATAATCAGCTGAGGTCATGATTTACCTTTTTTTAAGCTCCCTTGTTGTTAAAATAGAATATTAAGATATGGTCATTTGTGAGCTTGCTAACAGTTTAAGCATTCGAATTTTCTCTCAAGCTCGATGCTTCTGAAATCACTAGTTCAGACCAACTACAGACTGCACTATGGGATCAACTGTCAAAGCTAAATTGGAGGCTAAGGTGGATGTAGCAGTTTCCTAACTTGTTGTAGATCCTCCATTATTAGTCACAATCTCTAGGTATTCCGTGAGTCCTCTCAATTTCATGGCAAAGTCTTGAGATGCCCCTACCTCAACTTTTGGTAATGCCTGATGCTGCAGACTACTTCCTCTCTCATCCATTTGCATTGTATCTTTTCTCCCACATACTTCATAGTCATTTGCCACCTAAATTTCATGTATTCTAGATGTCAAGCCATTTTTCTTCTGAAGCTTCATTACACGTTTAGTCACTTGGCCCTTGTGTGCACACTGTGCTACAGAAAGTCACTGCTAAAACCATGCTACATATCCCCTGTTTCATGCACTGTGTTTTTACTTGGATTGGTCAATGCTATCTTTTGTATTCAAATACCCACACATTAGCCTCTTCTTTTCATTGTATCATCATTCATTCATCTTAATATCTGCTGGTAGTGATTGGAAGAAGTCGCTACCCTTTCAAATCTTTGATGACAATGGTGTGGTAATATAAAACTTACTAGTGCATCCCTGCCTTCCTTAACTCATAATTTATCTCTCTCAATTTTAACAAAAGGCCATCAAACCATTCTATTGCTAATTAAAGGTGAGTTAGAGGAAATCCTGAGAGAGAGCAACCATTAGTCACTATCATTTCTCATTGATCTTTTCTTCTGTTTGTTTCCTTTACCCCTCACTTCACCACAACCTTTGATCCCTTGTTTATATCCATGGAGACACTTCAAAGGAAGAAATATCACAAGGGAGGGAGTGTGGTCAGGACTGAACCCTATGACATGCACCTGTTTGATGCTAAGCCAATGATCAGGGAGGTTTTCCAAAAGTTGGACACCTCTCTTTTTTCCAAAACATGTAGAGGGGACACCCTCAAGTAGCAAAGCAGTTTGCATTACATTTTGATGGCATTAAGACTAAGGTGGGAAACCTTGATTTTGAGGTATATGAAGCCTCTATTGCAGCAGCCACTAGGATTCCTAATACTGGTGAGAGGTGGTTTAAATCCATGATCCTAAATGTTTCCTTCTCCAAGGACTTCCTCAAAGCAGACTATCAGATAGAAAATTTGTCCAAGGGAGTGCCTAGAAGCCACCTAGTTGAAGGTTTTGATAAAATGTTGAAGATCATCTAGAGATACTTTACATGTGAAGGAAGGTTAACATGTTATACTAGTACCATATAAGGCTCTTTCTACATTTCACTGGTAAAGATACAATGAATATCCCTTTCTACCTTTTGAGGAGCATGGGGAAGATGCCTGATAGAGTCCAAGCCAAGTCCAAGGCTATGGACACTAGTGTCTTTCACTATGGGTTGATCAGGATGTTGGTAATGGAAGAATTGAATAAGAGGAACATGCCTTGGGAACAATTCATTGTATCTTCCCATATGCAACTAGATATAGCCTCTACTCCTCAATCTTGGATGTAGATCACTTTTACATTTACTAGTGTTTCTCCAACAGGAACAAGCACGAAGAGAAAAAACAAAGCCACTACTCAAGACCAAGAAGCACTCAAGGAAATTGAATAAGAAGAGAGGGAGGTTCATCACTCTCCACAAAGAGATTTTTCACCTCCTCCTAGACCTGAATTGGAAGAAGTCCCTTCATCAACTAAAGCCCCAAGAGGGGAAGGAAATTGAATTTCTCTTCATCTGCTCTAGCAGCTAAGATCAAAATCAGGAAGCCTTTTACTAGAACATCATCCATCAAGGAGGTTGTTGAAGAAGAAGTCCTACCAAAGGTTTCAGTTCCAAGGAAAGAGAAAGATAAGGGTAAAGGAATTGAGAAGCCTATTGGGGGGATAGACAGAGTCCATGTGCAATAGAAAGATAAAAGTAAATCCATTGAGAAACCTGTTGAGGTTATCAACATCAACACTCCACCTAGTAATCGCACTTTCAAAATATTGATCAGAAAACTCAAGGAGGATAGGAAGGAGGTTGCTTGTTTGAAAGAAGAAAATTTCATTGAGAGAATTCAGAAGAAGGAGCTCATAGATATGTACAGTAACACCCTTGATCTCGAATTTTTTTTAGCTAGAAGATCCCTGCCTCTCCATAAGCAACTTAACAACCTCTACAGGAAAAACAGATGCTTTCAGTCTCAAACAGAAAGCTCAAGGAAGATTTGCATCATTTCAAGAATGAATTGGCCCAGAGGAACTTAAATGTTCTGGTACAAGATGAAATTGAAAGAGATGAACCAGTAGTCAAAAAGAGTACACCTACAGTCAAGAAGAGTATCCCTGCAAAGGAAAAAAATTTTACCATGATAGAGGGAAGCTCTCCTGCAACAAGGAGGAGTGTTAGGTTGATGAATTAGTTGGGGGATATAAGATCCAATTTTGTGGGTGGTATATTTTTGCAAGAGTAAAGTGATCAAGGACAGTGTAATTTTTCCACCTATATAGGCATCTAAAAGATACTAATCCATCAACTAAGTTTTTTGTGTTTTTTGAAGGATTGGTCTCATCAAATAGAAAAAACATAGACATTTTATAGTGTCACGGCGCTACAGAATCATCTATATAGTATGTTCTACAAAATTGCGCTAACTAGAATGCTATGAAATATCCTAGTTGAACTACATAGTGACGCTACTGATTCTGCAGAATGCTACGAAATTTCCTAGTTTAACTTAATAGTGGCGCTACCAATTCTGCAGGACTGTGTCAACAATGCCGCTACTGAATATGCAAGACTATGTTATCAATGGAGCTATTGAATCTGCAAGAAAATTTGATGGATGGCGCTACCAAATCTGCAGAGTTGTTTTGATGGATGGCACTACTAAATCTGTAGAGTTGTTTTGATGGATGGTGCTACAAAATATGCAGAGCTACACAGGATTGGTACTACGAAATCTAGAGACCTATTTTGGAGGAGGCGCTACAAAATATGTAGAGCAGTTTTGCAAAGGGTGCTATAGAATCGGCTACCCAATGTGTTACTAAATGGCACTATGAATTGGCCCTTGGAGTCAAGGGATTCAAATTCATGACTCCTTTGGATGGATGATGTTGTGGAGAGAAGTGAGGATCATAGGTGGTAGCATGAACAAAACATACAACCGCTGGAGGACAATTGGAAATGAAAATGAATGCGCCTAAAGGGAGACATGTCATTTAATTTTTGTTGGAGTGGTTGCCAACATGGCTCCTAATTTGTAGCAGTTTATTAAGAGCTATTAGCACAAGTGTTAGAATGGTAACTATTTTAGAGAATCTTAGGGGAGGGAGGTGAGCTCACACCTCTAGCTGTTTCCTTTCCTTTTGGGTTATAAATACATATTCTAAATGATTAGTTAGGTTTGAATGGTTGATATGGGCTCCCTGATTGTAATATTTTTGACTAAGTAGATTGTTCTTTGGTTATGTATTGGACTTGAGAATTTTTTATTAATAGAAGTCAATTTCTCTTTATATCATCTTTTTTCCTCTTATGATGAAGTACTCATGATTGGATGATGCATATGAGATTTTTATGGTTGTGTTATGATGAATGTTTGATTATAATAATTCTATGATGTTCTTCAATGTTATTTAACTTTGAATTCAAGAATTTCTTGTGTTTGAGTTTTCCTCCTTGTTTGAATCCCTGATGTTAATAGAAAACCTTTACACCTCCCTCAATAAGTCTTCCTCCTATTCACTTTTACTCCCATTCACTGAATGAATCTATTCATGACCTCATTTTCTTATGCATGCTAGCCCAGATTTCCAAGTTAAAACATTATTATTTTGAATCTTATCCATTTGACCTTTAATCACTCATTTACATTTACACATACTTTGATGGGTACTGGGTTTATCCTCTTGGCAATATGAGGGTGATTCTTAGTGCTAAAAGAACCCACATACCCATGAATTTGAAGAAAAATCTAAGTGTTGAGTAGTGTGGAATAGGGGTGGAGAGAGGAGACGGTAACACTTTTAAAATTTTCTAAGTGTGGGTTCAAAAGAAAATATGATCCAAGATAATCCCAAGTTCCAAGAAATGAATGGTTCCATTATGGTTCCAAAAGAAGGACATGGTTCCAAGACATGGTATGGTTCTATGAAAACGATCATGGTTCCATGAATTCTTATTTTCAAGAAAATTAGCTTTTCCACATGGAAGAAGCATTATTTTCCTCTTTAAAACTTCAAACTTGGATATCTTGAGCATACGAACTCGTATTTTCGATCCAAAAAGTGCATGGAGAAGTTGAGACTGAGGGCTATAGAGTGAACTTATAAAAGTTCAAAAAATATCTTCTTTGGATATCAATGATTTTATGAATCTAAGAGAGAGAAAATATAGATGAACAAATTTTGGTCAACAACTGGCTCCAACTGCGGGATAGTGACCCCTGTGGGTTATTGAGAATACAAAAATCTCAAGCCCAACTGCCTTCTCCATTTGGCTATGGAGTCATCTTCAAAATGAAATCTTATAATTCTTCTTCTTTCAAGGAGTTATCTTCAAACTTCAATACAAAGACTGCCTTATTATGTAAAACTGAACCGAATAAACAAAATATATACATATATTGTCTAACTACCCTAACTTACTTGAAATAAACGGGCACCTTAGGTGTAGGAATATTTGCAATGGAGTCATTCAAGCATTGATATAATTTGTGGAATGAACTCCAAAATTATGAGATAAGTTGGTACTTGTACCAATGAGTCAGGGGCACTCTCAATATGTACTGGAAAAAAATTATACCAGGTATGATGAAGATTTGGTTGTGTTGTTAGGCCAACAGTGCTTTGGAACCATAATTCAATAAAATATATTCTTGGTTGGGGAATTTTTGACATAAGAATGCATTCATCCTTTTCTTTATTTACAACCACTTCCGAGATTCTTGATTCATCAAAAATATCTTGAAAATATTCTTCTTTCTTATAAAGGTGATCTTGTTCATCATTCTTCTCAAGATTCATTTCTTCCATCAGTTCTTCTTGCTGCAAGTTCTATTGTGATGTTTCATCATCTATTACAAGGATGAAATATTCTTATGTATTTGGTGGAGGCTCCTCAATTTCGTTTTCAAATTTTCTTCTTGAAATGTCTTCATATGGAGTATATAGGAGATTGAAATTTTCTTCTTGTAATTTGGAATTTTCATCTTCCTTTTCAGCAACATCACTTGACTTATAAATTTCATCAACTCTTTGATTACATTCTTCTTTAAAATTGGTGACTTCATTAACTTGCTTCCATATGGGAGAGGATGGCTGGGAAGAAACATTTAAAACATCAACAAAAATATATGAATTCACTTTTGGGATGACCTTATCTGCAAATGAATCTTCTAACACATCCCAACTAGTAATGGAGTTAGGCATTAATGAACTATACCATTCAAGAGCATCCTCTCGTAGAGTTTGTAGGAATAATCTACATGTAACATTGTCTTCGGTGAGGTTGAAATCATAACATTGAACTTTAAAATTAATCAAGTGTTTCTTTGCATCTTCTAAAGCATCCCCAAATAATGTAGAAAATATTTCAATAGGAATATTGGGCATTTGAAATTCTATTTCTAGTAGATTTAAAAGGGGTATTATGAAATTGCTTGCTTCTTTGAGTATTTCTCTCTTTTGTTGAGTCTTGTAAAGACATTGATTGGCTTTATGAAGAATATAAAGAAGCATTATGACATGAATGAAACCCTTCATTTTGAATTTTTTCAATGGAGTTTCCAGGGAGTTTATTATCCCAAATCTTTGATGGTTCACGTTTCTTTTTGAAATTATAAAAAAGTTGAGACATGCTTAAAATACGAAAAAATTGTCTTGAATATTCTTTTCAAAACTTTGAGCCATATATATTTTTGGTTCTTCAATCTAATATGAAGCAGGGCCTAAAATGTTTTGAAAATAAATCGGTTCCCCAGTATGGTCGCCAAAAATGTTGACGGTTGAATCTGTCAGGTTCGAAACGACAACCTCATGAGAACATTAGTCCCCCCTTCATTTTTAAAGAAGTGGTTCTCCTATTTGGCTAAAAGATATATATTTTAATATCTTGGATTAGGGAGAGTGCTAGGCAAAAAACCCCAAATATTTATTGCTTGGATTTATATGAAAATGGTTCTTCAATAACCCAATATGATATTTATGTGCAAAAAACATATTTTTACAATAAGAAAATATTGAAGGAGGGATTCAACAAAAGAATTAAATTGTGATCAACATTACACACAATGTTCTTAATAGTATATAAACACATCTATATCCTCTTCATGAGAAATAGTAGATAATGATTTGATCATCTCAAAGAATTTTAATAAAGTACTGCAATTAGTAATAAAAGAGAAATTGATTGGTCAAACTCAAATATCCCATACTTAAAACTCAAAGTTACAAGATATAATCAAGATCAACCCCGAAGAAAATTTTTATGGAGTTTATTCATGAGAAATGTTCGTCATTACCAAACATTTGGAAGCCATGTATGTGTTTGCAAATACTCCATGATCATACAAGAAACATATGTAGAAGAATACAAGAAAAACACTCAACAACTCATCATTGTGCCCAACTCTGAGATTCAAGCATAAAGCTATGAGAAGTGGTGTAGAAGAATATAAAGAATGGAGAAGATGGAGATTTCTTTCTTTTGATCAGAAGCTTGATTGTGTATCCATGGTTGTACCTTCTTCTTCCTCTGATATTCTTCCCTGCTCCTCTCATAATATTGATTATTGGAACCCTTGATGAAGCCTTTCTTCTCTTTTTAAGAAGAGATTTTCTAACTACTTGAATAGTTAGGGTTTTCTTCCTCTCTTGAAATTACCATACAAGTTTCTTCTTGAAACATTCCATTTAATTAGTTCTTTATTAATTCCTCATTAATGAAATTATATCATCAATATATACATATCTAAAATGGGTCCCTTTCCCTTTTCAATAAAATGTTTTAAAATAAACTTTAGTTTTCACAATTTAATTAATTTCCCATTTAAAATAGGAGGAATGTGTTTTAATTTTATGGGAATGATAATCAAATTTATAGACATGGAAATCACTTCTTATGTGATCCTCATTGTCTTATCTTTCAAACTATATAAAATTTGTGCAAATCCCTTGCCTGAATCTCAAGATATGAGCTCGTGAAGTTGAGTTGTCACACAGGCCCATTAAAAATGTAGTTGACCGACATTTTAACTTACGAGAAAAATGTATCAACTTTCATCACTTGAAACATATACCACTATCTTCTACATTGAAATACCTTTCCAAAGGTATAAATTTTACACGATTCTAACACCCGGAGCTCAGGTTATGGCCTCTGCAAGATCAACGCTCAACCACTATCGATCAAAATTGATGGGAAAATGTGGGCCCTTAGATGAATTCCATGCTTCCCTTCAGAAAATTTGAATTTTTGGTTTAAAAATATATCCCACATGGATTGGGATATTATATTATTTCTTATATATAATACTAAGTGTTTGATACCCTTAGCAAGAAACAAGAGGAGAAGAAATTATGGAGCCTGGAGGATTCGACCCTTGGAAAATTGTCGAATAAAATAATATTTTTTTGGAATCTTGTCATCGTCCACCTCATGACATTTCACCAATGATTCATGCCCATGTTTCATCATGGGAATGGTCCACATCATCACCACATGTCATCACACGGTTTGTTGCTATGTGTCACTGTCATGTGTAACCACTTAACATTTGTCACATGTCACCATGTGGTTGGTTGCCACATGTTATGACCTCATTCATTTCCATGTGTCATATTCTCATTCACTGGTTTTCATGCCTTGGAATATCTTTGATAATTTGGCTAAGTATCGAAGATAGGATAAGAGGGGATGAGGGATAGGCAGGTTGGAGGGTTTGTGGGTTCGCAGGGGTAAGGGAAGGGAGGTGAGTGAAGTTAACCATGAAATTTTTGTGAACTCACCAACCCGTGTTTGGACGAGTGATCCAAAGAAACTAAGTATATAAAGGCTCTTAGTCGGACTCGCGAGGATCATAAGAATGGGACATTTGGGAACCCAGGATCTGCAATGAGAATAAAAGTTAAGTGATGGTCAAAGTGTAGAACATGGAAGTTGAAGTGCAATGTGAAGGTTTCGGAAAAGGGAAGGAAAATGTTTGAACCCACGTACCCATGAATTTTAAGAAAACTCTAAGTGTTGAGTAGTGTGGAAGAGGGGTGAAGAGAGGAGAGGGTAACACTTAGAAAAATTTTCATGTGTGGGTTCAAAAGAAAAGATGATCCAAGATAATCCAAAGTTCCAAGAAATAAATGTTCCATTATGGTTCTGAAAGATGAACATGGTTCCAAGGCATGGTATGGTTCTATGAAAATGATCATGGTTTTGCGAATTCTTATTTCCAAGAAAATTGGCTTTTCCACATGGAAGAAGTGTTATTTTCTGCTTTAAAACTTCAAACTTGGATATCTTGAGCATACAAACTTGGATTTTTGATCCAAAAAATGTGTGGCGAAGCTGATACTAAGGGATGAAGAGTGAGCTTATAAATGATTTTATGAATCTGAGAGAGGAAAAATATAGATGACCAAATTTTGGTCAACAACTGACTCCAACTGTGGGTTACTGAGAACACCAAAATCTCAAGACCAACTACCTTCTCCATTGTGATATGGATTCATATTCAAAATGAACTCTTATAATTCTTCTTATTTCATGGAGTTATCTTCAAACTTCAATACAAACACTGCCTTATTATGACAAATTGAACTGAAGAAACAAAATATATGCACACATGATCTACCTACCCTAACTTACTTGAAAGAAAGGGGCACCTTAGGTGTAGGAATATTTCCAATGAAGCCATTCAAGCATTGATCTGATTTGTGCAATGAAATCCAAAATTATGAGATATGTTGAGACTTCTACCAACAAGTTAGGGGCACTCTCAATATGTACTGGAGAAAAATTATACCAAGTATGGTGAATATTTGATTGCATTGTTTGGCCAACAATGCTCTGGAACCATAATTCAATAAAATCAATTCTTGGTTGAGGAGTTTTCGACATAAGAATGCATTCATCCTTTTCTTTATTTACGACCACTTTCGAGGTTCTTGATTTATCAAAAATATCTTGAAATGATTCTTCTTTCTTGTAAGGGTGATTTTGTTCATCATTCTTCTCAAGATTCATTTCTTCCATCAATTCTTCTTGTTGCAAGTTCTCTAGTGATGTTTCATCATCTATTACAAGGTTGAAATCTTCTTGTGTATTTGGTGGAGGCTCCTAAATTTCATTTTCAAATTTGCTTCTCGAAATGTCTTCATATGGAGTATATAGAAGATTGAATTTTTCTTCTTGTAATTTGGAATTTTCATATTCATTTATAGCAACATGACTTGACTTAGAAATTTCATCCACTCTTTTATTATAATCTTCTTTAAAATTGGTGACTTTGTTATCTTGCTTCCATATGGGAGAGGATGGGTGGGAAGCAATATTTAAAACATCAACAAAAACATGTGAATGCACTTTTGGAATGAACTTTTCTGCAAATAAATCTTCTAACACATCCCATCTAGTAATGGAGTTAGGCATTAATGAACTATATCATTCAAGAGCATCCTCTCATAGAGTTTGTAGGAATAATATACATGTAACATTGTCTTCAGTGAGGTTAAAATCATACCATGTACCTTTAAAATTAATCAAGTGTTGCTTTGCATCTTCTGAAAGATCCCCAAAGAAAGTAGAAAAAATTTCAATAGGAATATTGGGCATTTGAAAGACTATTTCTGGTAGATTTAAAGGTGTATTATGAAATCGCCTCCTTCTTTGAGTATTTCTCTCTTTCTTTGAGTCTTGTAAAGGCATTGATGGGCTTGATGAAGAATATAAAGAAGCATTATGAAATGAATGAAACCCTTCATTTTGAATTTTTTCAATGCATTTTCCGAGTTCATTCTCTCGAACCTTTGGTGCTTCTTGTTTCTTTTTGAAATTATAAAAAAGGTGAGACATGCTTAAAATAACCAACAGTTTTCTTGAATATTCGTTTTGAAACTCCGAGCCATGGATATTTCTAGTTCTTCAATATGATCTCAAGAAAAACCTGAAATGTCTTGAAAATAAATCGTTTCCCCATTATGGTTGCCAAAATTGTTGACGCTTGATTCCGTCAGGACCGAAATGGAAGCCTCATGAGGAAATTAGCCCCCCTTCATTTTTAAAGAGGTGGCTCTCCTCTTTGGATAAAATATATATCTTTGAATATCTTGGATTAGGGAGAGTGCTAGGAAGAAAACCCCAAATATTTATCGCTTGGATTTATATGAAAATAGTTCTTCAAGAACCCAATATGATCTTTATGTGCAAAAAAAATATTTTTACAATAAGAAACATTGAAGGAGGGCTTCAACATTAGAATTAAATTGTGATCAGCACAACACACAATTTTCTTAATAGTATATAAACACATCCATATATTCTTCATGAGAAATAGGAGAGAATGATTTGATCATCTCAAAGAATTTTAATAGAGTACTACAATTAGTAATAAAAGAGAAATTGATAGGTCAACCTCAAATATCTCATACTTAAAACTCAAAGTTACAAGATACAGTCAAGATCAACCCCGAAGAAATTCTTTGTGGAGCTTATTCATGAGAAATTTTCTTCATTACCAAAACTTTGATAGCCATATATATGGCTACAAATACTCCATGAACATACAAGAAAATTTTGTAGAATAATACAAGAAAAACACTCAACAAATCATTCTTGTGCCCAACTCTAAGATTCAAGCATAAATCTATGAGAAGTGGTGTAGAAGAATAGAAAGAATGGAGAATATGGAGATTTATTTCTTTTGTTCAGAGGCTTGATTGTGTACCCATTGCTGTACCTTCTTCCTATGATCTTCTGATCTACCCCTCTCACAATACCGATTATTGGAACACTTGATGAAGTCTTTCTTTTGTTTTTAAGAAGAGATTTTATAACTACTAGAGTGGTTAGGGTTTCTTCCTCTCTTTTCCCATTTAAAATAGGAGGACCGTGTTTTAATTTTCTGGTAAAAATAATCAAATTTTTAGCCAGGTAAATCACTTCTGATGTTATATTCATCATCTTATATTCCCAAATATATAAATTTTGTGCAAATTCGTCACCTAGATCTCAAGATATGAACTCGTGAAGTTGAGTTTTCACGCAGGTCCATTAAAATTTCAGCTGACTTTTATTTTAATTTCTGATAAAAATGCATCAAATTTCAACACTTGACACCTATATCACCATATTCTACATCGAAATACCTTTCCAAAGGTATAAATTTTGCGCGATTCTGACACCCAGAACTCAAGAGCTCAAGTTATGGCCTCTGCAATATCAACGCTCAACCACCGTTGATCAAAATTGATGGGAAAATGTGGGCCCTTAGAAGCATTTTGTGCTTCCCTTCATAAAATTAGACCTTTTGGTTCAAAATTATATCCCACATGCATTGGGATATTATATTCTTCATGATATATAATACTAATTGTTTGATACACTTAGCAAGAAACATGAGAAGAGAAGAAATTATGGAGCTTCGAGGATTCGACCCTTGGAAAATTATCGAATAAAATAATAATTTTTTGGAATCTCATCATCATCCACCTCATTCCATGTCATCAATTATTCACACGCACCTGTCATCACAGGAATGATCCACATCATCACCACGTGTCATCACACAATTTGTTTCCACATGTAACCACTTAACGTTTCCCACTTGTCACCACATGGTTGGTTTCCACATGTCATGACCTCATTCATTTCCATGTGTCATATTCTCATTTGTTGGTTTTCATGCCTTGGAATAGATTTGATCATTTGACTAAGTATGGGATATGGGACAAGAGGAGATGAGGGAGAGGCAGGTTGGAGGGTTTGTGTTGTCATGGGGGTAAGGGAAGGGAGGTGAATGAAGTTAAAAATGAAATTTCTATGAACCCGCAAACCCGCGGTTGGACGAGTGATCCAAAGAAACTAATATAGAAGCGAGGTCGGTCAGATTCACGAGCATCAGGAGAATGGGACATTTGGGAACCAGAGATCCACAATGAGAATAAAATTTAAGTGATGGTCGAAGTGTAGAACGAGGAATTTGAATTGCAATGTAAAGTCTGGAGAAAAGATACGGAAAATGTTTGAACCCGCGTACACGTGAATTTGAAGAAAAATCTAAGTGTGGAAGAGGGGTGAAGAGAGGAGAGGGTAACACTTAGAAACTTTTCTAAGTGTGGGTTCAAAAGAGAAGATGTTCCAAGATAATCCCAAGTTCCAAGAAAGGAAAGGTTCCATTATGGTTCCGAAATATGGACATGGTTCCAAGATGTGGTATGGTTCTATGAAAATGAGCATGGTTCCACGAATTCTTATTTCCAGAAAAATTAGCTTTTCCACATGGAAGAAGCATAATTTTCCGCTTTAAAACTTCAAACTTGGATATCTTGAGCATACGAACTCGGATATCTTGAGAAAACCTAGATATATTGAGAAAACCTGGTGAAGCTGAGACTGAGGGTTGTAGAGTGAACTTATAAAAGTTCAAAAAAAATATTCTTTTGATATCAAGGCTTTTATGAATCCAAGAGTGGGAAAATATAGATGACCATTTTTTTTTCAACATGGACATAGTGTCCCAATTGAAAGACAATGGGTTACCAATAAGTGTCCCATTTTGTATGACAAAGAGCCTCTTATTCATATATAATAAAATATTTTTTTTTTATTCTATTTTGTTGTCCAATGTCGTTGTGAAATGTTACATCGTTGATTAGATATATGGTTGATTAAATATTATAATGAATAGATTTGAAATTTGATGGTACACCAAGTTAATCCAAACATCATATCCAAATGCACTACTCAAAATTTAATTTATATGAATACTATTATAAGATATATGTCAATTTGTTTATGAACAATGGAATTAAAAAATAACAATAATTGCACTCTTACAGGTCGATGTTTCTAAAAAGATAAAATGAACATCGATGCATTTAATGCTAAAAAACACCAATGCTGTAATAAAATGTGCATCAATGTTGTAATACAATGAACCAACACTAATCATAATACTATTTTAACAACAACAATTATAATAACAAAAATCAACCTTCTGGTGTGTTTAATTAAAACATCGCACCAGTGCTTCTGTATTAGACTTTCGCATCGGTGTATTCTAAATTTCATGCATCGGTCAGGTTTGTCTTGTAACGTAGAGGTGCATGGTATTATTGATGTGATCGATGCATTGTAATTATTAAATCATTGATGTGTTATTATTTAGAAGAGCATCAATGCCCCAATATTTTTTTAACTGCCCTAGTGCTTCAAGTTTTAGAACACATCGGTGTGTATACACCATGAAGCACACCTCCTAGAAAAAAACATCCATTAAAACCTCAGGTCTCCCATATTTTTTAGTTGTAATGAAGATTTGTTATAATCTTCATAAAAACATCAACTACAAAAAATGGATCTTTTAGCAGAGGTTATTTTGAAAAAAAATTCCAATTTTGTAACACTATAAACCTCTGCTATAACCTCCTCTACAAGGTCCTTTCCTTGTAGTGATTATATCATGTGTCACTTCTTCCTCCTTTGAATTCTTAGTCAATGACTTGGGTTAATAATTTTTTAAGTCTTTGAGGGGATTGAGGCAAGGATTTCCCCTATCACCCTACTTATTTCTTCTTGTTTTGGAAGGACTTTGTCAAATTATTTTGGAAGGAAAAAGGATAAATAAGATCTAGGGGGGATCGAATTAGGATATCTGAGTAGATAACACACCTTTTGTTCCTGGATGATTTCTTAATTTTTTTTTGTTCAGAGTCCAAAGGTAAAGTCTAGAAGGAACTCTTATATCTCTTTTTTGAAGCAAGAGGTATGATGGTCAACCTTTAGAAATCACCCATATACTTTCCAACTATGGGGGAAGAGATGAGACTCTGCATGAATAATTTTTTCTCCTTCACATCCTTTGATTTGGATAGAAGCTTCAAATATATTGGTTTTAACCTAAATCCCAATATCTATGGAATAAATGACTAGAAATTGTTTTTTCTAAGGTGGAAAAAATATCAACTTCTAGTGTAATCAATGGATCTCTTGAGACAATAGAATGGTGCTCATCAAGTATTTCATTGAACCAATTCATTTTTTATAGAACCTCTTAGCCTTAATTCCAAAGGGGGCACTCAATAAGATTAGAAATCTATGCTTTAATTATGTTTGGAAGGGAAGTGCCAAATATATAGGCTCTAATTTGGTCAACTGGAAGATAGTGGCCTATCTAAAGGAATGAGGATGGGATTTGAATAACATCTTCTTATTTGACAAAGCACTTGTTTAAAAATTCTTGTGGGTATTTATGACCAAAGATAGTTGATAGCATAAAATTATTATTTCCAAAAATATTGTGCCATGCTCCTTAATGAATTAGATTTGTATAAGGAAAAAGAGTATTTCAAACTCTTCCAATCAATTTAAGGCTCTCACCTTGTAATTTCCAATTGTTGGGCATTTTTTAGCCTCGGAGGTGGGCTCAAGATCTCAAGTTTGCACTGGAGTTGATGTAATTGTAGGGTGGTGTCATAATATCTTTCTCCCAAAAGAGTTGATTATCAACCTACAATTTTTAGGAATATGCACCCTAAATATAATTGGGGACTCCCTCTCCACTACCCTTTGGAGGAAAGGGTGTCTACAGGCCCATGTGATAGGTTTAAATGAGGATTAGCATTGACATTGGCATCTATATTTATATTAAATTTCTAAGGAATATGTCATACTTCATGATTTAGAGGATGTCTTGGTCTACATGTATAAAAAATCTGTAGGTTGGCATACTGCAAAACTTAGGTATAAATCCATGCAACATGGTGAGAGTTTGATCCTTCCTGGTGTTTTAAAATATTATGAAAATGAAAACCTCCATGAAAGAGTATCTTGTTCTTCTTATTGGTCCTTAAAGGAAGATTTATTATGAAGGATAGGTTGTAGTTAAGGAATAAAATTAGGCTAAGGTTTTGTTATCTATGTTAGAATAACGTGTATACAAATATCCATCTCTTCCTAATTTGTTCATTAACAAAGAAAGTATGGAAGGAAATCAAATAGTAGTTGGTATTCACACAACTTTGGGATAAGGTAATGATTGAGGAGAGCCACCTTGAATACTTCACATATGTCCATCTCAATCAATTCAAATCTCTTCCTATTTTGACAACATGGGGAATTTGGATGGCATGCCATGCCAACATTTTTGAAGATAGACCCTCTCCTTCCTTCAAAATCTCCTAAAAATCTCTTGCACTCCTCTTTTATTTTCAACCTTCTTTAAAGGTGAAGAAGCCTCAAGCAATATGGCAGTTCAACATTGACAAGGAGATGGCCCGAGGATTTTTCCATGATGCTTGCAAGGGTGAAAATCGCACATGTTCCCTGGGCTTTATTCTTTAATTTGACTTACATTTCATTGCAAGTAAAGCCAACCTGTGAAAAGGTACAAACAATCAAGGTGAATTCAATGTGCTCTTTTCTCTATTACATTTTGCTTTGGACAATAATATAAATTATTTGTAGGTCTTTGGTGACTCAAAACTAACAATAAAATGAATGCCAAACATAACTCAGGTTTGTATTTTAGGTCTTTTGCAAATTTATCGACAATGAAATACTATTGCAGAACAATTTCGTAAGATAACATTTATACATGTGTATCATGAGATGAACATGCAATATTTTAGGCTATCAAAGGAGGATTTTCTATTGGCTCTAAACCTTTTTTTATATATAATTTTATGAAAATCAATTAGTCTCTTGAACTGAATTAATTCTGATGTTTATTTTTTTAGTAAGGTGGTGGATTAATTAAGGTGGTGGATTAATTCTGATGTTTATTTTTTTAGTAATGTACAGCTAGGGAATTTTCTCCTTTTTTACGATATGCATAAGACTATGTATGGGTTGTCTTTTTGGACTTAATGCTAGACTGAATAATTAGTCTTTGTGGATGCACATTGCACCTAAGGAATGTTCTTTCAATGTCAATGTCAATGTCAAATCTTTTCTAAGATATCATGCAATAGTTTATGGGCCTCTTGGGGTGTGATTTCCTTTAGTCCATTCATAACGTTGACATATGTGAATGTATTTGGGACTTGGCCACTATCTTTCATCTATTTAAATAACTTTATTGGTTCCTAAAGTTTATGCATTTTGGAAAGTACATTCATAAATTTGATGTATGTAACAACACAAGTGCTCAAGCCTTTCTTTATCATCTCATGTATTTTTTGTCGAACTTTGTTTATCCTGCAACACTTGGAGTCCATATATTAATGCATTATATCTAACCAGGTTAGGATTGCAACCATTCTCCTTCATCTCTCAAAATATAACACCTACCTTCTCCAGATTATCCACCTTGAAAAATCCATTTATAAGTTTATTATAAGTGAATTCATCAAGTTATTTTCTTATTTCACCATAAAATATAATAGTTGGCGAGCTTCTTGAAGCTTACCTTCTTTCCAAATATCATAAGGTCTAACAACAAGAGAGATTCATAATGTTGGGCATGGGTGTGAGATTCTTCATGAGATAGAAAGGGAGGGAACAACCTATGCCGAGGGAGAATGGATTTGTAATTGATTATTGTATATAATGGCCAAGGGGAATTCCAAAATGTGAATGCAATAAGAAAACAACAACTAGGTCATGAAAATTTTCTCAGGTAGTAAATTAACCCTTCTATTGTAATTTCTGAGTATGGTATTAATACATTACCTCTTTTAACATTGTTTTTGTATGTATATTTTCAATGATCATTTCAATCACCTACAATATTCATTTTCATCCTTCAATTTGTTATGGGTGCCACCATTTTGTTCTAAGGGATGTAGTAAAAATTACAAAAAGAGAGGTTGTACAAGCTAGTAGGGAGAGTTCGGTACAAGGATAAGAGTTATCACATAATAAGTAGGATTACAACTCAATCTTGGAGAAAATAACAATGGAAAATGGAAGGGAAAATCCCTAATTTGTTTTTCATATAGTTCTCAACTTCAATTTCAGGTGGATGAGATTCCCCCTTTCATCTACTTTTGATAAACAATGAATAATTCATGAGCAATGATATGGTCAATAATGAAAATAAAAATACATATATTAATCCATGTGTGTCAATGAAAATGTAGAAATTGTCATTAGGAGAACAATTAAGCAATGTTTTAGACAGAAAAAGACAAGAAAAAGGACAAATTTTACTAAAATTCACTAAATTATTTTGGACATTGAAATTGATTTTTTTCTTCAAACATGGATCCAAATGTTAAATTTTGACCCCAAATGTATTTGTTCATGATATCATATTACAAGCTAAATCACATGGAAATTGTCTGGTCTATAAGGAATATGTTATGCAATATCTTGAAGTAAGTGTTGATACTACATGCACATTGCATAAAAAGTTATCACAAAAGTTTTTTTTTTGAAAATATATATAATTATACAGGTCACAATAAAATCATTTTGTGTTTGCATTTCCATCCCTTCTAACAACAAGGAGGGTATTTGAAATCATAGAGTTCAATTTCCTCTCAACAAATCACACTAATGAAGATATATATGGAATAGATGGAAGATTATCAACTCTGTTAAAATTAAAAGATATATTATCATTACCTAAGATCATGGATACTTATAGGGAATGAAATGATAATTGTTTCTTTTGACCCTATATAATTGTGGATATATCGGAGCTTAATAGCTTTTTAGAGCCATACTTGTTAAAAAATAAATATAAAACAATTGGTATGAAAGGATATCAATAATTCAAATTTGAACTTGTTGATGGCCCACTAATTATGCAATATAAAGGCTCAATTAGAAATGAAAATGTTGGCATGTTTTTAGACAGAAGCAGAGTATGCGTGTTTGTCATTGATGGCGAAGATCAACATGTTTGTCATTGATGGTGAAGATCAACACGTTTGTCATTGATGGCGAAGATCAACACGATCAGATGGTGAAGATCAGCATGATCAGTAGTGTAGCGATAATGGCAAGATCAACAGTGTAAGATCAGAAGGAGGAAAACAATCAAAGCATGAAAAAGGTTTCGTTTCAGAGTTTCGCAGATCGGGAAATCCAAAGGAAAGAGGTTCAAACTCATGATACGCGAAATTGCGATAACAATCCTGACCGTTGGAGTCATAGGACACGTGGAAAGCGATTGGAATTTCACTGACTTGCCCATTGGAGGAGTCAATGGAGCATGGTGTGGGAACACACGATATGCGAGATCATGAAAATATTTGGACCATCGAATCATCGATATCGTGGACCATTGATCAGGCATGATGAAGGCCCCTGAAGTTGTGAAATTGCAATAAGATCTTGACCGTTGATCCAAGAGGGACATGTGGCGAGGGATTAACTTTTTGCTGACTGGAAATTCAAAGAAGCAAAGTTCTCTTTTGATTGGCGAGTGGTCATATCTCGTGGTCACATTGTTGAGAGATAGAGAGTAGAGCTATAGATGCCAAGCTCCATCTCAGAGTCTCGATGATCACGACTTGGAGTATTGAGATCCTTCATCATAGGAATTGCGATATGCGATATCGCGATGAGATCTGGACCATCGGATCATTGGATATCTTGACCGATGATCAAGCTCATTGAAGATAATAAGTTCATGAAACACGAAGCGCCTTTTGGCGCAACCTGTGGTCATCGCCAGTGGTCACGTGAAGGGAAGAAGCTAGCAGTGTTAATCTCCATCTCAGAGTCTCAGCGATCACGACTTGGAGTATCGAGATCCTTCATCACAAGAATCATGATGAGATCTGGACCATCGGATCATTGGAGATCTCGACCATTGATCAAGCTTGATGAAGTTCATGAGTTCGCAAAATACGAAGCAACTTTTGGCCCAGCCTGTGGTCATCGTCAGTGGTCACATGAGGGGAAGAAACTAGCGGTGCTAAGCTCCATCTCAGAGTCTCCGTGATCACGACTTGGAGTGTCAAGACCCTTCATCACAGGAATGCTGAGATGAAAAATCACGAAATTCAAATTCTGTTTAGCGTTTGGTCATAGCTAGTGGGCACATGAGATAAACGTGAAATCCTGTGGATTTAATCCAATGGTGTTGGTTAATTAGAATCTTGATCGAAGGGTTACTATTTCACCTCACAGGTAATCGATCAGTTACAATTCAGTTAGCAGAACTGAATCATGATTCTTGGACGATTGGCAATTTAGTTGTTGATGCGTTTTCTTGGAGATTCAAGGTGTAACTGAATAGGAGGTATAAAATAAAATGGAAACACAATGACTGTGGAAGGTTGGTTGTTCTAACCGAAAAAATGAGATGAATTGTGAGGAGGGTAAAATCAAAGAATGCAGAGGATGATAAAAAACTCAGAGATGAGTAACAATCACCGAACAGACAGAAGCAAGAGCATAATAACATAATATCATGTAGCAGAGCAGAACTGCAGAACAATTTTTGAACCAGAGAAGAATTACAGAATAATGAAGAAGGGGTAAGAATTGAATTACCTGTCTTGTTTGTTTGTCAATCAATTATGTATAATCAAGGAGATAGGTTGGTTCTAGGGAGGACTGTGGTCCTTTGATATTCGAGTTGGTGCTTGAATATTGGGAGTTGTAGCTTCCATCTAGTTGTGGCTAGAAAACAGGGTGGTAGGGTGGTACTAAGGAAAACACAGGGTTTTCTGTATACAAGTTGGTGCTTGTATAAATCCAGTTGGTGCTGGAATATTTAGGAAGTTGGTGCTTCCTTCTAGTCGGTGCTAGAGAAACCAGAGAGTTGGTGCTCTCAACAAGTTGGAGCTTGTAAAACAGAGGTAGTAGCCTCACTTTGAGTTGTTTCTCAAACATAGATGATGTACAGAACTTAAAAGACTGCCTATCATTTCGAAGAAGAAGAGGTTTTCTCCCTTTATGGGTTTCCTCGTGAAAATATGCCTCTGTGTATATCTTATGTGTGACTGATGCTCATTATTTATGTTGTCCATATGTTGTATAATATTGATGATCACTTGAAGAAATATTAAGATTGGTTTAATAGACTTAAAATTGTTTAAGCACAATAACAACTGATTCACCCCCCCTCTTAGTTGTCTTAGTAATTTCAACAATTGGTATCAGAGCAGGTTACTTTTAGTTAAAGGTAGATCTATAAGCTTAAACATGACAAGTCATGAAGGGACTTCAACCAGCAAGCCTCCTCTATTTGATGGAACAAATTTTTCCTTTTGGAAGGTTAGAATGAGAACATACCTAATGACCTTAGGTGTTGATGTTTGGGATGTAGTAGAGACTGCATACATAAAACCTGTTGTGCTAGCTTCCAAGGATGATAAGTCAGAATTTAGCTTTAATTCTAAGGGAATGAATGCTATCTTGAGTGGACTTGTAGAAGTTGAGTTTGTAAAGGTGATGCATCTTCAAACTGCCAAAGAAATGTGGGATAAACTTATTAGCAGCTATAAAGGAAATGAGAAAGTAAAATATGCCAAACTTCAAACATTTAGGTTGAAGTTTGAACAACTAAAGATGAATGAAGATGAAGTAGTTAGCAAGTATTTTTTAAGAGTTGAAGAACTTGTGAATGCCATGAAGGGTCTTGGTGAGAAGTTTGAAGAATCAATTTTAGTTCAGAAGATTTTAAGATCTTTGCTTGATAAATTTAATCCAAAAGTCTCTGCAATAGAAGAACTAAATGATCTTAAAACTCTGTCCATTGATCAACTCCTAGGAACTTTAATTGCATATGAAATGAGAATCAACAAAGATAAATCCATTAGTAGAGAAGCATCTTTTAACGCAGACAAGAATACTGATTCAGATTTAGATGATATTGAGGCAAAATTTGTGAGAAGGTTAAAGAAAGGATCAGGAAAATATCAAGGCAAGCTTCCCTTCAAATGTTTTAGCTATGATAAGATAGGTCATTTTGCATCTAAGTGTCCCCATCAGAAAAAGGACCAGAACTCTGATGATGAAAAGAAGAACAAATTCAAGAAATATAGTAAAAAGAAAAGTTTGTGTGCAAATAATGACAATTCCTTAGAAGGCATAGATAATGATTCATCATGTGAAGACAAAGTGAATGATTTTATGCTTATGGCTATGGGAGATATTGATGATGAACACACAGGAGGTGAAATGGATGATGAAGAAGCTGTGGTGGATATGGAAGGTCAATTAATCAGTGCTTTGGAAGAGATTGACAAACTCAGTTGTAAGAAGAGAAAACAAAAACAATTGTTGAAGCAGTTTAAAATGAATGGTGAAAAACCTAATGAAAAATTTTCTCTACTAAAAGTGGAGTTAGAAGAGGCAAAGAAAATAGAAGACATACTTAAACAACAATTGTCAGAGAAGAAAGTGAGGTGTGAAGCCTTAGAAGAAGAGATAGTAAAAACCAGAAAAGAAATGGAGAAGTTTAAGGGATTGTATCACTAAAATATTCCAAGTATTAAAGCCTCAAAAGGATTAACCTCCATTCTAAATCAACAAAGAAACCCAAAGTTGAAAGCTGGCTTGGGGTATGAAGAAGGATCAAGTAGTGATCATCCAAGTAATACAAAACCTATCAAGTTTGTCAAATCCTCAAACATTGACAACAATCACTTTGCAGAAACAAAGAAAGAAAATCAGCCACCAAGAAGGAATGAAAGAAAAAGTACCAGAACCGAATCTGTAGATCAGAGAGATTATCGGCATGAAAGAAATCAACCTCCTCAAAGAAGACAGACTTTTTCAAGGTACAAAGGTTTTTTCTATGGTTATTGTTTTTTCTGCTCTAATTTTGGTCACAAAGCTATAATTTGTTCTTTAATATTTAGATATGAGCAATCAAGATATTCAACGAATAACCATCTTCCATATCAAAGATCGAGACAACCAAGCAACAAACAACCTCAGACTATAAATCATGCGATGGCTGGGAAAAGAATGCATGTCAAGCATAACAATAGTTATGAGCATAACAGTCGTTATGATCTGTTATTTAGTGAACCAGAATGTTACATCTTTCATAACTATGGACATAAAGCTGTAGATTGTCGCTTAAGGAATTACAAGCCAGATTTGATCCCCACTGCTGAAAATGTCAAGGTTTGGAAGAAGAAAGCAGATGACAAGTGTGGACTAGTGTTATCAGCCCAAATACAAAAGAATCCCTGGTATATTGACAATGGATGTTCCAAACATATGACTGGAGACAAAAGTAAGTTTCTAACTCTAAGTGAAAGAAAATTAGGGAATGTAACTTTTGGAAATGATGCACCAGGAAAAACAAAAGGTAAAGGAATGGTAAGTTTGAGTAATGGCAAAGGGAAATCTCAAGATGTGTTGTTTGTAGAAGGTCTGAAACATAATGTTATTAGTGTCAGTCAAGTCTGTGACCAAGGATGTGAAGTATTTTTTACCTCTAAAGACTATGGAATAAAATCTGTGAATTCAGGACAGCTAGTTGCAAAAGGGATAAGAACAGAAAACAATGTCTATGTGTTAAAAGAATAAAAAGAAGAATGCCACTTAAGCAAGTATGATGAAAGTTGGTTGTGGAATAGGATACTTGGACACCTAAATTTTGATCATATAATCAAGCTCAGAAANNNNTCTGAAGATATCAAAGCCATATGACTCTATTTGTAAACCCTGCCAGATAGGAAAGCTTACTCGCACTCAGTTCAAATCTAAAAACTTTCCTTCAACAGAAAAACCTCTCCAGTTAGTACATATGAATTTATGTGGACCATCAAGGAAAGAAGGTACAGGAAAATAAAATTATTTTATGTTGATTATTGATGATTATTCTAGACTAACATGGGTTGCCTTTTTGAAGGAAAAATCTAAAGCATTTGAAAAATTCAAAGTGTTTAAGGCTATGACTGAGAATCAAATGGGAAAAATATTAAAGGCAGTAAGGTCTGATAGGGGAGGAGAGTTTATCTCATGGAACTTCAAAGAGTTCTGTGATAAACATGGAATCAAAATAGAGTACACAATTCCAAGGACTCCACAACAAAATGGAATTGTTGAGAGGCAGGATAGATCAGTACAACAAATGGAAAGATCAATGATGAATGAAAGGAACATACCTCAGACATATTGGGTGGAAGAAATTCATAAAATTGTTCATATCCTTAACAAAGCACATCTCAAACCACACAGTGACAAGACTCCTTATGAATTATGGTTTGGAAGATCTGCTTCAATCAAGCATTTTAAAGTCTTTGGGAGTAAATGTTATATTAAGAATAATGATGAAAATATTGGCAAATATGATGACAGGGCTGATGAAGGTATCTTCTTGGGTTATGCTACAAACAGTAAAGGGTACAGATGTTACAATAAGAGAGTGCATAAACTAGTTGATTGTATAGACATAAAAGTTGATGAAGAAATCCCGGTCAAAAAAGTAAGCAGTGTTGAACCAAGCACATAAGATATGGTTGAAGATGAAGATGAATAGGTCCAAGGATCAGGAAGAGAAGAATATGAATCAGATGAAGATACAAATACTCACATAAATCAGCAGAAAGAAACAAACTCACCTCTCATAATTGTTAGAAAGAATCATCTTGAAAATCAGATAATTGGAGATATAAGTAAAGGAGTTCAGATAAGAAGGAAATTGATTAAAGATTCAAAACAATCTCATGTTGCTTTTTTATCTATGACTGAACCTAAATTTTTTTATGAAGCCATCTAGCATGATGATTGGATTAGAGCTATGAATGAAGAGCTTGATCAGATTGAGAAGAAAAACACTTGGGAACTCGTTCCTAGACCTGAAGATAAGAATGTAATAGGTTCCAAATGGGTGTTCAAGAATAAAATGAATGAAAAAGGACAAGTTGTTATAAATAAAGCCAGATTGGTCTGTAAAGGGTATGCACAAGTTGAAGGTCAGGACTTTGATGAAACTTTTTCACAAGTGGCAAGATTGGAGGCCATCAGAATGTTCCTTTCATATTCATGTCATAAGAACTTTAAAGTGTATTAGATGGATGTTAAGTCAGTTTTTATTAATGGAGATCTAGAGGAAGAAGTATATATGGAGCAACCTGAAGGATTCTCATTGATAGATAATACTAATTATGTTTACAAGCTGAAGAAGGCCTTATATGGACTGAAACAAGCACCACAAGCTTGGTATTATAGACTGCACAATTTTTTACAAGACAAAGGGTTCAAGAAAGGTATTGTTGACAACAATCTCTACATTAAGTCTAAAGGTGATAATTTACTAGTTGTTTTGGTTTATGTAGATGATATTATTTTTGGTTGTACTAATGAATCATCTATCAAGTAGTTTGCTAACTCTATGCAAATAGAGTTTGAGATGTCCATGATAGGAGAACTATCATATTTTCTGGGTTTACAAGTAAATCAGAGTTCTGTAGGAATATTTATCTCTCAAGAAAAATATTTGAAAGAGATGTTGAAGAAATTTCAGATGGAGGATTCCTCTCCTGTTAGTACACCTATGGTGGTTGGTTGCAAGCTCAGTAAAGATGATATGTCACCTGATGTTGATCAAAGGACATATCGATCAATGATAGGCAGTCTTCTGTACATCACAACATCCTGTCCTGATATAATGCAAGTTGTTGGAATGGTAGGTCATTATCAGTTATATCCTAAACAAAATCACTTGGTAGTTGTCACAGGGATATTCAAATACTTGAAGGGAACAATGACTTATGGTCTGTGGTATCCCAGAAATCAGAATTTTCAGTTAACTTCTTATTCAGATGCAAATTGGGAAAACTGTGTTGATGAGAGAAAAAGCACCAATGGAGGAGCATTCTTCTTGGGTGACTCATTAGTAGCATGTCTTAGTAAAAAGCAAGGATCAATTTCATTATCAACTACAGAGGCATAATACATTGTTGCTACTACTTGCTGCACACAAATTTTATGGATGATACAAACTCTTGCAGATTTGAAGGTAACTTACACTGATCCCATTCCACTTCACTGTGATAACACCAGTGCCATCAGTCTCTCTAAGAATCCTACACTTCATTCAAAATCTAAGCACATACCAATAAAATACCATTTTCTCAGAGAACAAGTTACAAACAACATTGTTCAAGTGAATTATATTCCTTCCACAGAACAGATAACTGATATCTTTACTAAACCATTAGCAGCAACCCCTTTTGGATATCTTCGTCAAAAGTTTGGGGTTATAACTTCTTTTGTCTAATCTGTTCACCTGGTCAGGGGGAAAACTTATTGAATATCTGTTATATTTCTAAGTTTCTCATAGTTTACAGGGGGAGTATGTATTGCAACAACTCAGGGGGAGCGTGTTTCTTCTTTGACATTGATGTCAAAAGGGGAGAAAGTGTGGTAAATTTCAAGGATGCTACAGTGGTGGTAATTTCAAGGATGCTACAGTGGTATAGTAGTTGCATGTTTTTCAAGGGGTTGATTTCAAGGATGCTACAGTGGTGGTAATTTCAAGGATGCTACAGTGGTATAGTAGTTGCATGCTTTTCAAGGGGTTTCCATCAATGCCAAAGGGGGAGATTGCTGGCATGTTTTTAGACAGAGGTAGAGTATGTGGGTTTGTCATTGATGGAGAAGATCAACACGTTTGTCATTGATGGTGAAGATCAACATGATCAGATGGTGAAGATCATCACGATTAGTAGCGTAGCGATAATGGCAATATTAGCAGTGTAAGATCAGAAGGAGGAAAACAATAAAAGCACGAAAAAGGTTTCATTTTGGAGTTTTGCAGATCGGGAAATCCAAAGGAAAGAGGTTCGAACTCGCGATATGCAAAATCAGGATAACAATCCTGACCGTTGGATTCATAGGACACGTGGCAAGCAATTGGAATTTTGTTGACTTGCACATTGGAGGAGTCAACGGAGCATGGTGTGGGAACTCGCGATATGCGAGATCAAGAAAATATCTGGACCGTCGAATCATCGAGATCGTGGAATGTTGATCAGGCATGATGAAGGCCCGTGAAGTTGCGAAATCGCGATAAGATCTTGACCGTTGATCTAAGAGGGACATGTGGCGAGGGATTAAATTTTCGTTGACTAGAAATTCAAAGGAGAAAAGTGCTCGTTTGATTGGCGAGTGGTCATATCTCATGGTCACATTGTCGAGAGCTAGAGAGCAGAGCTAGAGATGCCAAGATCCATCTCAAAGTCTCGGCAATCGCGCCTTGGAGTATCGAGATCCTTCATCACAAGAATCACGATATGTGAGATCGCGATGAGATCTGGACCGTCGAATCATTGGAGATCTCGACTGATGATCAGGCTCATTGAAGATCATAAGTTCACGAAACACAAAGTGCCTTTTGGCGCAGCCTATGGTCACTGTCGGTGATCATGTGAAGGGAAGAAGCTAGCAGTGTTAAGCTCCATCTTAGAGTCTCAATGATCGTAACTTGGAGTATCAAGATCCTTCATCATAGGAATCACGATATGTGAGATCGGGATGAGATTTGGATTGTCGGATCATTGGAGATCTCGACCATTGATCAAGGTCGATGAAGTTCATAAGTTCACGAAATACAAAGCACCTTTTGGCACAGTCTGTGTTCACCGCCGGTGGTCACGTGAGGGGAAGAAACTAGCGGTGCTAAGCTCCATCTCGGAGTCTCGACGATCGCGACTTGGAGTGTCGAGACCCTTCATCATAGGAATGCCAAGATGTGAAATCACGAAATTCAAATTTTTTTTAGCGCTCGGTCACAGCTAGTGGGCATATGAGATAAATGTGAAATCCTGTGGATTTAATCCAACGGTGCTGGTTAATTGGAATCTTGATCGAAGGGTTACTGTTTCACCTCACAGGTAATCAATCAATTACAATTTAGTCAGCAGAACTGAATCATGATTCTTGGACGGTTGGCGATTTAGTTGTTGATGTGTTTTCTTGGAGATTCAAGGTGTAACTGAATAGGAGGTATAGGATAAAATGGAAACGCAATGAGTGTGGAAGGTTGGCTGTTCTAACCAAAACAATGAGATGAACTGTAAGAAGGGTAAAATGAAAGAATGCAGAGGATGAGAAAAAACTTAGAGATGAGTAATAGTCATCGAATAGACAGAAGCAAGAGCATAATAATAGAATAGCATGTAGCAGAGTAGAATTGCAGAACAGTTTTTGAACCAGAGAAGAATTATAGAACAGTGAAGAAGGGGTAAGAATTGAATTACCTGTATTGTTTGTTTTTCAATCAATTATGTATAATCAGGGAGGTACGGTGGTGCTAGGGAGGATTGTGGTCCTCTGATATTCGAGTTGGTGCTTGAATATTGGGAGTTGTAGCTTCCATCTAATTGTGTCTAGAAAACAGGGTGGCAGGGTGGTGCTAGGGAAAACACAAAGTTTTCTTTATACAAGTTGGTGCTTGTATAAATCTAGTTGGCGTTGGAATATTTAGGAAGTTGGTGCTTCCTTCTAGTTGGTGCTAGAGAAACCAGAGAGTTGGTGCTCTCAACAAGTTGGAGCTTGTAAAACAGAGGTAGTAGCCTCACTTTGAGTTGGTTCTCAAACATAGACGATGTACAAAACTTAAAAGAATGCCTATCATTTCAAAGAAGAGGAGGTTTTCTCCCTTTATGGGTTTCCTCATGAAAATCTGTCTCTGTATATATCTTATGTGTGAGTGATGCTCATTATTTATGTTGTCCATATGTTGTATAATATTGATGATCACTTGAAGAAATATTAAGATTGGTTTAATAGACTTAAAATTATTTAAGCACAATAACAACTGATTCACCCCCCCTCTTAGTTGTCTTATTAATTTCAACAGAAAAATGGCCAGCTAATATTAACTTGTTTTTTTTTTGCATGATAGTTGTATAGACTTACCAATGGGGAAACCTCAACTATCAAGCCTACATAGATAAAGAAACATTCAAAGCTTGAAGAAATAGAGAAAGGAATAGAGGCATATATTTATTTATGGAAAAGAAGGATACAAATCGATGGAAATAATTTTGGCATCCAAAGAAAACCTATTGGTAGATTGTAATAAATGTTTTGGATGATCCTTTTCTCCATAATGAGTGAAAAAAATAATTTATGGTCATCCACAGTGTATGACTTAGACATCAATATTGATAGACCACCCACACATGATGTCATGGAAGCATATTTGAGGGAAAATATCCACACTATTGGGGATCAATACATTGGACCACTATGCAACAAGCCCAAAGATGAATTATCTCCAAAGGATGATGTTGTTGAGGGACAAATTATGTTATTATGGTCATCCAACCCACATTGTGTAATATTTGGGAATGGAAAAGGTAAATGTTTACTGAGATTTGGATGTTAATGTTGATCTATACAATATAGACATTTAATGGTTGAACCCCTCTAGAAAAACAACGAAAAACAAATATGTGTACAAATTGTTTAAGAAAAAATTAAGAGTGGGATGTTGGAATAGAAGGCATGTCATTCATTGACATGAATGGAATCATATTGGCATGGTCACCAGAGGTCAGATGATGAGGATATGTAATAAAAATAACTAGGAAGGTATTTCCAACAATTGGGGAACAATAATAAAAAATGAAGCATAATAGAAAGACTGGGAGTTATGTTGATGAATTAGACCTTATTTGAGAAATGAACTTCCATATTTGTCATTTTTTAATGACTTTTATCACATAAGAGTTCATAAAGTATTAATGAATATTATTTATCTATCACTTTAATTAAAACTATTGAAAGTTAGTTTCTCTCTTCTCTCCTAGCCTGAATGTGGGATATGTGAATATTTCCATGATGAGATTTTTATAGTGTTTGTAAATAAGGTGAAAAACAAAATCATAATCCTAATTTATAAAAATCTGTAACTCTTAAATTTAATGACAATTATTTTTTCTATTTTTCTTCTCTTTAATCTTGATATATTTAAGAGTGTATGACACAATTATGTGCATACACATGCATAAAAAAATTGTACATTAATATTGTATTTCAATATATACCCATTGAAATATAACTCCACAATATTGAAATCCAAGTACATATTAACACAATTTGATGTTAACACTTTGAAAAACAAAATTCACATATTCAAATATTTTAGGAATCTAATTTTCACACTTTCAAATCCTATATTAATAATTCTAAAATCCAATTCTAATATTTTGGAAATCTAATATTCACACTTTTGTAATATAGATTCTAAGTGATAATTCCAAACTTAATGAAAAATAAATTTATAGTCCACAAATAATTCATTAGCATTTTCTTCAATTTTATATTGGTGTTCACTAGGATCATCATTGTTAACTTGCATTTAGGATCAAGTTCATTAACATCCCTATCATTATTTCTACTATTATTTAAAGATTTAAAGGAAACAAAGTTTAACACTAAAACAAATATTTACTTAACAAATAAAGAAATATAATTAATGATTGTTGTACATATAAACAAATTTAAAAATAATAAAAAAAAGCACACACCTCATCTTCTTATAATTTATAATTAACTTTACTACAGGAAAATATGTGTTTCCCCTTCTCAATGCCCATGATTTTAACAATGCTCTACCACTATTGAATATTATTGAATATAAAACCATTCTCCTCTTCAAACCATTTCATATATAGTGCACACATAATTAATGCCACATATATTTTAATGATGAAATGATCTAAATTAGGGAGATTGCCATCTTTGAAATGGACATTATCAAAAGAATCAAAACTGTCATTGCCATTGGGATGATTTTGAGTGTTATACACTTTATAATCATTACAACTTTCATCACCAACTAAATCCATAACTTTGTTGAGTTTTTTTGGCAATGTCATCATTGGCACAGTGAGGGTTATGAGAGCCACAATCTCTAGAGTAGTTAGAATCTTTAGAGTAGTTAGAATTGTTATTGCTAATTAATTTTATATTAAACAAATTGTCATAGTCATGAAGTGGATTTTGAATATATTAGAGTTTTTAACATTATTTTATTTCTAATTAAAGTTATAATTAGATTGATTATTTCTTTATCATTTTCATGAGAGCAAAGATAATTCATTTTCAATTGGATCAATAAATTATTTGATTTTTCAAAATTATAATTGAATTTTATAAAAAAAATCTTCTTATATAAATCAATATTAAAATATAACAAATAATAAAAGAATATACTCACACATAAAAATAAGTATAAGAGACAAACTATATAAATATTAGAAAAACTTGTAAAATTTAATAAATGTAACAAAATATGTTCACAAATAATAAATATAAGAGAAATGTATTAAGATTTTGTAAGAATAATAAAGTGTTTATTTTTTTTCATAAATTAAAATTTTACATAAATATTTATCAAATTAAAATTTTCAATTTTTTAATTGAATGATTAAGAAAAAAAAATACAAAGATTTTGATGTTTAATGTCTAATATTGACTTCAACATTTTTAATTACATGTCCTAAAGAAAAGATAAAACTTTTAAAATGTAAACTTAAACTTATCTTATAACTTCAATTACACATTAAAAAAACATCAAAATTAAACCCACATGTAAATGTAATTGTGAGAACACATTTATATTAAAACAACACAAAACAAATACAATTTTAAAATCAATAACTTTTATTTAAAATTTTGTTTTTAATATTATATATATATATATATATATATATATATATATATATATATATATATATATATATATAAAATAATTATTAAAAATAAATAATATATATATATATATATATATATATATATATATATATATATGAAATAATTATTAAAAATAAATAATATACTGATAATTATCAATAAATCATATTATTTAATTTTGAAAATATAATCATCAACATTACTTAACTTAAAGTGCACTTATATCAACATCCTAAACATTAAGCATCAATAACTACAAGATTATTAAAACATGGACTATACTTACTAAACTAAAAAAACATATATAATATAATTAAAAAATTATTTATTAAATAATAAAATTACATGTAAATAAAAAACAATGTACTTATTTTTATAAAATAAGACAATAGTATATATAAATAAATATATTTTATTAAAACATTTATTGAACAAAATGATAGATGTAAAGAAAATATAAACAATCAAAGTAATAATTAAAAAACATATAGAAATCCTTTCATCATTCCCCACATATATATATATATATATATATAAAAGTAGGAAAGTTATAAAAAAAATACTAATAATTTGTGAGGGGATATGGATTTTAGCATAAACAAAATCACAAGAAAACCTACAACATTGAAAATATCTTTATCATTATAAAACCAAAGATAATGTCAACTTTAAAAATAAAGGTGTATGACATTACAAAATAAAAGCTAAGGTAATGCTTTAAAATAAAAAAATTTTAAATGTGTTGAACTAAAATAAAAACAAAACAAAACAATTGTTAAATGTGTGTTGAACTAAATAATATGATGTTAAAGAGAATGTAAATACCAAGCCTTAAGCTTAGAGAACATAATAATACTTTATGTACCGACATGGTAAGTGTGAATAATATTGTTATTCACTGATCTTCTGATAAAATTTAATAAATAAAAAAAAAATGCTCACACATAAAATATGTATAAGAGAGAAAATATAAAATATGTATAAGAGAGAAAATATGTAAAATATAAGAGGAGATTTTTTTATAAAATTTAATAAATAAATAAAATATGCTCACACATAAAAATAAAGAGAAATTATGCAAAATCTAAGTGGAGATTTATAAATTTAGATGTGGTCTATTGTAAATATAAAGAAATGAGAGAGATATAAAGTTTGTCTACATATATAATAAATATAAAATACAACAAATGATAAAGTGCAATAAATTTTGATCGTTGAAACTACAAAATTTTGACTTTTAAAATGTCAAAATTTTGACTTTTAAAATGTCAAAATTTTATTGACATTTTGTAACAATAATAAAGTGTTTATTTATTTTTCTATAAATTGAAATTTAAGATAATTTTTTATCAAATTAAATTTGAATTTTTTAGTTGAATGACTAGAAAAAAAAATACAAAGTTTTTTTTTTTATGTTTAATACTTAGTATCAAATTTCATCTTTTTTAATTAAATGTCTTAAAAAGAAAATAAAACTATCGAAGTTTAAAACTTATCTTAAAAATCCAATTACACATTGAAAAACATCAAAATTAAATCCAAATATAATTGTAAAAACACATTTATATAAAAACAACACAAAACAAATACAGTTTTAAAATTAATAACCTTTATTTAAATTTTTATTTTTAATAATAAATTATATTAACAATATAAAAAAAAATAATAAATAAATTATATTATTTAATTTTGAAAACTTAATTATCAACCTTACTTAGCTTAAATTGTACTTATATCAACATCCTAAACATTAAGCACCAATGACTACAAGATTATTATAACATCTACTATACTTTCTAAACTACAATTTAAAAAACACATATATATAATATATTCTAAAAAAATTATTTATTAAATAACAAAACATGTAAATAAAAAACATCTTACCAATTCTTATAAAATAATACAATCCTTATAAAATAATAAAAATCGTATATATAAATAAATAAATTTATAAAAAAAAAATAATGTACATGTATATGATGATGATGATTAACATCCACTAAGACTTAATTGGTCTATCGGACCTTAAGAGGGTAAGGGATTACTTGTGATTCTTTAGAATTTTGTTTATGTGCTCGAAAAACATTAAGAGAAGCTTTCCAAGATCACCATACTTTTGTTGAATTAAGAGGTTAGGAAGGTTGGTAGTGTGATCAATATTTTGAAAATGAGATCTAATATGGGTATAGGCTGGACAATCTAAGAGAAAGTGTTTTTCATATTCAACCTTATTAGTGTCACAAAGGTGACACACTCTTTCATCCCATGGTGTTTTAGGAATTGACCAACACTCAGTTTCACTATGGAGCTTGTGAGAATTTGTTCTTATCTTAGCAATGCTTATTTTTTTCTTTACACTTGGCAAAACAGATAGATAATTTTGATCTTTTAGATTAGGGTTGATTACATCTTTATAATACCCTAATTTTCTTTTTTCCTCTAACTCTTTATCACACCACATTTTTTTCTTAAATTTTGATTTGATGTTTTTTTAATAGAATCTTTATTCTGCAAAATGGTTTCTTCCATGATTCCCCAATAGTTTAGCCAACAACGGGCGTCTTTATGCCATCCTCGCTTGAGTCGATGGTGGTTATGACTTGATTTTGAAGCAATTTTAGGTAACCTCTTGTCTTCCATGTTGTTTAACTTGTTCTTATACATTAGGTATCTAGTCATAGCCATGCTCTCAATGGGGGAGAGGCTTGTTTCTACGAGGAGGATGGGATAGGGCATATTTCCTTTAATTTTGAGATTATAGGTTATAAAATACTTTTGTATTTGCTCTATCTTTCTCCAGGATTCATGAGAGATACTACAGCCCTAGACTTCACATCCATAATGAATAATAGGTGTAACAAGAGTGTCAAAGAGGAGTTTCTTCTTATCCCAACTCCAAAGATCAACTGATTTAAAATTGTTTTCGAGATCATAATAAGATTTCCATCCCCAAATAATCCTTTTCTCAATGCTATAATTCCAATTGAGCTTGTGGTGAATATCAATTCCAAGATATTTATATGAAGTCAATTCCTCCAAGTTGTTGTTGTCATAAACAAAGGTATCATAAGGGATCTTATTGGATTTAATAATCATGACCTTAGTCTTATCAATATTAACAGTCATACCCATACTGGAGCAAAAATCCTTGAGCATTCTTAGTTGGTTTTCAAGATCATGGGGACTCCTTTCCATAAGAACGATATCATTGGAATAAAGAAGAAGATTGATGACTATAGCAGTGAGAGTAGGGCTGACACAACCTGCTTTTTCCAAGCATTCTTCTAACTTATTAATGTATATGCCAAAAAGGGTAGAGGACAAGGGACAACCTGGTTTGACTCCGATATTGCAGTCAATCTCTTTTGACTAGCCCTCAGTGTTTTTAAAATTAGCAATACCATTCTCATACATCATTATTGCAATAGCCCTCAATTCGAGAGGCACTTTTATCTCTTCCAATCTATTCCAAAGGTTTTTCCTAGGAACCATGTCAAAAGTTTTTCTAAAGTCAAAAAAACAACAAAAAATATTGGTTTTAGTATATTGTGGAACTCCTCTGCAATGATCCTAAAGGTAACAAGATGGTCCACAGTTGAATGATATCTCCTAAACCTGACCTGGCCTTTAGCTCTTTTACTGTGACTTTCTAGCCAAATGCTAATCTTCTTTTCCAAAGTAATTCCATAAAGCTTGGCTAAAATCGGGCTAATCATAATGGTCCTATAATTAGAGGGAATGTTTTTATCCCCATTTTTAAAAATAGGAACAATGAGGCTTTGCGTCCAGGGTTTAGGGAAGCCCTACTTTACTGCTAAATCGAAGAGCTTGTGTATGTGAGGGATAAGGATTGGCCCTCCAATTTTAAAAATTTCAGCTTGGTAGACTTTAATGTCCTTAGTTTTCCCATTTGTGAGCCGCTTAACCCTAAACTCTATGTCATCTAAAGAAAAAACTTCTTCCTTTGTAGGAACAATAGGAATGGTGTCCATGGCATTAGGGAACTCGTAAATATTTTTAAGGTAGGAATTCCAGTCCGTTAAGGGAATCCTATTATTTTCTTTAGTATTGCATTTTAGAATTTGGCTCAAGAACTTCTTAGGATCCAACTTGCATAGTTGTGAAAGTTGCTCTTGCCTTTTATTGATATAGTATCTTTCTTTCCTTTTAATTAGGGCTTTGTATGTAATGATCTTATCGAGTTTTAAGGGCCCATTAGAAGCATCCCTAATGGATTTCCTAGCAAATTTACATTCTTTATCATACCAAGGGTTAGTTGTTCTATTATTCTTTTTATGGGACACCTCGAAAGGGAACTTGTTAATAGAAGTGGAAAGGGTAGTTGTAAAATTATGATAGAGTTCTTCAATGTTGTCCTTATAAGTTAGGCGGTTTAATTTATACTATTTAAATCCTTTAAGAAAATGTCAACTTTACTTTTGTCAAAGCACAAATTCCTTTGATTATCAGAATTCTCTTCAATGGTGCTCCTATGCATGGAAAATTTTAGAGTTAGGGTTAAAGGTTTATGATCAGAGTCAGGCTCATGGTCATTTAAAAGGTCAAAAGTTGTTATTTGGTTGGAAACGGGGATATCAGATATCACATAATCTACAACACTACTACCTAGCCCATGAATACAGGTCATTTGGTTGGAGTTTGGCCACTTCATTACTCCATTGCAAATTATTAGGTCTTGAGAGCGATAGATCTTGACCAACTCAGTACCAAACAAATTCTTAATTAGGTCTTCAGAGCTTCTTTTGTAGCTATTAGATAAAACAAGGTCCTTATCTAGTCATAAAGGATTATGGTTGGAGTCATCACTTAAAAGAGTAGCTTGTTTAGTTGCAGTCCTAGCATTAAAGTCTCCTAGCAAGAGGATATTACCTTCATTTTTCAAATTATAAATATCTTGTTCTAAATTATTATAGGGACAATTTTTATCTAGATTATTTTTCTTATAAAAAGTAGAATTAATAGGTGCAAAATAACAAATTGCTATATACATCTTCTTAGCATTGGTGTCTGAAATTTCTATTCAAATGTATTGATTAAGAGGGTCAATCTTATGAAGTTGAATGTGAGGAGAAATGGTTTTTATAATATAACAAACTATGCCTCATATCCCTCTACGGTGGGATTTTTTATTCCATGTCGACCACAAGACAAATCCTTCCATGTTAGGGACCTTAGAATCCTCATGCTCCCAAATATCAGCTAGACAGATAATATCAATATCACTCGGGATCCAGCTTATCATAGGACCTTTGCGCCATGGAAAACCATGACAATTCCAAAAAAGGATCCCAAGTGTCCCAAATTCCTATTTATTATTATCCTTCTAGTCTCTATCCCAAACAATAGCTTTTCGATTTCTAATTATTTTCCATTTTCCTTCTTTCCTGACTTCTTTTACCTTTTGAACTTCCTTAATTCCATTTGATCTTTGGGAATGAGGTCTTCATTTATAAATATTCTTGACCCTTTTCTCGGAGATTTACTAAGTATGCTATATTTATGGTCATTACAACTTACTTTGACACAGATCAACCTATCTTTGTGATCAATTATTTTTCCTAGCCTCTTTTCTTGTATGAGGTAAGTTGTATCAATTTGTGATTTATTTTGTCATTCTTATTTTACTATTGCTAGCATATCCTCCTCTTGTTGTTCTTTTATACCAAAAATTACGAGGTTCAAGGCTCTTTTGTTACGCTCATGGCCCAATTCGATTAGCTTATTCATTTCTACTTTGATGGGTTTGATATCCAATTTGTTTTCCATATTATTGAGGGCCAAATTGTTGGTTAGTTTTTCTTCTAGCTCTTTAATCCTATCTCTCAAGTTGTGATTTTCTTCAACCCCTCCCTGGGTTGATTGTTTATGTTTTTTCATTTCTTTAGTTCTATCATTCATTGTCTGCAATTCACTCTTGAAACCTAAGAATCTATCCTTTATTTGAGTTTGAATGGTATCTTTAATTTTTTTATCAATTATTGCCTCTAGCTCTATTTGGAGTTTTATGTCTCTTTCTTCACTTCTTTTTTCTAATGTTTCTAACTCTATTTGGATTTTGGCATCTCTCTCTTCTCTTCTTTTTTCTACTTATTCCATATAATTGTAAAAGATCTCTAGGGTGATTTTTGGGGGCCTCCCCTTGTTAGGCTCAATTTTTAAAATAAGTGGTAAAGTGCTCATATTGAAAAGAAGAGAAAAAAGATGTAACAATTATACAAACATAAGCAATCAAAAAAATAATTACAAAACATATATACATCCTCTCATCATCCATATATATATACAAACATAAACAATCAAAATAATAATTACAAAATATATACGCATCCTCCCATATCCATACTTTTACAATAAAAATAATAATTACACATATCTGCATCCTCTCATCATCCATATATATACAAACATAAACAATCAAAATAATAATTACAAAACATATACACATCCTCTCATCATCCATACTTTAACTTTTGTATACGCATCCTCCCATATCCATACTTTTACAATAAAAATAATAATTACACATATCTGCATCCTCTCATCATCCATATATATACAAACATAAACAATCAAAGTAATAATTACAAAACATATATACATCCTCTCATCATCCATATATATATACAAACATAAACAATCAAAATAATAATTACAAAATATATACGCATCCTCCCATATCCATACTTTTACAATAAAAATAATAATTACACATATCTGCATCCTCTCATCATCCATATATATACAAACATAAACAATCAAAGTAATAATTAAAAAACATATACACATCCTCTCATCATCCATACTTTAACTTTTGTTTAATTATATGTATATATTATTAGGAAAATTATAAAAAAAACACTAATAATAATTTGCGAAACACATGTGGATTTTAGCATGATATACACAGAATGTTAGAATCACAAGAAAACATACAACATTGAAAATATCATTGTCATAAAAATAAAGTTTAGGTAACCTTTTAAAGGTGTATGTCATTACAAAATAAAAGGGAAGATATTGCTTAAACATAAAAATAAACAATTGTTAAAGAGAATGTAAATTCCCCCGCGTTAAACTTAGAGAACATAAAGATACTTTGTGTACCGATATAGTTATGTGTGAAAATTATGAAGTATGGAAACCCTGGGATGAAAACTCACGCACATGGCATCACGGACCCTGGTGACACAAAAAAAACAGCATATTAAATCCAACACAAGACGAGTAAAATTCAAATTCCTAAGGTGCAGAGCCAACGCGCTACTAAAATTGAGGTTGAATGCAGATCTAACATACAGGAGGAAGGGACTGAGCTCACGACTTACTTTTGGAAATCCTTGATTATATTTGTTTTCAATTTCTGCTACTGGATTGCAATCGATTCCATAAGACAGGGAAGAAAAATCTGCGCCGTGAATATTATTATTCACTGGTCTTTGCCTACCCTGCCCACTTTCTCCCTCCATAGTGAGCTGGCCAATTCCTGTTCCTTGAAAGTTGTGAGATAGACCTGCCATTCTTCCTTCGAATGCTATTGGATCAGAAACCAAGGCCAGGCCGACGTCCTGATCGTTTGGCATGGAGCCTACTGTGGGTGTTGATTTCGCCCCGTGACATAGCCACTGGGGGTTCTGCGCGTCTAGTGATGTCGCGGAGGCCTTGGTGAAATCAACGGTTGTGTTGGAACTACGTTGATGAAGTAACTGAAAACCGGATGGAATTAAAGAAGGCAGGCCGAATTGTTGTGATGCTTCTGATCCCTGGCCTGAGAATTCTGAACCATGCACTCCCAATTGCTGAGGATAACTAGACTGGGATTGAAAACCGGGATTGAAGCGACGATCTGTGACAGCACTTGTTGACTCCCCTTCTTGTTTCTGATCATAGTTCCTCTGCATGCTCCCGGCTCCAACTGAAGGCCAAACCCTGGCTGTGTTTTTTGGGTCTGAAGGAAAAGCTTGTTGTTGTTGAGCTGGGTTTCTTTCATATGACATTCCTGGCATTGTATCCTGATTCCCCTCTTGAAATTTGACATGTGGCACATTGAGCATGGGTGCATAAGCTGGTGGGATTTGGTGAACAGCGGATGTCCATTCTTGTTTTACATGTTCGGAATAATTGATATCCTGGGCTGATGCAAATGGACTGTTTTGTGAAGTCCCTGGAATCCAGTTTCGTTGAGATGCATGATAGGGATTGCTTGGTTGGTGGGTTTGCATTCCAGTATTGTAAGTTGGAACAGAAGGAGGTGTCCTGGGGATGAACTTACGCAATGGAGATTGTAGATTTTGGCTGCACAGTTTACAAAGAAAAACAAAATTATTTCCAGCGGTAATTAAAGTTGATAATAGAGGTCGACACAGGGAAGAACGAATATGCTTTAAAGCTTCTTACAAAAGCATTGGTCGATGTTGGTTTTGTTGCACAAGAGCACGAGCCTGTTTTAGTTGTTCCTGCTCTCTTTCTGAACACTATGAAAAAACCGTTAATAAACTTTAGTTGCATAAATATATATTGCATTAATTGAGTATATACCCATGAATTCATCCATCGATTTTGTTTTAAGATCTCTTAATTTGTGAAGGAGTTATATGGACAATTTTCAATTCATATACACATCCATCCATTAATTGCATTGTGTTCATAGTTTGGTTTTAAACAGTTATCTGAACAAGAGGCATTCTATCAGCACATTTTCTTTAGTACATTTCTCATCTCGATCAATGAACGCATGGCATCCACATCCATGTTATCCATAATATGGAACGAATCAGGAAATGCTTTAAAATTGTAAATTAATTTAACGTGGTTATAGTTTATAAGAGAAAAGTTTGGGATGACCTGGACGATGGCGGTTCATGTGGCCTCCCAGCGCCTGAGATTTAGAAAAAAATTGTCCACAAAATCGGCATTTGTACTTCAAATCTGCAGCTTCGTCCTCTCCTGATTCTGATATCCGTTTTCTCTTTGCTGCGTAATACACAATGGTCTTCGGTAAAATTGAAATCTAGACCCTTCAAAAATACATAAGAGGTGAAGGATTTTGCAATTTTATGCCAAAAAAAAGCCCGGCTAGCAAGAATCTGACACTTCGGCCTTATGCAAATAGAACAGATTAATACAATAGGTGGAGAGATTTATAGCGCATTTACGATCCCTTTGAATACAATCCTGTCAAAAGATGTAACCTTCAAGAAATGCCAGGCGCATTGAGAAAAAGATCCTTGGGAAAGCAGTAGTTACCAGAATAAGAGAAAAATGGTAGGGTTTTGAAGGAGTATTGAACCAGACTATAAATTTAAATAGAAATCGATTCTGGAAAAGAGTTAGGCAAAATATGCTAGACTTTTTAGTAAAAGACGAAAAGCTAAGCCGGTTGAGGAAAATGCAAAATTCTTTGGGAGAATTTATAGGAAATTAAGTGGAAATGAGCAAAACTTCAGGATGATCCAAACGAAATTTGCAAGGGAGCAACCGTTTGGGCAAATTTGGAAACGACTCAAACTTCGAATTGATTAACAAATACTATATCAGAAACTAAATCTAAATTGGAAAAATCTACATGCATTTAAGCAAACAGAAAACCCTGCCAGTGTAGTAAATGCAAAATAAAAGGATCCGTATAGTCTTGTTGAACTGTCAAGCTTAGTCCGGATGAAGGTTAAACAGAAGGATCCATTCAACTTCTATTAAATCTTTCAGGTCTTACGAGAATCCAGGGAAATGTCGCTGGATATTTGAAAATTTCTGACATCTTTGCGATACTTAGCGGTGAAGTTGAATATTAACGAATTTAATACAAAACTCTAGCAAATTTTTAACAAAATTCAAGCCAGGCGTTTGATAAGATTTTTCCAGATGAAACATAATTTAGAGATGTGACGAGATGTAACCTAATCTTTCGCTTGAGGAGATGCTAGTATTGGATGTATCAAATTGAGAAGCAGATATTTCCCAGGGCGATCCGGAACCCACTTGAGGCACACTTGAAGGAGGCATTGCTCTCCCCGCTGGCCAGTTATGCTGTGTCTGCGTGAATGAGTGAGGTTCGTCAGTCCCTTCACCAAAATCATCATCAGATCCTTCTTTATCGTCATTTTCGGACGTTCTACCTCCACCTTTAATACTTCTAGTAGGCGAAGCCTCCGTTGCAACATGTGGCAAATCGATACGCTCTTCATAAAAATTTGCTCCCGAAAACGGTATGCAAACCTTACAATCCGGGATGGTCTGCTTAGGCGAATGATTCAGATCAAGCGGCGATCCCTCCGGCCTCCTGCAAAAACCAATCGGTCAACAAAAGATCGAATTATTTATCTAAAAAAAATAAATTTATAGCTTACCATACTACAAATTAAAAACTAGATAGATCATTTACAATCGCTGCATTTCAAACATTGTCATCTAATAGCTATTTGATTCAAGATACTTACATGACGGTCAAAGTCCCGCCGAGCACATCGAGGATTTCGCTGAATAGAAGGGATAATGTATATGATCTGCGAATAGATAAGTAATTTTTTCGTGAATCTATTACTCTAACCCTTTAGATTATAAAAAGGATTAAATGCTATACGGAATCTTCCTTTGGTTCAGGCTCGATTCACGTTTCATCTATTCTTGATCTTGAGTTCATATCATACAGTTAAGCCCTATTTAAAACAAGAAAGAAGAGTATCCAAGCATCTTTGAAAATAATCTTCATGTCCTTTAGATTATAAAAAGGATTAATGCTATAGGAAATTTTCCTTTGAATCAGGTTTGATTCACGTTTCATGTATTCTTGATCTTGGGTTCATATCATATATTTAAGCCCTATTTAAAACAAGGGTTTGAACATTTAAGCCCTATTTAAAACAAGAAAGAACATTATCCAAGCATCTTTAAAAATAATCTGCATGTCACATAACGTAATCTTTAAAAATAATCTGCATGTCAATTCTCCAGCCCCTTTTAGAATGGACAAGACAAATATTGGATTGTTTATTAAGATCGGACTCCCGCCGCCATGAGTCCTTCTATTACAGCTCAAAAGCTGCCGCCATGAGTCCGTCTATTACAGCTCAAAAGCTGTCTCCATGAGTCCTTCTATTACAGCTCAAAAGCTGCCGCCATGGAGCATTATGTTCAAAGAAAATCGAAATGCAAAGATTCTCCCACAATGAATAAACAAGAATTTTGTTTGATCCGCGCAGCGAATCCATTAACTGTTTATCAGTGATTGGAGTAGCCATAAATAAGCGAAGCTAGCTCTTATAAATTTGTTTACCTTATTTTAGTTGCTGTTAGAGGCAACGAGAAAAGCTTGAGATTTATCTGGCTTCAACTGGAATGGCTTCAACTGGAATCCCTTACCTTCGTTGTCTGTCAGCGTGAAAAAAAAGCTTCACGTCAACGATTTCTTCGTTAAACTGAGAGTCGCATTAAACTAGAGTCGGAGACTCCATTTGTAAGATCGTCCAGATTACAAGGATGTGATGTCCAAAGGGTTTCAGATTATCACAATAATACTATTTATAAAGGATTTTTAAATAAAGAAAATGACAATGAAATACTTATTTTTGACAAGTGTTTTAGTCTGCTTTTTGGACATTCCAATTTGAAATTTCTAATCTTTCTTTTTGTGACCGCAACCATATTTTCGCTTATTTCTATTTAACGATAAATAATAGAAATTTTCAAAATTGCAATGACCGCAACAATAATTTCGCTTATTTCTATTTAACGATAAATAATAGAAAATTTCAAAATTGCAGAGCATGATGTAACTACTGATTCGTCTCTTCCATGTAGAATATTTAGGAGGGTTTACTGGAAGTTTGAATATTATTAAATTATTTTTTTAGTGACTTTTTTCCATGTAGAATATTCAGGAGAGGGTGTACTGTAAGTTAAGGAGGGTGTACTGCAAGGTTTAGCTTGAATATTATAAAATTATTTTTTTCTAATAACTTTCTTACATGTAAAATATTTAGGATGGCTTTCATACATGTAGAATATTCAGGAGGGTTAACTGTAAGTTAAGTATGATGTAATGCAAGTTAAGGGAGGGTTTAGTTTGAATATTACAAAATTATTTTTTTCTAATAACTTTCTTACATGTAAAATATCTAGGATGGACGGTTTTCTTACATGTAGAATATTCAGGAGGGTTAACTGTAAGTTAAGTATGATGCACTGCAAGTTAAGAGTTTTTTTCTAATAACTTTCTTACATGTAAAATATCTAGGACGGTTTTCTTACATGTAGAATATCCAGGAGGGTTAACTGTAAGTTAAGTATGATGTACTGCATGTTAAGAGAGGGTTTAGTTTGAATATTACAAAATTATTTTTTTCTAATAACTTTCTTACATGTAAAATATCTAGGACGGTTTTCTTACATGTAGAATATTCAGGAGGGTTAACTGTAAGTTTAGTATGATGTACTGCATGTTAAGAGAGGGTTTAGTTTGAATATTACAAAATTATTTTTTTCTAATAACTTTCTTACATGTAAAATATCTAGGACGGTTTTCTTACATGTAGAATATTCAGGAGGGTTAACTGTAAGTTAAGTATGATGTACTGCAAGTTAAGAGAAGGTTTAGTTTGAATATTACAAAATTATTTTTTTCTAATAACTTTCTTACATGTAAAATATCTAGGACGGTTTTCTTACATGTAGAATATTTAGGAGAGTTAACTGCAAGCTAATGCAAGTTTAAATATTACAATTTTATTTTTTTTAATAACTTTCTTACATGTAAAATATCTAAGAGGGTTTTCTTACATGTAGAATATTCAGGAGGGTTAAGTGCAAGTTAATGCAAGTTTGAATATTACAATTTTATTTTTTTTAATAACTTTCTTACATGTAAAATATCTAAGAGGATTTTTTTACATGTAAAATATTTAGGAGGGTTTATTGGAAATTTGAATATTATTAAAAAAAATAAAAATTCAATGTAGAATATTTAGGAGGGTTTACTACAAGTTTGAATATTATCAAAATTATTTTTTCTTCTAAATTTTAGGGAAAGATTGAGTTTGACATAATCTAAGTTTTATCTTAAATAAAACTTTGCTTTTGCCTCATTTTAAACAAATTCAAATGTTCAAAAAATCAATTTTAAAATTTGAGGTAAAATTGGATCTGTTGAATTATAACTCAAATAAAAGGAGAAAGATTATTATAAATTTTACTTCATTAACTAACAGGTTTTATTGAATGGATGTTTATTTTGTTTTGGGGGCATTTTCATAAATTATTAGTGTTGTTTTACATGCAACATTTGGGGATGTTTTAGTAACTTAGAAAGACATTTTTCCAAGCGATCATATTACTACCAAACTTCATAAAAGGTTCCAAGGGTCAAGAACGAATCTAAATAAGTAACCATAACTAAGAGGGGTGTGAACAAAACTCAAAATTGTTATAAAAAACTAGAAGCCTAATACCAAAAGGTGTCCTACTAGTAGTGTAAATTAAATATAAACATGCATTGGAGTATGAAAGAAAACACACATATAACCTAATTCCCCAATGGAATCATCACCTAAATCCAACAAGATTTCAAATATTGCAAAGAAAAGGAATTAATAGATTCAGACCTTGTATAGGGATCTATACTAAGATTTGTACTATGATGAGAAGAGCGCAAAAATTCCCAAGACAAATGTTGGCTTCATATATCCAAGTTACCTACTATTGAAAGGAAAAGTAGTGTGGTAGACCATTTGTTCACCCTCCATGCCTTTTGGGAGGCCAAAAAAATATCCATCAAAAAAATATGTAACATTCGAAGGAACTTTGAGGGGAACCACATTGAAGTGGTATTGGAGGATTGATAAGAAATCAAATCCTTCAAAACCTAAGACAATATGATCAACTAGTTTTGGAGGCATACAATTCATATCTAAACACAAAATCGTCAACTTTCACAAAGCTTAGAGAAACTCAATAGATGTAGGAGAAGTCACTCGATGATATTAAACTTGAATCAAGGAAATTTTCGGCTAGGGAAAGTACAAAATTATGGAGCCTATTATAATGGATTGGTCATATGAGATCTTTGGCCTACTATGCAATCACAATTTTGAGGGACCAAAATCATATCAAGGAGCCTTCACTATCGACACTAATATGTATCATGACATAATGAGCCCAAATACGCAAGATTATGAGCATCAAAAAGAATATTGGGTGCAAAAAAATTTAATTGAAGGCAATCAACACATATTGAAACACGGAAAAGAAGGAATGCAAGTAAATGATAGAGGTGGTGTTCAAATAAAAGAGACATAAATCTATATAAGTTGAACATATTTAACTTTTTTTGTACATGAAATACAGATAAACACTCTTGAAATAACTATAAGTTCAACTCAAAGAACCAATCCTCATTCCTAATTGGAAAGGGAAATAGTGAGATCAAAATCATTTCAAATGATCTACCAAAACTAGGAGACATTACAACATCAAAAAAATAATTGAGCTCAATCTCAACTTCTATGCTTACTATGGAT
>JASDQU010101981.1:178437-190189 GCA_032191745.1 Picea mariana
AATGTGAAATTATGATCTCCATCATAGCTGAGACCATAATCTATTGTACCTTTGAGGTACCTCATCACATGTTTTGCAGCCACTAAGTGAACACGTCTGGGTTCTACCAGAAACTGACTCAAGGTGTTCATGACAAAACAAATGTTTGGTCTGGTGTTCGCCAGGTAAATCAGCGATCCAATAATCTGCCTATACAGTGTGGCATCAATCAATTCTAACGACGCATCAACCAACAGCTTCAGCTTCGCTTCCATGGGTGTATTCATGGGCTTACATGTCAAATCTCTTCAAGATTTTGACCATGTACGTCCCTTGGTTAGGGAAGATCCTTTCAGGACTTTGCCATACCTCAAGACCTAAGAAGTAATGCATTAGGCTGAGGTCTTTCATTTCAAATTCCGAGGCAAGTATCTTTTTACATTCAACGATGAGATTTTCTTCTCCAGTTAAGAATAAGTCATCCACATATAACAGTAAGATTACTGGCTCATTATCCATAATTTTGAAGTAGAGATTTGAGTCTTCTTTACTCTTGGTAAAGCCTAATCTTGTCAAGAAATTGTCTATATGGCCATACCAAGCTCTAGGAGCTTGCTTCAATCCATATAAGGCTTTCTTCAATCTGCAGACATGAGACCTCATGTCTTCAACCTCAAATCCTTGAGTTTGCTCTATATACACTTCCTCTTCGATGACACCATTTAGGAAGGATGTCTTCACGTCCATCTGGTGTAGCTTCCACTTCATCTTAGCTACAAGAGCTATGATGGTCCTGATCAAAGTGTATCTGGCCATAGGAGCGAATTTCTCTTCATAGTCAATGCCTTCCTTCTGGGAAAAGCCACGAGTGACAAATCATTCTTTATACATCTCAATACTTCCATCAATATCATGTTTTATTTTGAAGAGCCATCTGGAGGATACCACATCTTTATTCTTCGGTCTGGGAACTATTTCCCATACTTCGTTCTTCATTATGGATTCGTATACCTCTGTCATGGCATCTTCCCATTCTTTCCTTTGAATGGCTTCTTCAAAACAAGTAGGCTCCTCTTCTAGGAGGTCACACATCAAAGCCGTATAACTGGAGAATGGATTTGGTCTTTTCACCTGTCTCGTGGTTCCTTGGGGAACACCATACTTCTCTCCATCTTGAATAAGCTCTCTAGCCCAAGCTGGCTTTCTTTTATGGAGGATCGTTATCTGAGGAGGTTCTTGTACTTCTATTATATCATGGTCTTCTAGAAGTTCCTCATCGAGGGAAGTTACGACTTCCCTCACTGGTTCTGCAGCTCTGGGAACCTCCCTCATTGCAGTATTGGGGATTACAAGTTCCTCTTCATATACCTCTTCAAGCTAGCATAGTTTAGATTTCTTGAGCACTGCATATTCATCAAAGGTCACATCCCTGCTGATCTCAATGTAATGTTGACCTGGTATATAGATTCTGAAGGCCTTGGAGACCTCACAGTATCCCACAAATATTCCCTTCTTTCCTGAAGAGTCCAGCTTATTTCTCTTTTCTTTAGGTATATGAATAAACATTGGACAGCCAAATATTTTGAGATGGCTTACCTCTGGCTTCTTTCTGGTGAACATCTCTTCTAGTGTCTTGAGCCCAAGTGCATTATGGGATAATTGGTTCTACACATAAACAACTGCCATTGTTTCTTCTACCCATAGGCACATAGGAAGATCTTGATCATGGATTATAGTCTTCACAACTTCTAGTATGGTTATGTTCTTCCGTTTAGCTACACCATTTTGTTTGGGACTATAGGGAGTAGTGAGTTCCCTCTTGATCCCAACATCTTTATAGAAGTTCACAAACTCTTTTGAGGTATATTCTCCTCCATTATCTGACCTGAGTATCTTAATCTTCCTTACAGAAAGGTTCTCTATCAAGGATTTGAATTCCTTGAACTTGCTGAACACTTCAAATATATCCAGGTCTTACGAGAATAATCATCAATGAATGATACATAGTATACATACCCATTAATGGAAGACGATGGCATTGAGCCACACACATATGAATGAATGAGCTCTAGGGATCCTTCTGCATTGTTGTCTTTCTTCGGAAACGGGTTCTTGATGTTCTTCCCTTGTGCACATCCATTGCATATGCCTTCATGGTCACCTTTGAGTTCTGGAAAACCTGTGACCACTTTGCATATGTATGGTAGTGCCTTGTAGTTGATGTGAGCTAATCTTCTATGCCAAAGTTCACATGGATTCTTCAATGGCGTGGGTCATGGCAGCTTCTTAGTGACCCTTTAGCTTTATGCGAGCCACCTTCTTCTTTTCCAATGATGATTGCTTCATTTATGGTCTCTCCTTTAGCATGTTTCCTTATGCAACCTTCGCTATAGCTTCCTCATGTGACCTGGAGCAAGGTCAACAAAAAACAAGCAAGAATAATATCCTTTTGATAATATAAAGCAATAGCACGAACAATCATCACAGTAGCTCCTTTAGAGATATCACTTATAATTTATCTGAAGCAAAGATTAAAGGTAAGGAATACAATACGAAATGAGGTCAACACTCTCATAGTGTTGTGACCAAGCATTCTTCCATGGCAACCTGGAACTAACACACAAGGTTTCTAGAGGAGGTGTTAGTTGTATCAGGAAAAGCATGTACCTCTATATGCTCACATGCTATCAGATATAATACTTTACAAAGACTGTTATCTCAACTATAGTCATCAACTTGTCATGTGTACCTTTGAATCTTATCAACTTGATTTAATCAAACCTGGAGCCTTGTCTTCAGGAATGAGTGCTTGATTTTCTTCCAAGTCTCCTTCACTCAAGATGACGAGTGTTTTCTTCAACCTGTCTGTTGTACTAAGACAATACGCTATCTTGACATAAGGTTAGGTTAGAGGATAAGCTCTATGATCAACTTTTAATCCTTCTAATAATTTGATCATAGCTTCAACATGCAACATTGATCAAGATAATGTCATGACAAATGCATATCAGAATAATCACACATGGGTTGCATCATTCCTCTAAATGTGTTGGATCTTGAGATCCTTCTGGATCTATGGAAAGAGATCCCTTCCCTTGCAAATACTCTTTAGGGTTTAACCATTAAACATATGTGAGTACATACCTCTGATGGAATTTGCAGGTAGTGGCTCCATCTAGTAGCAGCGATGATCATTACCAACTCTTAAGAAAAGTTCAAGGGTGATTGCAACTGGTTCTATGGCTGCAACTGCAACTGGTACTGCAACTGCAACTGGTTCTAAGACTACAACTGCAACTGCAACTTAGGGTTTTATGAGGAAACCCTAATTTTTCAAACTTCAAATTTTGAAATTCTGATCCAGGGAATAGATGCGCTGAGCTGAGGCGAGTATGCTGGTCTAGTCAGAATTTCGAAAATCCAATTTTTACCCCCTCAAACTTGATCTGCAGATTTATGGACTGGTGCTTCTAGTTTTCTGGTACTCTGGTACTTCTGGTACTCTAGTTTTCTGGTTTTCTGGTACTTTGTGAAACTAAGGTTTCACTTTCCGGGAGATCCAACCATTGAAAAGGTGCACTGATGATGCCAAATTGATCCTTAGGGGAGGGCACAACTTTCTAGATAGTTTTAGGGCTGAAAAGCTTCACTTTTGAAAAAACCTAATTTGCAGGTACGACAACAGTGACGTTTTTCTCTTGCGAAATATGCTTCCTTCAGCTTGGCTCTGATACCATGTTAATGTTTAATCCATTATTATAGGTGTTTTCATTTCATTAGATAACAATAGCATAATCCAAGATCACCGAGAAATACACAATCACAAGAGACACAACATTTATCCTGGGAAACCCTCTAGGGGAAGAAAACCTAGCTAAACATCCTTAATATAGATAGTCAATACAATGCCAAGAGATCTCTTATGCTAATACAGAAAGTCCTCTCCTAGATATGCGCCACTCTCTCTCTCCTTTGCCGGTAACAGATCAGAACTTGTCGCTCAAACTGAGCAAGTGAGTTGTATCTAAGTGAGGCACTAACCTACTTTATTTATACAAGTCTGGCACATGTGAAGTGTCTCTTCACTGGCAGGACCGACTTCTCAAACTAGGTGGGTAAACCCACCTTTATTATATTTCCGGGTCTCTTTAATAACTGTTGGGGCCGACTTCTTTTTCTGCCTATTACAATTGTCTTTTGACCAATCCACAAAAGGGGATTTGGTCCTATTACAATAACTGACATGATCAATCCACAATGGGGATTGATCCTATGAATAATATATCAATAATAAGAATACTCTTTGCAGTTACATTATTTTAACATGTTTAAGGAGGAGTGTCAATTTATGATTAAGGATGGGAAGCTGGTGATAGTGATAGTTTTTTCTCGGATGTAATTAAGGGGGAGTGTTAAGGAAAATAATTACATCCTTACATAACTAGTTAATTAGTTAGTTTACTGTTATAGGAGTTGGTAACTCCATAACTTCTTGTCATATTAATATAATACACATCAATAGTGTAGTGTGTTGGATCAATTCTATCTCTGCTTAATCTTTTCACTGGGAGCCAACATTCTTCCCTCGACAAGCATTGATCATTGGTTGATTTATCTTTCCATAACTTTTTTAGGTTCCTCTATCAAAATTCCCTTTTGGTTTGAAATTTTTTGTCTCAACTATCCATATTTCCAAGCTAACATCAACAAATGGTGGCAAGAGGCAACCATAAGAAAATGATCCCTCATGTATTGCTTCCAAGAATGTCTCGAGAAAAAAAAACAGAATTACGCTCATGGAATCACATAGTGTTTGGAAACATATTTCATGCCAAGAAAGAGCTATAATCACACATGGTCGACATATAAAAGTATATCATTTCCTCAAGGTGATATGAATCCTTAGTTTAGCAAGAAAAAAATATTTCTTATTGGCTTGATGAAAGATATCGGTAAGAAGATATTCTATGGCAACAAAAATATCACATACAATGGCTCAAAGACGGAGAACAAAATATTAAATTATTCCATCGCTCCAAGACTCAAAGGTGGCACTCCAACTATATTACTCAACTCAATAACTCTCAAGGTAATCTTCTCACTTCTCATCAGAACATTGAACAAGAATTAGTCTCCTTCTTCAACTCACTTCTTTCTGAACGTCAACTTGATTTCTTTGAAGCCATCAAACCATCACCAAACATATTCCTCTCCTCTCCATTGATGACCATAGTGCCATCCTCCTTCATCCCTTTTTCCTGGATGAGGTGGAGACTAATTTCATGGATATGCCTCTTGGAAAATCTCCAAGCCCGAATGGATTTACTACTAAGGCTTTTCACCATTGTTGGTCCACAGTTAAAAATGATGTGTGAGATTTAGTGTCTAATTCGTAGTTCTCTTCAAGGGTCCTTCCTATCTTGAATGCTACTTTTCTTATGATTATTACCAAATAATATAAAGCGAAAGAGGCCAACCAATTTCACCTTATATCCCTCTGTAATTTGATTTATAAAATCATCACCAAAGAAATCTCCTCATGACTGAAACCCCTCATGCCTCTCCTTGTTGGACTCAAACAATATACCTATGTGGAAGGTTTCCAAATCTATGACAAATATTAGACAACATTATTATTATCCAATAGGTCGTTCACTCTATGCAGACAACCAAATATCCTAGCATGATGATAAAGTTGTACCTATCAAAGGTTTTTGACAAGCTTAGTTGAAAATACATTCACTTGGTCCTTATTGCCTTCTGTTTTCATTAGGATTGGGTTACATGGATCATTTTCCTAATATCATTTACATTGTTTTCCATTTTTATCAATAGAATCCCCTCTCCTCCATTCCAATGCTCTTGAGTTATCCACCAAGGATACCCCCTCTCCCCCTTCATTTTCATTCTAATGGTGGAAGGTTTGTGAAGAATTCTTAAAGAAACAATTTCTCTGTGCAAACTCCACGGTCTCACCCTACATGATTCTGACCATCCCATTTCCCATCGCCAATTTTTGGATGATACCATGCTCATAGGTATCCCTTCGACTCAAGAATCTAGGGGAACTAAAAAAGTTCTTGATGATTTCATGGATGCTTCTGAAATGTCCATCAACCATCTCAAATCCCAAATTTTCCTTTTTAACACTCCCTTGGATGTCATGTTCCATGTCTCTCACATTCTAGGATTTTCTAGGAGCTCCCTTTTGTCCAAATATCTAGGATTTCCTCTCCTCGATTTACTTGTAGGTAATGCCCCATGGGAATATCTCCTCTCTAAACTCTCCAAAATTTATTTGATTGTACCTTTCACTCCCTAAACATTGTTGGGTGTCTTCACACACCTTAAGTATATCCTTCAAGCCATTCTTATCTACACCTTTTTGGATTTGGATACACCGAAATGAATTTTAAAGTCAATCAGATTCATTCATAGAAAAATGATTTGTTACAACAATAACGATAATAGGAAATGAGCCCTAGTTTCCAGGAGAACCCTCCTTTTTCCCAAAACCAAGGGAGGATTAGGCTCACGTGATCCTGGAGTTCTCTCTTCGGTTCTCAATGCCAAGATTTGGTGGCACTGGCTACAAGGAAATGGTGAGATATGGTGTCAATTATGGAAGTAGAAATATACAAGAAACATATGTTCCTTATAGATGGTTCATATGGATGGAAAATACTCGAGATCACTTATCTCCTCTTATGTATGGAAACATAAATCTATTATCCAAGATCATATCCTTTAGGAAATCTGTGATGGTCGGCCAAATTTTTTCTAGGAAGATAATTGGATACAAATTTCCCGGCTCGAAGACTTCCCTATCTACCTAAATATCACTGATATCCTAAAAACGACTCATGGAAAAAATGTTTGTCAATAATGGACCTCTCAACTAGGGGACTAAGAATGGAGGAAGAGGGATTTAAATCCATATTACCTGCCTCTCCAATACCAACATAATTTCCCTTCTCTTAATTCAGGCCTTCTCAAAAGGCACATCAATTTTTCGACCAAGCTACACAAATTTTGATGGCGAAATAAGCCCAGGGGTCATTTTAGTACTAAGGAGGCCTATACTCTATTTGTCAGTCATGATGAAATTCTTGAGGATATCATTTGGAACAAAATCTGGTACTCCAATATTTAACAGAAGGTATCACTCTTTCTCTCGATCACGGCTCATGGAATAATATTGATGTTAGAGAACTACTCTCCAAAGGATTTGAGGGTCTAGGAATTTTTTTATTATGCAGGAAGAAAGTAGAGACTTTAGAGAATATTCTAAATTCCTACCCCTTTAGCACCATCCTATGGGATCAAGGGTCCACTCAGTTTCATCAAAGTCACCAACACAGGGAAGATGTCAAGCTCACCATTTCTTCCTAACAAACTCAAGGTTTTAAGAACCCCATCCTGAATAGGATTTGGAAAATATTTCTTGGCTTTGTCCTCTAGGAAACATGGAAAGAGAGGAATGGGAACATTTTAAAAAATGAGTAACATCCCATCTCCTTTACCTGGTCAAGAATTAGAAGTTGCATCAAAGAAACAATCCAATCTACACCTTGGACTGAGGAGGAATTTAAATGTAACAACAAAGAGTGAATCTTTTTTTTGGATTGGGACCTTTACCTTTCTTTTCCCTCTCCATCCACCACTCAATGTTCCCCTATGACATCTTCTCCCTTCTCTTGTTTTCCTCCCTCCCAAAACTTTGTCCCCAATTTGTCAAGCTCAAATTTGATGGATAATCCTGGGCCAACAATATTTGGAGGGGTGTTTGGAGACTCTAATGGTGAAATTATCAGAATCTGTGCTGGTAATATGGCCATTATCTCCAACAATTTCATTGAGCTCTACATTATTTTGTACAAACTGAAGGTAGCTAGAAGACAAAATTACTCCAAGCTCATAGTGGAATGGGACTCCCAAATCATAATAAATATGATCAAGTGCAAATGGATCCCCCTTTTGGAAAGTTTCTCATTGTTGATGCCTAGAGGAAGGCTTGGAGTTGTTGCAATCAACCATTCACAGTGTCACTGCTATCATACCTTCTCATGTTAGATGAGATGATAATAAGGTTGTTGATCATATGGACAATGAAGGAGTCTCCCTCACTTTTATCATTCTAGATACTAAATGGGATTCAATGTGGATCAAGTCCTCGAAGAAGCAATACCAAAGCCTTGGCTAGGTTGGTCTCCACTCCTCGAATTGGGTGACTCCCTCATTGGATTCTTCTTCTCCTCCCATGATCATCATCAATGACATGCTTCCTCAGTATTGTTCTCAAGTTCCTACAACTTGATGACTCTAGTTGAATTATAGATCCATCTAATTTATTTTCAAATGTGCGACCATAGTTTCATAGTTGAATATGTTTTGTATTTTATAAGTGTTAATCTAGATTTTTTATGGAGTTTCTCTGATAAAATCAAACTTTGTAGACTATACTAGTTTCCCTCTAGGCAGGCTAGAGGGTTTTCCCTCCTATATTTTGACATGGACAAGCATGATGTCTCTATGGATTTCAGACACTCTCTGTACATTTTTTTCTTAATGAAATAGACTAGAATATCTTATTTGCAAAAAAAAAAGTGTAAGAGAAACTTTTGAACATGTTGTATTGATCTAAAAATGAAGAAGACTTGTATTCTTGAAATTATTTGCAAGATTTATTTCATGTATTAAAATGCAAATGGATCAACTTTGCAACACAACTTTTATAGAGATTACTCATTCAAGATTCATATAAACAGCAACAATAAACAATGAATAGAAAACACATAACACAACAAATGATAAAGGAGTTCACCCCTCTCTTGGGCTACATCTCATGGTCCAGCTTCCAATGGATCTTTTGTATTATTTGCTCAAAGTGCTCAAATATGTGCTTTACAATGCTCAAAATTCAAAATAGACAGCTCCAATGGCTTCAGAACGTCCAAAAACCCCTAGCTGGGCTTTTTCGGCACCTCTTTTGGCCAAAAATTGAAGATAGGCTTCCTGAAAGTTCCCCTTCAAACTTGTTGTCTCTGGATCACCAAAATGCACCCTTGTTGCCTCAACCTAGTCTCCATGCTCTTTTATGCGTTAAAACTCAGCACCGAGCACAACCGCACAAATGGTGTGAACTGTAGGACGATTACGCGCTATCCCTTAATCGCCAAGCCCGTGGGCACATGGCCATCACATGACTGCACGCAGTACAAATAGGGGTTAAGGTTTAAACCATATATATAACCACGGGGGTTAAAATGCGCACACCCACAATGGTCACACACACACACACACACACACACACACACACACACACAAACACATATATATACATATAACCGTGGGTTTAAACGCACATAATAATGGTCATATGCAATACATATATAACTGTGGCTGGGTCTTAGCCCCGGCTCAGTATGCGCCCTAATTCACATTATTTCAAACTTAAATAAATTCAAACGTATATATATGTTAAGTAATACATGTGGGTGTGCCGGTTGGGCAACCCTTCCTAAGGCTTTACCCTGCCCGGAGGTCACGGGGTCGAATCCGGCCAACAACATAACTTTTAAACCAATATCTAGGTGACACATGGAGGCCATTGATTGGGCCATGTGTCGCTATCCCATTCACTACAAACAAGCCACATCATATGCCAATTGTCCACACAACTGCCTACCACATGTCATACGGCCCCTGCCATGCGTCGTACAGCCTGCCATGTCAGCATCCATACGGACTGTACAATCAGTACCCCTTTTTTTGCATGTTTGTCATTTTGAACAGAACGTAATATCTCTCTCTCCCGATGTCTGTTTGAACCCAAACGAGTTGCGTTGGGTTTGTGACGACGAGGCCTATGCTCCCGCTCGATTTGAATTGATTCTAAGCACTTTGAATTTTGAGCAAAATTTGATCCCCTGGATCACACCTCCCCATTGGAAATCTTTTGGACCTCCAAAAGAATGTTTTCAGTCTATCTGAAGATGAGGGTATATTTACCTCACCTTTCCAACCTCAATCCACTTGGCTTTTCTTGGATTTGTACCTTTAAGACCAACTCGAAGATACTCCACATTTCCGTGTTTTGAAGTTCTCATTCTCCTGTCAAGGATGGTGTCTTCATGCAGTTCCGTAAGATATTCTAGGGAAAAATCATCTATAGAAGGAATTTGAACATGCTCTCCTTGATCGTCAATCAAAGGAGGCTCATACAATTTCAAATTCTCAACATTAACAACTGCATACATTTGCATATAAGGAGGCAAATCTAAATGGAAGGCGTTGTTACCAATCTTGTCAAGAATCTTGAAAGGACCATATCGAATTGGTTTTACTTTTTTAGCTTCTCCTTTAAGCCTCTCCTTACTAATGTAAAGCCAAACTTCATCTCCAACTTGGAAACTGTGATCAACACAATTCTTGTCATGTCTCGTTTTGTAGTTGGCTTGACTCTTTTCCAACTGCTCTTGTACCATTTGATGTATCGACTGAATTTGTTCAATGAAATTTTCTGCCCTATCAATGTCATATTAACCATCAATAGAAATATCCTTCCCAAAGATAAAATCTAAAGGATATTTGGGCAAATAGCCAAAACATGCTTCAAATGGCGATGTTTGAGTTGAAGAGTGCTTAGCTTGATTGTAAGCATGTTGAATGTAGTGTAAATGCTCATCCCAAAGTTTAGGATGCTTGCTGCAATAACCACGAAGAAGATGCACCACTGTTCTATTTACCACTTCTGTCTGACCATCGGTTTGCGGATGAAAAGCTGTGCACTTTTTCAGTTTGGTGTCCATGAGTGCCCATAAACTTGACCAAAAACTTCCAACAAATCGAGAATCCCGATCAGAAATAATGGATTTAGGCAATCCAAAATGTACCCAAACATTTTGAAAGAACATTTGTGCCATTTTCTCAGCTGTAACCTGCTTCTTACAAGGCATCAAAATACACATTTTTCTAAATCGATCAACCACAACATAAAGATAATCATGATTTCGTTTAGACATAGGTAGACCTCCTACAAAATCCATAGAAATACTTTCCCAAGGACGAGAAGGAACCAGAAGTGGAGTGTACAAACCCAACTTTCGATTGCTAGGTTTGCTTGTGGCACATAACGAACATCCTCGAACATATCTCAAAACACTTTCATTCATTTTAGGCCAATAACAGTACCTTTGCAAATTAGCCACTGTCTTGCCTACACCAAAGTGACCAGCAATAAGAGAAGAATGGGCTTCTCTTATTACATTGATTCTTTCACCCTGTGGAATACATAGCTTTCCAAGATGATACAAAAGATTATCATGCACATGGTAATCCAATTCCTCAACATGGTTAGAATGACACAAAGTCTCATATACCTCTTTAAAATCAGTATCTAAAGCATATTGCTCAACACAACTCTCATGCATGATAGGACTATGCTTAAGAATAACTGAAACACTAATAATAGGCCTTGAAAGCATACCAACAACTTTGTTATAAATTCCCTTCTTATACCTTATGACTAAGTGGAACTGTTGTAGAAAACCCATCCATATGAAGTGCCTAGCTTGTTGTAGCTTTGTTTGTGATTGCAAGTATTGCAGTGGTTGATGATCGGTGTGGACAATGGTTTCTTTCCCCAACAAATAATGTTTCCATTTTTTCACACTTTGTACCAATGCATACAACTCCTTATCATAAGTAGGATAGTTAATCACGACACCATTAAAAGTTTCAGAATGAAAACAAATGGGCTTACCATGTTGTA
>JASDQU010101982.1:60639-72054 GCA_032191745.1 Picea mariana
TTTTTTGTGACACGTGGCACACATGCTATGGGTCCATGTCACCATAGGTGACATTAGCATGTTATGTCATCTCCGGTAGTATGGCCTCTGGGGGTTTCCAACGTCTCTACTAGTGAATGTGTCGAAGACTGAAGTTGTGATTTCATGCAGTCTGTTGATTTGAGACCATCTGAGATTTCTCATGACCGTCCGATTTAATAGTGGAAGGATAAGGTAAGTTCTTTGGCGGGTAAAGCTCCGGGGGAGTTAAACAAATTGAGAATTGTAATGTCCCAGAGTCTCAGAGCGTCAAATTGATTAAGGACCATCCATCCTAGTGCTTGATTAATTCATAGTCATTGATCTCGTTGAAGCCTCTATATGGGACGAGGCCGTCCAGTTGATGGGAGATCAAATCTCAACCGTTTGATATACCAGTTGAGTTAATATAAGTGTTCGATGAATTTTACTTTGAGAGAGTTGGAAGATTGAAATGGGAGAATAGTCAAAGGCCAAAGTCCAGATGACTTGGTTCCAACATTAGTCTCATGATAAGGTAAAGTGTTTGAGGCACGAAGGGCCTAGAAGTAAGAAATCCCTCAGACATTTGTGAACAATAAGAATAAGTTAAAAGTGCTAGAGGAAGGAACTAAAGAGTGAATAAGCCTATAGTTTCGAGCCGTGGTCACATGGAAAGTGGGTTGAAGGAAACACAGGTGAATAGTTCGAATTATGTACCAGTTAAAGGAGTTGTGGAATATTTCAACAAGATCCTAGTGCAAAACAAAAGAAAAGGGGTTGAAGGTGATTTTTGTTTTCAGGAAGCCATAACTTTCATCTCAAATATCAAATTGGGGAAAGATTATAGTCATTGGAAAGATGATTTAGAGGAGAATAACATGGAATTTTTATATATGGAGAATGATAATACATTTCTTCATGAATTGAGAAGAAAAGGGACCTGTAACATTGTTTGGCATTTTTTCTTATAATATGTGTAATTCTAACAAAATGGTTGCTTGCACATTTTTAAGAATTAGGGGGTGTAAACACACCAGTTCAGTTTAAGAATGTATATTCAAGAAATGGAAGAGGGAGAGGGAGCCTCGAGCCATGAGAAAGAGGCCAAAGGTTAAAATATCAGTGTTGGTAATGTAGAGACATTATCTAATGGACAAAAGGATAGAGGGGAGCAAGAAACATTGATAGAGACTGTGAGAAGCCTGGAAATAGAAGTGCAGAGTCACAAACAAGACAATGAGATACTGATGAGAGAAAAAAATTATATAAATGCTCAAGTGATGTGAAGCTTAAATCAATTGCAAAGGAAAAAAAAGAATGGATCAAACTCAAAACAAGAGGAAGAGGGAATATGTCATGAAATAAGAGATGACTGCAGAAGAGTTAATTATTCAAGAAGTGCTAGCAGAACTCATAGAGATAACTCACTCCCCTACTCAACAAGGAAATTATATGCATCTGAAGATTCCATAAGTGCTATAGTGGGAAAACCCTTATGGACTACACTAGGGTTCAACGTGTAGTTAGATTTAACTGTCTAAAAGTCTCCTACCTTTCTAACTACCCCGAATATATCCTAGATTCATACATGAAAGACAAAGTGATATGGATCAGGTAACTTTACCATTTACTCCATGTCTGGTGTCGATCCTATTGTGCTTGATAGCTCCACTGACTACAAGCCTCCTCCCAAGGATGACCTACATTCACAAACACATAAACAGGAAACTACAAACATGCATCTCATATATAAATCATGGGTTATATGTTAGAATAAATCATAAATCACATAAAAATATTTGACATGTCATATTTTGGGACAAGAAAAGTATTTCTTTTATTGATATCATGATGTTTACTTACAACAAGGTTGGCGAATGCTCCACGAACCTGGTCTGGGATCCTCTTCACCAAGATCCAACTGTGCCTCCACCTATCTTTCTTCTCTCACACTTCTTCTAGGGAAATGAAATAGGCTTATGATGGAGGAAAAAGAGAAAAAATGGGAAATTCTAATGCAAATCTCACAAGGTGGCTGCAATTTCTTGGGGCAAGGAGGGGATGTGAAACGAGTAGAGTTTCACTGTTCTTATGCTTGGCTTAGGAACGAGACCCCAAAACCTCMTTTTATATGAAAAAAGGATGGTTATTCAGTTGGGTGACGGGCTATAGGCAGTGGATYAGTTGGGAAGCTACCCAATAGCCTGTAATCTCAACAAATTCCTTGCAACTTTTTATTTTTTTCAACTTTTGCAAGTATACGTGGGCTGTAATGGTGTAGCTAGTGTATGTATGCGGGATGYAGYGGTGCAACATGCGTGTGTACATGGGAAGTAGTGGTGCAGGATGTGTACATTTTCAAAAATAGTGTTTTTAAGAATAACAACTCAGTGATGGATTGGCAAAAATAGCAAGTAAGAGGGCCAAATTACAGGTATGCATGTATGGAKAAATTTAGGGTTATAATAGATTCCCCATAATGTGTGAGGTCAGAAGAGAATCTGATGGTCRAAATACATTACAAAATATTCACCAATGTATGAAGCGTGTGAGCACGTGACCAGAGTTCAAGAGGTGCCATCTRCAAAAATAACAATTGTCTCTCCGAGGTGGGCATACCCATGCTTGGGATGAAATAAATCATGGTTTCCAATCAAATACACTGCAGATCCATGTCATATAACTATATAAAGTGTAGCCACAAGAAATACACAATGGATATACATCTCAAAATCAAAGATATACATGTATAGTCTCCATCTTCAAGAAGAAAATGACGCCTGATGGATGGAGATGAGGCCTTCAGAGCTCAAGAAACAACTTCAAGATATTCAAAACTTGGGTAGGAGTGTAATGTGTGTGTACGACTTCAATACCCATAGGTCTTCGACGGCTTGTTGGGAACAAACAAGAGGATCTCAGTGATTAGGAAGAGAACTTCATTGATTTCGAACAAGGACTTGATTGGAATTTCGGGATGGTCGGGCATGAGGTCAAGAGACAAACTGCAGAAAGGACGACTCAGGATGGGTAAAAATTCCCTTGGGAAAGAGCATGACTGATGATTAGAATCAAGCAACATGACATTGACATAAGTTCATGATGCAGGAGGCAATTTTTTTTTCCATGTGTTTGGAAGGATAACCAAACGGAGGAGGACACAACTCTATGTAGTGAAAATAGCTTCCTAAGGTCATATTAAATACCAAATATTGATGAACAAATGAAAGGATGTGCTTTTTCCAAGGGAAACTCATTGTGCTTCCAAAAAATAAAATATATTTCCCATCCTCTTTTTAGGGTACTTTTTTTTTTTGTCTTTTTCAATATTTTTAAAGAGCTTGAAAAATTAAAAAAGAATGCTACGTTACAAAGAAGGAAATGAGTGTCGCAAACATATTAATTTTAAGTGCGAGGAACACACTAATCCTCATAGAAAGGAGGAACGTGCAGGAAAAGGACACTCGAGGAAAATTCCTCCATGGGTCAAGGTTTTAGGTCGCAGAGGAAAAGTGCTACAAGGCTTGAGTATAAGGCATGATTCAAAGGTTCAGTTGAAAGAAACATGGAGCTGACATTAAGCCAAAGATGTAGAGATGAAAATGTGATTAGGACATGATGAAACCCCCTTCAATGTATTTTTCACGATCCCAAAGAAGGTAACCTCGGTGGTTTTTTCACGTTTAGAGAGTCTGAAAAAATGTAAAAGAAGACTCCACTAAGGTACCTTTTTTGGAAATAGTCTAGTCGGTTAGAAAAATGGATAAACTAGCACTGAAAACATGTCTATTCAGAACCATTTTAACGAGTGTGACACATACAACATCACTTAACAATCTTCTCAATTTTAAGGAGTTTGAAAAGAGCTTAACTATGGACTCTGTATGGTGTGTTCTTCTAGACCAATTTAACGAGTGTGAAGGAACAAGGTCAATCAAAAATCTTTTCAATTTTAAGGAGTCTAAAAAGAGCTTAACTATGGAATCCATATAGTATGTTCTTCTGGATCAATTAACAAGTGTGAAGGAACAAGGTCACTCAACGATCTTTTCAATTTTAGGGAGTCTGAAAAGAGCTTAACTATGGACTCCGTGGGGGTTCCTTTTTTGTAAATTTAGTCCTGCAAGCTCGAAAATGGGTTAAAATTATACCTGAGAATACTCTTCTAGCAAACCGAAGTTCCTAGAGTATACCTTTGTTTGTAAATTGACCATTTGGACTAGAAAAGGGGTAAACTGCTGCCAGACAGACATGCCTTCAAGTTTTAGGTTGGCGAGCGTGAAGGACAACAAGAACACTCGATAATGTTTTCATGATTAGAGAGTCTGAAAAGGGCTTAAAGAAGACTCATTTTTGGGAGTTCCGAGGGTGAGGCTAAGAGCAATGACATATCAGACGTATGAGTCTCAATCTCTTAATCATGATAGGACTAAAAGTACTCACGAGCCTAAATTCATTAATGACGACATGGACGCAAAAATGCAACCAGGATCTACCTAGGGCATCCATGTAGAGGTAGGCTCTACCACCTCACCAAGACACTTCTAAAGCAACAATGATGGTTCTGTACCATAGTTTTGTGGGATCAATCCTATGGCAAAGAGGAAAAGACAACAAGATGCATAAATTGGAGGTGGAATCCTAACTTAAATGCAAAAAGTTGGAAAAATGACTTTCACCAAAGGATCTTTAAAAGTGACCCATCTCCCAAAAAGTCAGCGAACCTAAAATCAAAGTGTGTCATAACACCCAATAAGAAACTCAATAACTACACTAAATGTTTTTCAAGCCAGAAAAAACGACAAAAGCGTTCAAAAAAGTGGCAAAAAAGGCCAAAAAGGTGTATAAATAGAAGTGGGCAGCTCATTTTCACCATTGCAAATTGAGAATTATCCAAAAAGTGAAAAAAGACCCCTTTTCTAAAAGAGTTGATTTCGAGAGCTTTAGAGGACAAAACAAACTTCCGCTCAGACCAAGTAAGTACAAATTCATCCCTCTTGCATTTGCATACCTCTTTTATGTATTTCTTTTATTTTTTTTGGGGGTGCACCCTCATAAAAAAGGGTGGCTGTATGTGTACGTAGGTTGTCTAAGGACATCCTACATATGGTCATGGGAAGAAAACAATCTACCTGCATGCATACGTGAATGTGTCTAAGACAACCCACATACACCCTCAATAACATAGGAAAAATAAAAAAGCAAGAGATAACTCCCCCCATGAACTTGTCATGTAACATGATGTATGTCCACTGGAGAGAGAGGGAGCACGAGGACATTGATATATTGGTCGATGAGGACCCTGCTACTATCGTCACATTGAAACAATGCAGTTTATGGAAGTTCTATCGGTGTCCACTTGTGAGGGCGTAACCCAAGCTGCTAAATGCCTTGGTGGATTATTGGCATCCTGACGCTGAGGCATTTATGCTCGAGGGAAAGTTGTTGAATCCAATGACTAAAGACATATACTTCTTGAATGAACTCTCAAGGAGAGGGGAACCAATCAACTTGCGTTCATTTCCCCCAAGCCCCACAACATCACCGAGCGGATTGGAATGCATTGCGAGGTCAACACTGAGAAAGTAGGTTCTTAGGTGCCAATCCACAATATCACCAACCTATCACCGAAGGTGATAGTTTTACTCATTGGGAAAATCACTAGATTCGTGGCCTTACATTAGGCCTCCCAAGTGCACGTGTATTGTGTGGTGCAGTGCTTAAATGCATGAGTTTTTGACTGGAGCACAACCATGCTTGACTGCATGACGAGGAAGATCACAACGTGTTGAGGGTGGAGTAACAAAAACTTTAGGTTTGGTACCATTTTGTGCTCTTTCTTCTTTGTGAGGGTACCCAACCTTAGTCTGTGAGAGACAGTGTGGGGCATGTGGCCTCCTTCCCAAAAATATGTAGATGGGTGACATTGTTGCCGCAACAGGGGGGAGGAAGCACCATAGAGGCCTTCAAAAAAACATTTTTTGATTGGTGGGAATGACATATTCCAACGATAGAGGACTGCCCCTATGCTGGAATCAACTTTTTCAGGGATCCAGACATGCACGTACCTCCCGGAGGAGAGCAAGGAGAGATAGGAACATTTGTTTTTAAAGTTATTTATTTTTTAGTTTATTTTTATATATATCATTTTTATGTGTACCAGAGTATCTGACAACTATGTATCTATTATGTACAGATGTGGGACCAATGCGTCCGATAGACTTCTCGAGGATCAGGTGACGTCCTTGACTAGAGGTAGTACCAAAAACAACTGCTAGACCAGTAGCAGGAGCATGGGGACCTCCATCCAGAGAGGCTGAGAGAGTTTTGAGACAGGTGGAGTGGAACCTCAACATTCTCCCTCATGCAGTTCCCATGACCAAGATCGAGGATCTCCCACTATCGATGCAGCCTCACGTAGTTGGGGTGCCACGGACTTGGGTCCAACTCTTCTTCCATTTGGAAAACGTTTTCATTCATTATGGCATGGACAATAGACCCTATTCTTAGCTAGGATGGACCACTTATGTGCCGAGGGCACTCTTTATATATTTTTTAGGGCATAAGCCCCATGATGTATGACATATTTATATTTTTGAGGTGTTTGCGCCCACCGATGTACTCTGGCATTTATGGATATATATATATATATGTATGTATGTATGTATTTACATATTTAATTCTTATGGATCACATTTCTTTACAAATGTATGTACATGTGTATGTGTGTGCAATATGCCAATATAATACTTGATTATCTAGAGCATCTGTCATTTGATTTAATTTCCTAGGAACATGGATATACGTAATTTAATCAAAGCATCATTATAAGASATGTACCCTAAGGAACCGTTGGTGTAAAGTAGGATATAAATGMGGTAAACCGCATTTAACTGGGACACAACCCTCTGAGCATCTAAGTAGACCCGAAGGTGAGAGATACCATGTGACAAAGTATCACGAAGAAACTCTATCACTGCGTTGTATTCGATGACATTGTTTGTGGCATCACCTAAACAAATACCTCTAGAATATAACAACTAGTATTGAGGCGTGAAAATCACCCAAGATGCAGAAGCAAGCCTCCGAGTGTGTTAGCTAGCTCCATCCATGAACCCAACAAACACCTCTGATTCACTTGACATTTGCCATAGTGAAAAAGATGACATAAATAATGACACATCCATAAAACAAAAAAGAAAAAAAACTAAATGTATAAGAACTATACATATGTACAAGAAGTCACCCAAGGTGACCCACCTATGAGTAATACTTCTTGAGGTAGAATCCATTTCTAGGCTTCGCCAAAGAATTTCCCTCAAAGTCAACTAGATGATAAGCACCCTTCTTTAGTACCTCCTTCACGATGAAAGGTCCAAACCACATGGGTTTGAAATTTCCTGCCCCCAGGGGATCTTTATCTTGGATGTAGACCAAGACAAGGTCGCCTTCGGAGAAAATCCAAGGACGAACAGACCGATCGTACTAACACTTGACTCATTTCTTGTGAGCCTCATTGGCCAAGGCTGCATCATGACGTTTCTCATCGATCTACTCAAGATATAATAAGCGTTCTTCAAGCGGTGAAGTGTCTGGCAATAACTGTATTTCCAACTTTAGATATGGGATCTAGCTCTCTATAGGCAAGACTACTTCTTGCCCGTAAACAAGTTGAAAATGTGAGAAACTGATGGTAGTATTTACAAATGTTCGGTAGGCCCATAATGTTGAGTACAACATAAAATGCCAATTTGACTTGGCAGAATTGATCGTTCACTGTAGAATAGTCTTGAGGGACTTATTCACAGCTCCACTTGACCATTCACTTGTGGGTAGTCGGGTGATGCATGCTCTTTCCTCAACCCAAGATTTGATGTTAACTTGGACATCATTTTATTCTGAAAGTGACTGCTATGATGATATAACGATGCCCCCTGGCTATGGCCGGGTGGCATGTAGTAAAATCAATCCCCCACTTGGTGAAAGGACCAACTGTAATGACGGGAAACATAGGAGCAGGGTGTGCCCTCATCTTCCAAGAGAATATCTGACATGGGTGGCACTTCTTGATCAATTCAACGCAATATTTGATTAACGTTGACCAAAAGTAACCAGATCGTAGAATTTTTTGGTTTGTTGCCAACCCAGAAAAATGACCACCACATGCTCTAGTGTGGCATTCGTTAAGAATGAGTTCCACTTCTTTGTGAATGAGGCATCAATGAAGAATGAAATCTACACCTTGATGATACAAAGTGTCATCGAGTATGAGATAGTTTCATGGCTCAAGGTGTATATGTTGACGCTCATCATGAGAAGTGGAGGCGGGGCACTTCAAAGTCTAGAGATAGACTAGTATATCTCCATACCAGGGGTCCGAAGATGAAATCAAAAAAAGATCTCCTTTAATTGGTGATTCTTTGAGCGTAACATCATGTGATTCAACTGGAAGTTCTGAGATAAGTTCCACAAAGACCAGTGACTTTTTGGACATCATGAAAACAAAATCCAAGTCAAATTCCTGGAGGATAACAATCCATCTAATGATCTTTCCGGTGATGACACATCATGTCAACACGTATTGAAACAGATTCACAATGACAACGAAGGTAGTCTTACAAAGAAGAATATAATGACAGAATCGCTAGAAAACATGCATTGTTGCCAACGCCATCTTCTGAACATGGGAGTAGTTGATTTCCGGTCCAACTAGGCCTCATCTCAGGTAATAAATCACATGCTCTTCAAGCAGATCATCTTCTTGAACCAAGACCATACCGATGGTCGACTTTGCATCGACTAAGTACAATAAGAAATCTTTATTATAATTGGGAGGCCCAAGTAGAGGGGCAAACGTGAGGGCACATTTCAACTCTTTGAAAGAGCATTGAGCAGTTTCATCCCAATAGAAAGGGACTCCCTTATTCAATAAATGTATGAGCCCTTTAGTGATCTTGACATAGTTTACGATAAAAATCCAAAGAAAGTTTTCTTTACCCTGTAAGCTTTGAAGCCGAGGGACTATGCACGGGGTAGGAAAATGAACTATCGTCTCAATCTTTAGAGGATCGACCATGATCCCTGTTGTCGAAACTATGAAACCTAGAAGATGACCTAAATTCACGCAAAAACTACATTTTTTTTTTATTCAAGCGAATCCGATAGTAGCGATATTGCTCAAATATTATTCGGAGGTGTGTGGGATGATCATCTCTCTTACAATATCATGATGCTAAATCATCGAGATAAGCATCAACTATATGTCTACGGTCCTAGAAAACAAAAGACATGGCCCTCTGAAAAGTGGCTCCAACATTCTTCAGGTCAAAATGCATCTTACGATAAGAAAATGTGCCCCACAGATAGATAAAAGTTGTTTTATGCTGGTCTTTGGGTTTGATCTGAATTTGGTTAAATCCCAAAAAACCATCCATGAAAGAAAAGACCTCATAGCCTACACATTCATCGACAATATGATCAATGAATGGGGTGGGGAAATTATCCTTTGGACAGGCCTTATTCAAATCATGGAAGTCCATACACATGCAAATTGTTCCTTTCTTTGGAAAGGGATTTGACACCCATTGAGTCAATTGAACGGGGTAGATGAAACTAACTTTGAGCAATTTTTCTACTTCAGCCTTAATAGTTGTCACTTTCTGAGGATTCACTGGATGAAGATTCTATCAGACCAACTTGGCATAAGGATAAGTCATCATCTAATGTTCGACGATTATTGGATCAATTCTTGGCATTTCCTCGTAAGACTAGTCAAAAACATCGCATAATTATTTAAATAAATCTGTGTAGATTCGAATATCCTCGGGAGAGTAGTCCTCTCCAATGAAGACATTCTCCATGATGACAGGGGTCCTGGAGATGTCAATAGGTATCATTTCAGCAATGGTTTCCATATTACCCTCGACATAAAATGCATGCGTAGCTAGAGGATTAATAGGACAAGACCTATCTCCAGTCATAGTCAACACGAATTCACCTGCCTCTATTCTTCTTAACTTTGGGAGAAAATAAGATATTTGATGGAGATCATCCCAAGATCTATCTGGACAAGTCAATACCTCTATAATATCCTCATTAGAGGGAAATACCAAGTCTAAATAATCAGTAGTGGCGATGGAACCTTGAGTCAAAAAAGGCTCGAGAATTGGATCTAACTTCTGTGTGGGAGTCAGATCAGGGTCGGCCAACACTTGTTGGAAATATTGTACGCAACTTTTGTCATGGAAAAGGGCATGGGCATGCCAAGATTCCTTGTTTCTTGCATTGAAGTCGATGGGGAGGGAAGAGTGCATAGATTTCTAAAGTAAGTCATACAAAATGACAACACTTGAAAAATTTCAGCCCTAGGATGGTTGGGGACAACCGATATGAGTCGGACATCGCCGGAAGGAGGCAGGTAATCAAAAGTACCCATCAATGGAGGGAAAAAATCAACCCCCACATTGACGATGCTGGGCTGAGGGTTATCAATCATCGAGACTGTGGATGCCCCTGATGAAGGGTCAGTCATGGAGAAGGACAACTAGTCAATGGTTACGATTCTAACCTCATGTGGAAACAATAAGAGTCGAAAAACTGTGGCAACCACTGCATGCATTGCATAGGTCCAACTCCTTCCTAACAAGAGGTTGTATTCGAAAGGTGCATTGACCACTTCAAATTAAATGCACACAGTCTACCCTCCCAACTGCATGGGGAAAGAAGGGATGATACCATGTGGTCTAAAAGAGAGACCGTTGAAAGAGGTAAGCAAAGTAGGTGACAGAGACAAAACAGGTTGGTCAATGGCCTTCCAACATGCCAAYGACATTGCGCATGTCAAGGTGCCCTCATCAACCACCGTACGAAAAATATTCCAAGTAAACAATTTCATGGGCTGAKCCACTGCTATATGAAACACAACGTGGTAAGGGAGACGAGGTTTCAAGTTGGTCGTATCAAGCATTATTGTTCTCGGATTATAGGTCTCAGCAGATCCTAAAGCGGACAACAAAGACTTTCTCTATGAAGTGAAGCTCTGGAGGACCTCCAAAGAAAACATCGCGCAAGGGGTTTGTGACAAATAATCCACCATAGAGTAATTCAAGGCGACCCTAACATTTGGATTAGATGAAGCTTTCTTGAATGCCCCTTTCGGGATGCGTGTCATTGTTTCACCCATCGTCTTCTCAATCTGGAGAGGAACAGACAGGTTTATGGCTTCCTTACCCTTTTCAACATATTCTGGCATTCCGTAGTCATGTGCCCTAGTTTCTATGTAAGCATCACCTTTCATCATATAAACATTCACGACTGAGGGATTACTAGAAGATGGAGGGGGTACTTGAATACCCCCATCCATGCTCAAAGAATCTTGAGTCAATTTTTTCCCATGTGGAAATGGGTTCATTAACA
>JASDQU010101982.1:74092-85114 GCA_032191745.1 Picea mariana
GTGAGGACTCCCTGACAAAGTAACAACATTTTCTTCCATAGCTTCTTGAAAAACTATCTAATGCCCGTGATGTGTTACCCTTGGAGGGAAAACCTGTATCAAAAGTGGCACCGAAAAGTCAGTGATTGGAGGTTTAAAAGGACCAAGAGCTTCCGCTCCAAGGTAAAAAATAATCAGTTCCCTCGGATTCGAGTGGTTTCCTCTCGGAGCTAGATTGGGCACAGTTTCCTACGGCTCGGTTGCGTCAAATGACCCTTGCTGGTCAAGTATTCACTGTAATGGTGGCGGTGGTGGCTCCAATGTAACCGACAACATGCCCAGAAGCCTTCGCAATCGATGGGGTCTTGATATTCCACTTTGTGAGAAGATCAACGACACAGTAAGGCTTTTACTAACGTTTTAAACCAAGCACACACTAGAAAAGTTCCTACAATATAAAGAAAGCAAAACACTATCTAGTTGGAAGAATAGTTATGCCAACCAACACTAGAGAAACTTACTAGTGCAAGTGAAACTCGAACACGGAAGCACCTTGCAGGTATACCCTGCAAAGCATGGCCTGATGTCTGCCCTAGGTGGTATACTCTAACAGTCACTTATGCAAGTCCCTAAAATAAAGGAAACTAAGTTTCCATCTCACGAATAGTAACCAGGCGGGTATAGTCGACAGTCGAGTGGACCGCAATGATCATGGTAACAAAGCCCAAAACCTACGGATCACTATGATTAGGGTAACACAGCCCAAAACCTACCGAGGGTATTGGAAGCAAGTGGTCCGGAAGACAACTGAGGATCTCAAATGGATTCGGTTTCCATGAAGCTTTGTAGGCAAATTCAACCAATAGTATCTCACAACAAGTCCTCAATATGCGTTCCCCACTATGCTTGGTCCGACTTTGGAGGGGTTATCTCTGCTACCTTTCTACACATGACCTCGTGTTTAGCTCTTGTGCTAGAGGGGGGTCTTGGATAAATTTCATGTTTACTGAACTTTTTACACTCCCTGGCTCTGACTCTAATGTTTGTTTATAAGCCTTGAAGAGTTTCCTCTCCAACCTAATTCAAGGATCTAGCCTAGACTAGTTGATTGACCCTACAAACATAAAGTCTAGTTGATTTTAAATTAGCATTAATTTTAAATGGATTGTTTTAATTCAAGGAAATGACAATGAAACTAGTGGTGTGTTTTAAGAGACGAAAAAGAGGAGAAGTAAAAGAAACTGAAAGAAAAATTACTTCTAGTTAACAATACATATTTGCAACTAACTCTTTAACCTACTTTTCATAACTAACTTTTTCTAAGATCTTTTAAAGGAAAACCTAAAATGAAATTTTGCTCAACTACAAGCTACTTAATGTTCTAAGCAATCAATAAAGAACTTAAGAAAATAACTATTTTTCCTAACAATCAAAGTAACTAACCCAAATACTTAACCAAACAAAAAAATAAAATATTTTTCTATTCTTTTTTTTTATGCTTCAAACAAGAAACTTGAAATAAATTCTTTATCTTTTTCTTTCAAGCAAGTGAAAGGGGAAAAAGTGAAAAACAAGACAAGATTGGAAAATGATCTCTAGCCCACTGTGGAATGTAGGGAGTCACCAAAGACACCTAACATGTTGATCAACAAAAATCAAAGACTTGCCTAAAACCCTTTCGAACTAAACACAAGAAATATTTGAAAATATAACCAAACTGACATCAAAACCAGGCTTCGACTGTAAAAACAAAGACACTATACTTAATAAAGAAACCCTAAGAAGTTAAACTTCAATCAGGGAAGAGGTTGACTACCTCTTCTTAAAGAAAATATTTCTTGACACATGCACGCTACTGATGCTTAAGAAACCTGTGTATGTATGCGAGATGTCTAAAATTAGGGCATGTATTTACGTGTGTTGACCCACAACAAGCTGTGTACACCTCTATACTTCTTAAAAAAAAAGTAAAACAGATAGACTGACATGGCAGGGAGAACTGGTATGACACCAACAGGTGACCAGGATCCTTTGAAGACTCAACAGACTCAAAAAAGAAACTCAAAAGGTATAAAACCAATCAAACACTAAAAAAATCCCCTAAAACCCTAAAGGCCTCCCCAATATGGTCTCCAGTTCTGCTATAGCAGGAAAAACCTCCTATGGACTACATTAGGGTTCAACATGTAGGCAGATGTAACTGTATAAAACTCTCCCACCTTTATAAATACCACGAATATATCCCAGGCTCATACATAAAAGACAAAGTGAGATGGATCACGTAACTTTACCTTTTACTTCACGTCCAATATCGATCCTCTCACACTTGATAGCTCCATTGACTGCAAGCCTCCTCCCAAGGATGACTTGCATTCACAAACAGATAAAAAGGAAACTACAAACATGCATATCATATATAAATGATGGGTTAGATGTTAGAATAAAGCATAAATCACATACAAATATTTGAAAAATCATATTTCGGGATAGGAAACATATTTCTTTTATTGATATCACAATGCTTACTTACAACRAGGTCGGTGACTRCTCCATGAACCTGGTTTGGGCTCCTCTTCACCAAGCTCCAACTKCACCTCTGCGTATCTTTCTCCTCTCACATTTCTTCTAGGGAAATGGAATAGGCTTATGATGGAGGAAAAASGGAAAAATGAGAAATTMTGATGCAAATCTCAARAGGTGGCTACAATTTCTTTGGCAAGGAGGGGATGTGAAATAGGCAGAGTTTCAATGTTCTTATGCTTGGATTAAGAATGATACCCCAACACCTCCTTTTATATGAAAAAATGATGGTTATTCAGTTGGGTGATAGGCTATAGGCGGTGGATCAGTTGGGAAACTACCTAATAGACCATAATCTCAATGAATTCCTTGCAACTTTTTAATTTTTGCAACTTTTGCAAGTATACACGGGCTATAATGGTGAAACTAGCATACATACGTGGGCTGTAGTGGTGCAGAAAGCGTGTGCACATGGGTAGTACTGGTGCAGGATGCGTACATCTTCAAAAATAGTGTTTTTAATAAGATCAACTCAGTGATGGCTTAGAAAAAATAGCTAGTAAGAGAGACAAATGCCAGGTATGCATGTATGGAGCAATATAGGGTTATAACAATAATTAGTCCAAAGGTCTCTCATGTTAGGCACCAAATAAGAATGCATGAATTGGATAGTTTGGAAGGAGAGTTGAGGAATATTAAGCTACCATCCTTTGATGGTGAAAGAGGAAGGGAAGATGATGTTGAAGCATGGTTTCTTTGACTCAAGAGGTATTTTCAATTGCATAAGTAATCATCAAAACTAGAATCCATAATTTCCACATACCATTTACATGGGAAAGTTGTTGTGTGGTGGGATCAACTAAATAAAATTGAGCACATTAATGAAAGAAGGATCACTTGGAAGTAGTTCAATAAATATTTTTAGAAGGAGTACCATTCAGATCACTTCTATGACAAGAAAATGCAGGATTTATTTGAACTCGGGCTGGGAAGCATGACCATGGTAGAGTATGAAAAGAAGTTTGTGGGGCTACTAAAGTATGTAGGGTTTATAAAAGATGAAAAGGTGAATGTATATAGGTTTTTGAGTGGACTTCCATCCTTTTATAAAGATAAGATTCAATATGATGAACCTAGGACTTTGACTAAGACCATTAGGAAGGATAAGTACCTATATGAGCAAGGAAAGGGAAGAGAATCCATGTGGAAATCTTGGAAGGATAAGAAGAAGGAGAAATAGGATTAGAGAAAGAAAGGATTTAAACCTCCTTTCAATAGAAATAGCCCAAATAAAAATCATCCCAACCAATATTATAGGGATGAATTCAAGAGAGAAGACTCCTTGGGAAAAAGGGGAAGGCCACCAATACAATTTTGGGGATGCAAATAAGATCACTTGTACAAGGATTTCACTCACATAAAGGAAAAGTGAAGACCATGCACAACATCCAAGAGGCTACAACACTAGAATACATGGGAAGAATATATGCATCCTTAGATGATTGACAAGCATAGCACCAATCCAATATGATTGAGGTGGAAGGTAAGATCATTAACCAACATGTTTCTATTTTAGTTGATTTAGGAGCAATTCATTGTTACATTGATGCTAAAATAGTGGATAGATTACATTTGGAGAAAATTAAGCTTATAAATCAAGTTTGGTTCAACTAGCCACTAGAACCAAAAGGAGAATCCATGATATGGTCAGAGGTTGTTCCATAAGTCTTAATGGTGTGAATACTAATGTTGATCTAAATATTATACCATTGAGTTCTTATGATATTCTAATTGGAATGGATTGGTTGGACAAGCATATGTTGTCCTAGATTGTCATAACAAGACATTTACATGTCTAGATGAAGAAGGGAAATAAATCATTGTGAAAGGAGTTCCAAGACCCATCTCTATAAGGGAGATTTCATCCTTGCAACTGAAGATATGTTTTAGAAAAGGATTTCAATTGTATGCAGCCCATGTGGAGGAACCCAAAAATAGAAAGGGGCTAAGCTTTGAATAATTTTCAGTACTACAAGAATTTGAAGATGTATTCCAAGAAATACCAGGGTTTCCACCAAATAGGGAGATAAATGTTTCTATTGATTTAGTGCTAGGGGATGCCCCAGTGTCAAAAAAACCTTACAGAATGAGTACACCTTAATTAAAAGAATTACAAATGTAGTTGAAATAATTGTTGAAGAAATGGTACATACGTCCAAGTGTTTCACCTCGGGGAGCACCAATAATCTTTGTCAAAAAGAAGGATGGAACTTTGAGGCTGTGTATTGACTTTCAACAGTTGAATAAATCCACTGTAAAGAACAAGTATCCTCTACCCAAAATTGATGACCTCTTTGATCAACTAATAGGGAAAAATAAATTTCAAAGATAGACTTGAGATCGGGATACCATCAGGTAAGAATCAAGGAAGACGACATCAATAAGACAACCTTTAGAACCAGGTATGGGCATTATGAATTTGTAGTGGTGCTATTTGGATTTTCCAATGCACCAGTTATGTTTATGTGCTTAATGAATGGCATATTCAGAAATTATTTGGATAAGTTTGTCATAGTATTCTTGGATGAAATACTTGTCTATTCTAATTCATAGGAAGAGCATGAACATCACCTAATATTGGTATTTCAAGCGTTGAGGGAACATCAATTGTATTCCAAGCTTAGTAAGTGTTCTTTTTACCAAGAAAAAATACATTACTTGGGACACATTATTTCAGAACAAGGTATAGCAGTGGATCCAAAGAATATTGAAGCCATTAGAGGATGGCCAACACCCAGTAATGTTTCAGAATTCATATCTTTTATGGGGTTATCTAGTTACTACAGAAGATTTATATTAGGGTTCTCTAAGATCACTCATCCCATCACTTATTTGAAAAAGAAGGGAATTAGATTTGAATGGACCTCTAAGTGTGAACAAAAATTTAATTTGTTGAAATAATTACTTACTAGTGCTCCTATTTTAAATATTTTTGACCCAAATGGAAGTTTTGTGGTATGTACAGATCCATGCAAGGAAGGAATTGGTGGATTCCTGACTCAAAATGGACATGTCATTGGTTATGAGTCCAGAAAGCTTCAAGAGTATGAGAGGAGATATGACACACATGACTTGGAAATTGCTTCCATTATTCACGCTTTGAAGATGTGGGGGAATTATCTCTTGGGGAAGAGGTTTGAATTGAGGATAGACCATAGTGGTCTGAAATATCATTTTGAACAACCAAGTTTGAATGCCATACAAAAGAGATGGTTGGAATTTTTAAGTGAATATGATTTTGACATCAACCATATCAAAGGAAAAGAAAATAAATTTATTGATGCACTTAGTAGAAGAGTACATTGCATGCATGCTACAATTGTTAGTATTCATCCATTATATTTAAAGAGAAAATCTTTAGATGTTGTTTTCACAGATCAAAATTACCTACATGTACAAGAATGATTACAACAAGAAAATGTACAACAAAAAATTAAATAATGTGAGATGAAAGAATATGGATTACTTATGAAAAAAAATAGAATTTGTGTTCCTAGTTCTGAAGAACTTAGGATTTTTGTACTAAAAGAAATGCATAATGTTCCATATGTTGGATATCCTGGTTACCAGAAAAAAATTACAGTAGTGAGAAGCCAATTCTTTTGGCCAGGAATGAAAAAAGATGTTGATTACATTTCCAGATGTATGGAATGTTAGAGAGTGAAGGTTGAGCAAAGGAACCCAATGGATTTTCTACAACCATTACCAATTCCATAGAAGAAATGGGAACTGGTAACCATTGATTTTATAACTAAATTGCCCAGACAGTAGTGATAAGCCAATTCTTTTGGCTAGGAATGAAAAAAGATGTTGTTGATTACATTTCCAGATGTATGGAATGTCAGAGAGTGAAGGTTGAGCAAAGGAACCCAACATATTTGCTACAACCATTACCAATTCTAGAGAAGAAATGTGAAGTGGTAACCATTTATTTTATAACTAAATTKCCCAGGACAACAAGACAACATGATTTAGTCATGGTAGTGGTTGAMAAATTAACAAAGTCTGCTCATTTTGTTCCTATAGATACGATTCATACAACAACTAATATTGCATAAATTTACATGAGGGAGATTGCTAGGGGGCATGGGATAACTAAGGCAATTGTCTCAGACAAAGACACAAAGTTTAATTCAAATTTCCCGGGGGGGATTKTTTAAAGGATTTGGTACAAATATGAACTTTATCACAACATACCATCCATAGTTAGATGGGCATAGAGAGAGATTTAACCAAGTAATTGAAGACATGTTGATAATGTATGAGATGGATAAGCCCTCTAAGTGGGAATATTACTTGCACTTGGTTGAGTTTTYCTATAATAATGGGTATTAAGCTTCATTGAAAATGATCCCATTTGAAGCTTTGTATGTGTTACACATTATTTTCATCAGCCCCRTGATCACTAATGATATGTGTATTGCCTACTTCTCTGTTCCTTGAAGGCTATTGAAGAAATAAGACTTTCTCCTGAGAAATGGAATCATCTTTTCCTTAATGAAAAACCATATCAAAGAATATCGTCACACATTTCCAGTGTTGAGGGTGCAATGATCCCCAATCATCACATGTTGCACCACAGTGGCCTGCGACGTCATCGCAAGTTGCTAATGTTGAGGGTGTGGCGATGCTCAAACAAAGGAAAAAGGTGAATTTATCGAAGGTTCTAGAATGGAATATCTGAAAGGATGAGGTGGAATCCGATCAATTTGGATCTCACTCACTTCTCTGATTTAGTGGGATCTTGTAACACCTCTGTTTCCCCGAGCTTGTAATTAATCATTAACTATAATTACGATGCTATGGCATGGGAAAAATATAAATGTATTATGGTTTAAACTACCAATGAATGATTGTGGGGGTGAAGCCTTGAAGTACTGGCCATGATATCACTAGAGGAAAGAGTGAGGATATTGTAGAGAGGGTCAATTAGTTCAAATGACCCAAACTCCCTTTGTTGAGATAATGAGCCTCTCTAGATCCCAAGGAGAGAAATTAGTTAATGAAAAAGGACTGGTGGTTGAACAATCGACCACCCCCATGAATGGAAGCATGGTATGACTAAATAACATTAGCCCAAAGTACCGCAGGGTTTGACAGACCAACATGACCGGAGTTCCCTTCTGGCAGAAGGAACATGATGGGTCGAGAACCATTCTAAGAAAATATATACAAAAAATAGAGACAAGGAAAAAGATATAGACAGAGAGGAGATCACGCAGAGTTCTCCAGCGAATAATGAAAAGAAGGCCGTGAGCTTGGTTCTGAGTGAGTATATGATAAACCTCACCAAGACCATGACAGAGAAAGAGATCTATGAAAGTTTGCAGAGAACAAAACTTGAGCAAAAGCTGAAACAAAGAAATAATCCTTAAGAAACTACGAGATTTCCCTAGTGATATCATGGCTTGGCATGGGGGTGGCCAAAGTGATAATAATGAATTCCTCTGAGCCTATGGTTGGGTGGAGAGGCGAATATCAATAGTTAGTTAGTTGGCTTCCACCTGTAATAGATAAGTATTCTCATATCCTGTGTAATTGGACTGTAACTGTAGGTTAAAGTTGGATATCATGTGAATGCTTCAAGGATGTGCACGTCTTCTTAATGGTTATACCGTATCAATTTTATTTATGCTTGATTGTGTATTTAGGAAAGGAAGAAATTTTATGGTTCATACATGACTTGTACTTGTAATTTCTTGAACCCTGTGATGGCTTAAACTAGAGAAATGAACTATGAGTTTGTCGACCTTGGGCACAGTTTCATGTGTGCATGTCGACACTCCTAGTCATTCTGAGTTCCTTGGAGGAAGGAATCTGTTAAATATCATGAGAGATAGTGCACATATGCATAGGATCTCTATGAGGTGGGCAGAGACTAAGAACCCTTAAGTTATAGAGTTGATAGATGAGCGTATTAGGTGCGCGGAGGATTTATCTAAGCATTGAGTTCAGGAGAATTAGTGAAAAATACTTAAGTATTTAAGGAGATGATAGAACTAAAGTAGAATAACAAGTTTCAAGCCCCTAAAACAATATATCCTTTTGTTTGAAGGACGAATGGATGATATTAGTTCAGGAGAAGCTGAAGTTCTTCATGATCATTGAATATGGAGAAAGAATGTAGGTGTTAACCCTTATAACCCTTCGGACTTTGTGAGTCTAGTGAATCAAGAATATTCATTGCACAAGAGGTGAAACCCCCTGAAGTCCCGAAGTTAATCTAGGTCGTAGGTCTGAGGATGCTTGGGAACTATTCAAACCGTTAGATCTATGATATAGTTAGTTCAACATTGATGACTTCAGGAGGACAGAGGTTTGGTAGCACCAAAACCCCCGAAGCCTTGAAGTCCCGAAGTTGATGTGGATCGTGGATCTAAGGATCTTTTAGGATCCCTCACGACCGTTTGATTGTGGGGATACGAGTATCAACATTGAGATCCTATGGGATACCATGTGTCGTGTGATGGGGTTTCTAGATATCACTCTCGGAGTGGCACACACTGGGATCCAAAGGATCCTTGAGAGGAAGTTACAAGTTGAAGAGACGAAGAAGATCTGATTCATCCAAGCCAAAGGGAAAGGTGTCGTTAGATCCTGTGCTTCGGATGAAATCAATTTAGAAGAAAATGAGATGTGTTGAACAAGAACTCTTGAAGGCAAAAGAGCCAGAGTTCATCTGAGCCGTTCGTTAGCTGAGGACATGTGTCAGCAGATCTTCCATTTCAGGTGATAGCCACTTCAGAGGAAAGTGGGGTCACGCGAGTTGAGAACTTGCGAAGTAAATCATGACCATGGATTTGAGAGAGACACGCTTCGACAGATTGTTGAATTTAGGTGAAATCACTCTGGGAGAAAGCGAGTGAGGAGAGGTTGAAACTCCCAAATCTTGAATTGGCGAAGTAATTTATAGCTGTCGATCTGCAGGAGACACACGTCAGTCGATCGCATACATCAGAAGCAGGGATAAAGCAATGCAGAGTAGAGGGACATTCAAAGTGGATCCCCACTGTCAAATGAGAGGGATGCATGGTGCACGATCTTTAACTTTAGAAGAAAACACTCTAAGAGAAAAAGAGTTGGAGTGCTCGAAACTTCTGAACGCCGAAGTCTTAAAGAAGATCATAATCGTCAATCATGAGGGATGCAGGGCGCTTGATCTGTAACTCCGAGTATGGAGTACTTTGGAGGAAAAATGTGGAGGAATGTTTGAAACCCCCAAACACCAAAGTCCCGAAGTAAACCAGGTCCGTTGAAACACCTGAGGACATGCAATGTCATATCGTGAACTCAGAAGTTTGCCACTCCAGAGGATTCACATGGAGATCATCTTGGTGCCTGTTGTCTTGGCATTTGGTCATAGAGTGCAGTCATATGAAAGTATAGGGGGATGAAAGAACTCACAGAAATTGGGAGAGTATATATACCATCTTTGACCTCATTTCAGAGCATGGATATCATGGCTAGAAAGCTCTGAAATATTTCTAAGAATGGAATAGAGACCCCAAATGAGGGTATTGATTCTCCTAAGAAGAGGGAAAATTTGATTACACACCATAGGTGTGTTACAAATTAGTATCACAGCAGGGTTACAACACTTGGCCTGCTTGGGCTCATGGACGAGTTGCTAAAAAATAAACATATTTAGAGGATTAGAAAACCCCTACTGAAGAGAGGAATGAAATCCTTTACTGTTGAGAAATGTTTTGGAAATTGGCACTGTATGTTGCTAACATTCCCAAATAAAGAAGTTGAATTCACTGTGAAATTATACATGCTGATGTACGGTCATAAGATTTGGTTACCAAGGCTAAGATGAGCCCGTGGAGAATGTTACTGCCAAACATAAATCATCTCCATAAGTTCCTTGAGTAGAAGGATGCATATTTAAATTAGAGTTGGGATTTTACCCAACGATATTGAATCATGCTAGTTTGTGACAAAGGAAGCCTAGTGTTAGCACTTGGTAAATTTCCTAGAGGTCGAAAGAGAAGAAATCTACGAAGGATAACCTTAACCAACCTCTTTTAAAGCTGGGATGTAGCCCTTCCAGCTTCAGAGAGGGATCTCTCCATATGATTTAGCTTTTTTATTGATCTAGATATTAGGCTAGGTAAAAGGCGCGAATATTTTTTGTTGTAAAAGTGGTTTGTGAATTGGTTGAGATGGTCTACACATCCGTTGGGCTATGGGGTCTGTATTTAAACAAATAATCGATAAAAACATAAATGCTAAAGAAAACCTCCACAGGGCAAGGTGATATGCTCACGGGATATTTATAAATTAAAATGATGGATGGAAGAAAAGATGAGGAAAATAACTCCAACTAACAAGCAGTTAAGAATTTCTTAGTTGAAGATATTAGAAGATAAACATATAAATCTTTGGAATCGGAAACAGGGTATCAGGGATAAATCCCGCAACATAACGCTATTCATAAAGATTAGATTCAGAAAACAAAAT
>JASDQU010101982.1:96742-134516 GCA_032191745.1 Picea mariana
CTTGTTTACCAGGGACTTTGATTGATACAAACTCCCTAACTTATCCCATAGTTCCTTGGCTGTAGATTCTCCCGATACATTCAACAACACCGAATCTGCCAGGCAGAGTCGAATGGTACTCCTTGCTCTTCTGTCCAACTTGTCCCAATCTTCCTTCGACATACCAGTAACTGGTCTACTAGTAGTTTATGGACTGGTAGGAGGTGTACCAATCATCTGTGTGCTTGTAGATGGTGTACGAGTAGGTTGTGTACCAGGATCCACAGCGATCCATTGTTCTTTGTCTACAAGAAGGTCCTCCATTTTGAGCTTCCATAGCTCAAAGTTTTTACCATTGAACTTCTCTATCTCGATTCTAGATGAGCTCACCATTCCTTTTACTTTACTCAAATCTCCTCTGCAAAAGCTCCCAAGGAACCCAGGTTTATCACAGACCCAAGATAAACTTGATCTATCAAGACCGAGCCAAACCCTCAGCAACAAAGGCATCCCTCTGAAGCCAAAAACGTGCTCTGATACCACATGTAAGTTTTAAACCTGCGAAGTAAAACAATGCATATATATTCTTAAGAAATACAGAAATGAATCAATGGCTCATACACAGAATACACCTCAACCGGGAAAACCTTTCTTTTTCATTATATCGAATTTCACCATTCGCCATACAATATATACAATGTTTTTAGGTATTCCGTAGATACCAAAACCCTAATCCCTTAATCTGGGATTAATTTACAAATCAGCTAAAAATAGCAAAATCCGCTAAAAATAGCAAATAACTGCCCAAAAAAAAAATTTCGGGGCGTTGCCCCGAACGCTGCGCGTACTTGGGGCGCTACCCCAAACCCCGTCGACCCTGGGCTACCACCCGGTGCCGAACGCTCCGCGTAACCAGAGGGGGGCATACCTGCCCCCCCCTAGGACCCCCCTAGGAAAGCGCCCGACGCACACGGCAAAGCACTGCTTTATACGGACTGCCAGACGCAGTTGTCGTAGCGCACCCACACACACACACATGCAAAGAATATAACACATACCCAACACTTAAGGAGACACACTTGGGAGTATATACCCCTTCTTCATAATCTCTTCAAGTTTCATCTGCAACTCCTTCAACTCTAGCATACTCATCCTATAAGAAACCTTGGATACATGTGCTACTCCCAACGTCATATTTAAGAGAAAACTATATCTCTTTTCGAAGGTAACCCTAGTGTCCCTTTAAAGACATCCTCAAACTCCTTCAATATTGTACAATATTCAACATTTGGAACTTTATCCTTAGGTTCCTCTTTCATGTGCTTTGCAAATACTTGACATCCTTTCCTGTAGCTAACTTCACCAACCAAGGTTTTCCAAGATTGCTTCTTGGCAACTGGAACTTTTCCACCATATTAGGATCTAGATAACTATGACTATTTCCTGAATCAATTAAAATAGAAATGGGTTGGTCATTAATCTTACCTTCCACTTCAATCATGTATGATTGAAAATCATCTTGCTACGTAAATCCTTGGTGCATTTCTTCCCATGTCCTCAACTATTGAAACTTTTTGTACATTGTATGCAGTCCTCACTTTATCACCTTTTTTAGGGAAATATCTGCATATATGATCTCTTCCACAATTCCAACATTGAATAGGTTGTTTCCATGGATTTTTCTCCACTGTCTCCATCATTCTGGACTCTTTGGGAGTTGGATATCCATGCATAGTATTTATAAAGAATGGTGCCTTATCCCCCTTTTTCCTCTGTTCCACCTTGCTCTTCATCTTGTCTTCCCAAGACTTTTGGAAAGTCGATCTTCCCCTTTGTTGATCATAAATACATTTATCATGCCTTATTGTTTCCTCCAACATATTTTGATCATCATATTGTATCCTGTCACCGATAAATGAAGGAAACCCACTCAGGTAAATCTGAATCTTAACTTTATCATCCTCGATGTATGCAACATATTTCAACAACTCTAAGAATCCTCTTTCATACTCATCTATTTTCATACTCCCAAGCTTGAGTTTGAATAACTCTTTCATTTTATTTTCATAGTATCTCTTCGTTAAGTATTTCTTTTGGAAATACCTATTGAACTCCCTCCAGGTAACCTTATTTTCATCAATGTGTTGCGCCTACACATATTGATCCCACCAAATTGTTACCTTTCCTTTTAGTTGATAGATAACAATTCTCCATTCTTCCTGCGTAAAATAATTATGCAACTAGAAGTAATTCCTCGTACCAAAAAACCAAGACTCAGCATCTTCATCTTTATTGTGCTCACCATCAAAGGTAGGAGGCCTGATCTTATTCATTTCTCCCTATAGCATGTCCAACCGAGTCCTTCTTTTATGCTTTCTGACAGGATATGGACTTGGGCTACTATGCACTTTCTTGAAATCATGCTTTAGTGAGTGAGGTCGATTCCTACCAACACTTTTTTCTTCTCTTCTTTTCTCATCATGAGACCTGTGATTTATTGACCTAATTTTCTCTGTCTCCTTATCCATTTTATTTTAATTTTTGTCCAAGCTTTGCATCAACTTAACATTGAATTCATATTGATTATCCTTGGCTTTCATAAGCCTTTCGTTATCAGCCTTATAGCTTTGGACATCTTTTTGTTGTCCCTTTATGGTTTCTACCAAGTTCGTGCACTCTTCATTGGATTTTGTACCATCAACACCCAAACAAACATGCAAATCTCGAACTCATCATCAGGAATGTAAGTCCTATGTGCATCTTCCTTGATTTTAACCTTCTACACTATTTTTTTCCTACTCTGATTGTTGATAATTCTGCAAAATGTGCAGGAAACAAGATTTGTTAAATGAATTCATGATACAACTTCATGAAACTCTGCACCATATTTTCAGAATCCTTTCTTCCAAAGCCCATGCGCACACTATTATTCAACACATACCAATGCACAATGTCAACTTTTAACATGTACATCACATATCAACAATGTGTGATATCACTGAAAAATCATTGCAAAATTGCACACAATGGTTGAAGAAAGACATCAATGTCAACATCAATTAGTCCACCTACAACAACAAAGTCCACCAAAAAAGAAAAAAACTATATACTTGGTTCAAAAATCAAAGTGCACAAATTCACCAAAGGAAGCATGTGCACAGTGCGTAGAATACACAAGCTAACACATCCCTTAGCGTGCACTGTGTGCAAGATGCACGACTGTCTACAAGAAAAGTCGCGCACTTCTATAAAAAATTCATTTATGAATCTTTTCAGCCTCTCAACCACTTCTAGTCTGACCCCCAACACGATTTGACACTCATATCTAAGCGAAATCTATCTTGGATGTTGGTCAATGGCTAGGAAGTGCCCTAAAAGTACCCTTGTTCACACTATGAACCAATTATATCTTGCCATGAATGGACACTATAAATATGTGGCATGGGTGTGCTAGAAAAATAAGAAGTTCAAGGTATTTTTATGCTACAAGAATTCTTCTTTGAGAATCCTCTTTTCTCTTTCAATCATTCAAGCACTATAGCAAGGGCCATTCCACTCACCTCTTGAGGGAATAGGTATTGTATTTCTTCACCATTGTCACTTTCCATTGCATGAAGAGAAGAGATCTCTATTAGGGAACTCAATATCCCTCCCAAGGAGGAAGAGGGGACTCATAAGTCCCTTCCTTCCTCTACGGTGTTTAGCCTATTAATATATTGATCCATTGGTAGCTATATATTGGTCATTTTTTTTTTTCATGGTTCTAGTTCTTTCAAGCTTCTCTAACATTTATTTCTTAGTTTTTGTTAGTTTTTATTTCCTTGTTTCATGTGTATTTGGTTATCTAATCAACTCACAAACTTTTCTCTTGTTTAGCTGACTTAACTAAGCATGAAAGTGTTGTGTTTTTGCTCACCCGTGTGACAAAACCAACACAACAGATTGGTGACCATACTGGGGAAAGGTATCAAATTACTCCTTATTTAAGTCTTGAGAGAACTTCTTTTTAATTGGTTTGACATCCAGGTACCCAAACTGGCCTAGTCCAACCTTCCAAAGTCAAAATTTAGATCCAGGGTGAGAGAATTTCACTTGGAAATTTCTTTCCCGATGCATGACAGGAAGTGTGTGGATTTCAAGGCACACAAACATGCACTTTTCACATTGTGCGCGCCATAGTCTTCATTTCTCTACGCATTCTACACCTCTGCACGCCTGTTAGAACTACAGCCCACGCATAAGTCCAATTTTGGAAAATTGTAAGGATTTTTATGAATTGTTTGAGGGCCCCTAGCCTTAAGATTTTAATTTCTTGTACTTTGTAAAGAAATAACACTTCACTTAGAGTCCTTTCTCACAAGGAAGGTTAGATAACATAAGAACTTAGGGGTAAAAAGAATCATAATTCTTCTCTTCACTTTGTTGCCACATGGATGGCTCAATTGGCATGTAAAATTGTGAGTTGAAGTTATTTTTTTTTTTTCAAACATAATCAATTAATTTGGTACTAGAAATCAATTTTGACCCTCAAGTATGCTCTTCCCCAGCACCCTAGTGTGATCTCGTGAATCATAAAAGGTGGTTGACATGACATTTCATATTCCTTAAATAAATCATTAGGAGAGGACAAATACCCCCTAGGGTACATCTTAGTTTTGGAAATCATCTTAAAGTTTTGTAAGGGCCCGTACATGCCCACATGTTTGCAATCTTAGGATAGTTTCTAAAATATTTATTAGTTTAGACAACACTCTAGGAAAATTTAAATATATCAAGTAATGGGCCCATCAATGCCCACGTCTACAATCCTAGGATAATTTTAAAAATCTTTCTTACTATAGACAACATTTTAGGGAGTTTAAAGGATCAAGTATGGACCTATATGTCCACATTCCTAGTTCTTTAGGGCTTTAAATATTCCACAAGTTTGTACCAAAGACACATAGTAAGATAGGTAAGAGGATTTGTAAGGACCATATGAAGTCCACATGCTGCAATATTACACTTAACTTATTAAAAATATTTTCACACTTTTCACTTTCTTGCACACAAATCCACTCCTCACACACATAATTTCTATTAGAATAGTGGAGGTCGAAGTAAGCTTTCTTTTGTAGTACCCATAAGTACTTCAAAGGAATTCTGGAAGATCTGACTACTTCTTTGGAAATTATACACAGCCATTTAATTCAAACGAGATTGGTCCATACCCCCAATCTCTCAGCCCACCACTTCTAAAAGATTTCTAAGCACGCACAAAATTTTCCTCCACAGGAGGTGACAAAATAATTTTTTTAGTCTAAGTAGGATCTTGGGTGTAGGCATCCAAATAACCCCTCATTATCAGGTTCTCACATTTTTAAACGATAGAAGTTAAGAACATGGATCCTTTAAATCCTCCAAGTCAAGCGTTCCTATACCATAAGGTAGGAAGATACTCATGAAGGGTTGAAGGTCGAGTTCTGGTTGTTTTATGCATCCCTCATTGAGTCACCCAACTCTTGTTAGGGCATCCATCCTGTGACCCATTTCTAAGGCCGAAATTCTAAATGTCACACTTTGACCAAGGTACTTAGTGGAAAAAATTACGATATCTACACAGGTGGCGGTTGTGGGCTGCAATCACACCTTGGTCATATTTTGTGTGGCTATTGGGAAATATCGCCAGCTCTTTCAGGATATGCATCCTCTACCCCTCATTATAACTAACTACTTCAACCTTCACTAGTTCCTCTTCTGGTGGCTTCAGACCCGACTGTTGAGTGTTATTGGAAGGCCCAGTGCTAAATTGAGAGGAAGGACGATAAGTCTTTTAGGACATGAACTTTTATTTTTTGTTATTGTTCCCCCATGTGGACAAAATCCACCTATCCACATGCTTGTTTATTTTACAATTGATTTATGTATGAAGTCCATTTGATTACATGCAAAATTTTGAGTTATACTATTTTGTGAAGGTCAAAAATATAAAATCACTTGTTCATTTATTTCTCTTGTCACCATTTGCACACATTCACTTTGCTAGTCGGAACCATAGGGGAACCACATAATCCTCATCATTCTAGATGTTGGTAGAATATCCCTCCTATTCTAGGAGGAGTTCCTAGTATTTCCAACTCATCGACTCAACCATCTCACAACCCCATGAGTTATACTATCTTGGGATCAGATTTACTTGGTTCCACTTTGCTTGGGTCAAATACCCAAGGAAATCCATCTATTGGTTCTCCTTCACAAGGAGGTGGGAGTCAAACTTATTCTCAAGGAAGAGGTACACCCCCACTAAATCCCTCTCAAGGGACAAGTTCATTACCTACACACACGATGGTTGGAATTAATCCTCCACCAAATTCCACTTTTCCATATTTGGAATCCCTCAACATTCTTGATTTAACCAAACTCACGAATGACCCCATTTTTCATGATGCTACTTGGCCCAATATGCCTACCAAGTTGCCTCCAGAGACTCTGAAGATTGAAGGAAAACAATGGGAAGACCCCTCCAACCATGTTATGACCTTCCACTTATGGTGCTCTTCAAACAACATCATGGATGATTCCATCTTATTAAGGTTATTTCAACGAACTCTCACTGGTTCATCAGCCAAATGGCATGTGGATGAAAAATTAGGGTCACATGTGACCTTTGAATCATTGGACAAGGCCTTTTTGTCCTTTTTCCAATTATCATTTCGCCATGACACTGGTTTAGAGATTCTCTCAGACTTCAAACAAACCACTACTATCCATATCACCAACCACATCCATGAATGGTGACGATTATTTGGTTTGTGTAAAGAGGAAACCACCAAAGAACAACGTCTCGATTGGTTCATGAAATGACTCATCCCTGTGATTGCCAAGGATGTAGAATCCACCTTTGCTCAATTAGAAGAAGAGACCATTAGCAAGGCCCAACAATTTGACCTCATATACACTCAATCATGTTAGTTGTACATAGTATTTCCTGATGCACCAAGACCCCTACCATTTGGCCAGGACAAACCTGGGATTTCTCATGCTACAGATGGGTTAATTGGTTCTATGACACATCACAACCCTTAAAACCACTCCTCACCTACTTATTTTGCAAATCAATATCTACAACCATATGGAGGGACGTCTTATTACCCTCCTACCACTCACCAATAGTCATATCCTATTGGTCCCTCTCAACCATTAGGGGGACCCCCACCGGTACCCATGATGTACATGGTCTCTCAACCAAGTATGATTTCACCCCCAACCCCTGCATATAATCCCAAATGTGGTGGAATTAATTCAACTTCCTACACACCATATGGATCGTCTCCACAAAACAATCCATATTTCCCATTCCATGTCCCCCCCCAGTAAGTCGCTCCTCCACAAGGGAAACCACATGCCATTGTCAATTTTGTTCATCCCTCTCCCATTCAATAGGTTCATGATTTTGAACAGTTGAATACGGAAAATCCGACCCATCAGCCAAATAATGCCAAGAATAAAGGAAAAAACTGAAACAATAACAACCCGGGACCAGGAGGAAATAACCCCCATCAAAACCGACCCATTGGGGACAATCAAAATCAAGGAAACCAAAACCCCCAAGGGGAAAACAATAACAACCAACCACAACAAAGGAAGAAAAAAAAACCTCATAACTAACTTACCTTACACCCTATGTGGAAAGAATGGACATTATACTCACAACTACAATTGTCGATTTCAAACGGATGAAAGAATCCATGAACACTCAACGCCCTCTAGCGTTGCCTACCCCTTAGCAAGCCCCCCAAAATTATTTGCAACCACCACATCCGGTCGTGTTGCAAAACCCTATTCAACACCAAGGTCTGATGAATACCCAATAAGAGATAAACTTGGCCCCACCAAAAATGGGGCAGTATCAAAATCCAGGTCCTAACCAACCCATAAATTTGGTCGATTGCAATATCCTCTTTACCAGCAAGGAAGAAATTATTATGAAAACTCGCGATCGTCAACACAGAGTCCCTCTTGACTCTACCCCAACCACCTTGGGAACAACTCCTAATTCATCCAGATAACCATTGATGATCCCACACCCTAACACTGAACCCAGTCCTCGGATACCCAGTGTACCTTTATGACGGAATGTACATAACCCTCATGCGAGGGCCGCCCATAACTATAGTTTAGTCGATTATTTAGCACAATCCCCTGCAACCATGTATGTATTGGAGGTCTTCCAAACCTTTCCATCATAGTGAAAGTCCTTGTTTTCCACCATGGGGGCAGTCGACCCAACTGATACTCAACTCATCACCTTTGATCTAGATAACAGGGAACCACACCTCCCTTCCCTGGTAGCTTTTCATATACCAGTTAAGATCCAAAAAATCACAGTTCATCATTATATCATCAATGAAAGTGCATTCACATGTATCATGTCCAATTTTTTATGGAAAAAACGCATCTCACCCGAGCTAGTACCAACTGTTGTCACCCTGAGAGCTTATGACGATCACACATCATCCTCTAAAGGGCTCTTCCAAAATGTTCCCATAGAAATTGGGGGAAAAACCATCCTGGTTGACATTGAGGTTATTGATGCCCCACTTGATTACAATATCTTGTTCAGGCGTAGGTACATGTATGCTATGAAGGAAGTATCATCTTCTTTTTTTCGTACGATGATGTTCCCCCATAATGGGAAAATCGTCGCCATCGACCAACTTACACATTATGAGCCTAATCATTCCACCAACATTGATAACATCCTCCCCCTCATCCACACTAGCTCAGATGATTTTTCAGTCATCTAGGTCATGGAATATTCAAGGATCCATCCTTGCTAGGGGCTTATCATGGAGCACCACCCCTCCTACATCCTTCCATTTCAGCACAAGTGTGTGTAGTTTCCTCTAACAGAACCGATATCGGAGACAATACTTGATTCGGATTTTATAAGCAGAACGAAATGACTAAATATTATTAATAGGTGCTTAACACAAAATAACAGAGATATATTGAAACTAGTTTTCTATTCAATAATGAAATAAGCTGAAATTGTAAAGTGTAGCGAAAACAAGCTTGCTGGAATGGTGGTGGCTTATCTCTGAAAAGAGATGTGACAACCACACTCATTCGAAAGAAGAATATTACAATGAGGATTTGAAGGAATTTTTAAAATAAATAGGAATGCCAAAAACCCTATACATCCAAAAACCTAACCCTAGGAGATGAAGCATCAAAAGTCATGTGGGCCACGTTTGGGTAAGTTAGTACATTAACTTCTCGGGGTCGTAACTTTTGCATACAATATTCGTTTTAGGCGTATAATAGACCGTTGGAAAGGTATCATTGAGGAGATTCATTTTGGGGCCTCAATAATGTCATATTATATCATTGAGAATCTCAATCCTAAAAAATCTTCATTTAGGCCCTCAAAATGGCCTCAGAAGTAAAAACTACTAAAAATAGTAAATTGCCAAAATTGCCAAAAAATTGTTTTGAGCCAGTTGGAAAAGGTGGGTGGCCACCGATATCTACCTAGATTAATACTCCCTCATTAGGAAGAAATGGTCTCCATTTCATTGAGGTCCCACATTAGATGAGGAAATTTCTGCTGAATCTAGCCCTGGGTGAGCCACTTGCCTTGGTGCAGGAGCTGCCTTGCTTTGACAACTCAATAAATATGGAACCTTTGTTGTCGAGTGCCTTTGATATGTGTGTACACAATCTGATCATTGGATTCCTTTTGTATGCATTTGGGGTTGATATCAGTTGGTGTCAGTTGTTCTGCTACATCTGAGGTGTCCAATAATGGTGGGAAATAAGGGAGAAGGAGATCCACGTTGAACACTGGGTGCAGTCCAAGGAAAGGAGGAATGTTGAGCTAAAAAGCATTATCTCCCATGGCCTTGGTGATGGTGTATGGCCCATAACAAAGTGGGTGAATCTTCCGATGGGGTCCTGCAAGGCGTTCTTTCTGCAAGTGAAACCAAAATTTTTCGCCCACCTGAAACTTATGTGGCACCCGATGTTGATCATGGCACTATTTGTACTTATCATTGGACTTCTGTAGGATATCCTGAACCTGCTGGCGGATGTGCTAGATCCTCTCAATGAACCAGGTGGATTTTTCAGCTTCAGTTGGAGCAGGGGATGAGTCGATCGAGGTGACCACAAGGGGAAGTGCAACATCTATGGGACCCAATGGTTGGAATCCCAACCCCACCTGAAAGGGGTTGTGGCCAGTTGAGCTATGCAGGGCTCGGTTGTAGCTACGCTAGACACAGGGAAGACTCTCATCCCATCTGTGAGGGTGATGTGAATTATACATGCGGAGGATATGCACAATCATTCGGTTTACGACCTCGGTTTGGACATCTGTCTGCAGGTGGAAGGTCATGGATTAGGTGAGCTTGGTGTTCAGTAGTGACCGGAGGCTCAACCAAAATGTGCTGAGAAATCGATTGTCCCAATCGGAGACAATGGTTTGTGGGATTCCAAAATGCACCCAGACTCATTCAAAGAAGATCTTGGTAGTGGCATCTACTGTGATGTTCTTCTTGCAGGCAACCCAAATCGCCATCTTAGAAAATAAATCAACAACCACAAAAACACAGTTGTTTCCCTGCTTGGTGGATGGGAGGCCTAACATGTATTCCATTGAGATGGATTCCCATGGCCTGTCAGGAGTAGGAAAAGAGGTGTATAGACCCTATTTCTTAGTGGTCAGTTTGGCAATCGCGTAGGCAGTGCAGGACCTGATATACTTGCTGACCTCTTGTCGAAGTTTCAGCCAGTAGAAATGTTTCTATAGAATCACCACAGTCTTTTCGATGCTGAAGTGTCCTGCCACCTGACTGTAGTGGGCTTCCTAGACCAGCTTTGCTTGCTCTCTTGATGGAACACAAATATGGCCTAGATGACAAAACAACCCATCCTGAATATGGAAATTATCAACAACTGCATTTTCCCCCAACATTTGGTAGGTGGTGGTGAAGTCTGAGTCTGTCGGTAGGTGGTGGTGAAGTCTGAGTCTGTCTCGTAGACTTGGGGCCATCCAGAGGTCTAATGGCCACAAGAGTCTAGCACTGTGGTGAGTGTCGCGACTAGCGGTCTGCTGAGGCAATCAACGATGCGATTGGTGCTTCCTATTTTATACTTGATGTTGAGGTGGAATTGTTGCAAGTATGTGGACCACTTTTGATGGCAGTCATTCTTCAATTTTCCTTGTGTCTGCATGAACTACAGTGGCTTATGATTAGTGTGGATGATTGTCTCCTTCCCAAGAATGTAGTTTCTCCACTGGTGGTAGTCTTGCATAATTGAGCACATTTCTTTGTCATAAGTAGGGTACTTACGAATAGCATCTGATAGTGTCTCACTATGATAGGCCACAGGGTGGTCATGTTGAGTGAGAATGACACCCACAATATAGTTGGAAGCATATGTCTTGATCTCAAAGGGTTGTTGTAGGTCTAGGAGTGAAAGTACTGGGGCTGAGCACAAGCATTGCTTCAAATCATCGAACGCTTGTTGTTGGGACCTCCCCCATGTAAATTTTGCCTTACCACCACCTCTGGTTATTTGGCTGAGGGCCTATGCAATATGGGAGAATCCTAACACGAACCTGTAGTAGAAATTGGCGAGGCCCAAGAAGCTCCGAAGCTCGATGAGTGTGGTTGGGGCTAGACAGTCATAGATGACTTGGATGTTGGTTGGACCCACATGTACACCATGTTGATCAACAATGTAGCCTAGGTAATGGACCATGTCCATGCCGAAGGAGCATTTTTCCAAGTTGGCATATAGCTTGTGTTGTCGCAGGGTGTGCAAAACCTGTTGAATATGCTGCAAGTGTTCGACCCAAGTCTTGTTGTAAATGAGAATGTCATCAAGATACACCACTACAAAATTATTGGTGAATGGTCACAAAATATAATCCATCAACCTAATGAAAGTGGCTGGTGCATTTTTCAAACCAAAGGGCATGACCAGCCATTCAAAAAGGCCTTCCTGTAATGACCCTCCCATTTTGTCATGACAACAAGCCTCATAAAACAAGTGATTTTTTTTTTGTGTGTGCGTGTGTAGAAGGGTAATAAGGACATTATACTAAACGTTGTAACATGATGATGATAATGACGCAAGAAACTCGCGCAACAACAAAATTTCGACCAAACCTAAAAGCACATCAATCAACTGGAAGCAATGTTCGACCTTCAACCGACAAGAATAAAAATGACTACCCGCTCGTCCTACCCTGCGATGGCTAGGACCTCTAGGACACATAAGCAATGCTCAAGCCCAGGTTCCCATCGATTTTGACCATTTAAGGTCTCAGGGCTGGCAACTGTTCTGAGAAACATGGAAGTGTCTACATCCCACCCCAAAACAAACAAGTCCAAGCCAACAAGCTAAAAAACAACCTCAAGATCATCCCGGACACTTCACTCCACAATAATCAATTCTATAAATCCTTCAAGAATATTAAAGTCGACCGTTTAAAATAATTTGCATAAGGTATACATTGGAACACTTTATTTACGCCCATAATGAAAACTATGTTATTTTATATGAGGTCGCCTGTTATACACACTTACACTCTGAATTGTTACAATAATGGAATCTAATGAAGGAATCTTCTAATGAAGGTATAACTATGACTACTTACTTCCAATAAAATCCAATGTTATCAGTTTTCAAATATTCAAAAAGTATTCTATTGAACCTAAAAATTTACATATCTTATAATAGAATCTAAAGATAAAATATATCTTGACCATCGACTTCCAATGAAATCTTATGTTTTTCCATAAAATTTAAGACCACTCAAGTGTTCTACTTTAACGAACATTGAAATATTAAATTCTTGTCCATATTCAAACGATGTTAATCCATATAAAGCCACAACTCATACATAGTTACATTTAAGTGATCCAATAATAATAACAAAGTCTAATGATACGTATCACCATCAAAATCTTGCCTCCAAAAGAAAATCCAAATCTTATAAATCCATGAAGAATAATTTAAAGATACTTTTAAAAACATTTAATTAATATGGACCTTGAATTATTTTATTTACGGCCACATAGAAATCTATACTACTTAATACAATGATAAATTATATACATTTTACACCCTAAAACCACTACAATAAAAGAATCTAATAAAAGGATTTCCATAAAAATACAAGACGCACAGGTGTAGATTCTGTCCAAAAAGAAAGGTGCACAGGTGGGTACAACTGTCTAAATGGTTAAGGTTCTGAATAATTTACTGCCAGTTCAAGTAACTGATTTTTAATAAATTTTTTCCATTCAATCTGTCACTTAATTAATTTCTGTCAATTAAAANGGGTTACTGCCATAGACTGGACTTGGTCGGAGATAGCTGTTTTGTTTTCCATGTTTTCTTCCTAATAGATAATTCCCTGTCGAGCAATACAGAAGACTCTGTATTAGTATTTAATAGGGGATGCTCTGCCAAAAACGGTCTGTTATCTAGAGACCCCGGTTGTAATTTGAAAATAACAATTTCATTGTAAATAAGTATCGCGGAGTTAATGACCTACTGACAACAGAATTTAAAAACACAGGCAAGTGTTTGAAGTGCTGCAAAAGCTATATCAACGTTGTAAACAACATCACTAATAACTCATTACCACAGTGGATTACCATTGGAATATCGCTGAGTGCCTTCATAACTACGCTGAGCTTAAGCTAAAATGCTAAAGGTTATCTGTGGTGTTGCCAGACACGCTAAGTTTATCAATTTCATTGGCATCAGACGGTAAACTCGTGGGTAAGAAAGGGAGAAATTGGTGGCCAAAAGATGGGTATTATAACGCTGTCTGAAATTTCAAAACAGTCATGAATGGTTTTAAACAAGCATCAATGTCTTCCATGGGTAATTCGCTACAAAGGAAATTAATCAAAATTATAAAAGGGACAAAGGTACATTGTTCTCAGGTGGGAAACACTGGGATGTTTACTTATAGGCTAGAAGTTGTCATGAACATTGCATACAGTAAAATATCATCCTAAAGTGCAGAGGTGAAGAAAATGTAGGAGATGGGTAAGGTCACACTCCAACAAGTGGGAACAGAAAAATGCAAGCACACAGTTGGCCATCAATCAGTAATCACTTAAGAAGATGTTGCAAGACCTAAAAATTCATAGTTAACCACAACAGTGTATGTTGTGGGTGTAATTTAAAGAAATAAAAAAATAATCATGAATATCGTGGTGCGATATAACCAAAACACGATGTAACTCCTGGTGTGCATTAAGATTTTAACATTAATCTGCTACAGGACTATATCACTGCTCAAGAAATAAAGAAGAGCATTATCCATTTATTGTTGGACAAAATCTATGCCTATCCTTCGCTAAGATGTCGCAGGCATCTACAGGTTAAATGGAAACAGAGTCAACACGGCATTTTGGGTTATGTAAATCGTTGTGGGTAAATGCACCAGAGTAAAACATTTTGTGGTGAAGTAACACGAGGTCACACCCATCTAAAGATATATCTCTAACCAATAGATACACTGTTGGGAAGTAGTATCAATAGACTGTAGAATACACCTGTATATATAATATTATCTGTAAAATGTGCAATTGGTGTCAATTTATCTACTGGAAGAATAGACAGTCGGTATATAAGTGAAACACAGAGTAGGATAACATTGTCAAAAAGGATACTGTAAATTAATGCATTAATCACAATCACATTCATTAAAAAGGGAACTCAGTCATTCGAGAGGACAACAAAGAGATTCATCCATACAAGAGATAAAAACTAGCATGACATCAGTAGGGATAATATACCCTCCGAGAGCGTAGAGGAAAAAAGAAAATGCTCAATAAGAATTCGCCCAGGTGTAAATTCGCCCCAAGACTTAACACAAGTATAAAATCGCCCCAAATTTTCGCCCAGAAAAGTCAAAGGAAAACACAGAGAAGGAAGGTAAAACGTAGTCCAGTGATTTAAAACCTATCAAGAGGGGGCCTCTAGCCTAGCCAAACTCATCTTACAATGAATTCAAGTCCAGAGGTACAACAAATTGTTATATAAAATTTAACATTTAGCAATCATTGAATGAACAGAAGATACAACAAATGTTTCAACAAGCGTTGTATAAAATTTATCATTCGTGAATCGTTGAATGAAATCGGAAGGTACGGAAAATGTTATATAAAATTTAACATCATTTTACTTTTCCAATAAACAAGCATATCCAAGCATATGTCCTAATACCATCTACCAATAGAAATGAAAAGTGTACCGTTGCCTGATCGCTCGCTCCGAATGACGTCCCGCGCGCTTTGTGCAACTTCTTCTCGTCGACCGTCGAGACTTCACCATTACTTCCCATCCAATGCTAGGGGTACTCTCCTTCCCCTTTAGCCCCTCGAGCTGCAAAAGGGCCACACACACTATACAAAGATTTAGTCTAGCTCCCATCTCGCCTCGCAAGGCCGAGCTACCACTCCTCTCCGAGTTGGGTATCCCAACTCCCACAAGTAAATTAGTCAAGTCGATATTTCTACAGCATAACGTTATGCAAACAAAAGATGGTCCTTCATCCTTCTCCTTCCTTCATTTTATAGAGTTTCGAACTTCCTTTCTTTCCTAAAATCTCATTTAATTAAAGTTTTAAAAATATATTCCTAAAAATTCTTCTTCGTACAAGAGCCACCCATCCCCTTAATTCCTCCATTATTTAATTTCTATAATTAATTAATTATCTTGTTTCCCTCATCCACCTAGAGTTACTCCTAGAATCACTCCTAGGTGTCCCAAATTCCCTTACATGTTTTCAAGACTTTCCCTATTACGAAATTGCTAATTCAGTTTAAAATTAGAAAGATTTTATATGGTAGACTCTTACTAAGTTGGCTTTCCTCTTTTTCCCTTAAGTTCTCCCTTTTTCTCCTTTTTTAATGTTACCTCTTTTCCCTAGTTTCCCAACTTTTTTGATTTTCCCTCTTTCCTAATTAATATTTTAAAATTATCCAAATAATAAAACCATTAATTCCCCTTTTTCTTTTAAATTTTATTCCAACAGATTTATCTCTCTCTCTCTCTCTATATATATATATATATATATATATATATATTTGTGAATAAATTAAATTTCTTATTCCCTTTTGTGTTACAAGATTTTAACTAAGGTCATTATTATTATTCATGTGGTTTTTATTGTTATTATCATTATTATTTTTTATTTTTATTTTATAGATATTTTTATGGAAATCCTTTTATTAGATTATTTTATTGTAGTGGTTTTAGGGTGTACAATGTATATAATTTATCGTTGTATTAAGTAGTATAGATTTCTATGTGGGTCGTAAATAAAAGAATTCAAGGTCCATATTAAGTAAATGTTTTTAGAAGTATCTTTAAATTATTCTTCAGAGATTTATAAGATTTGGATTTTCTTTTGGAGGCAATATTTCATGGTGATATGTATCATTAGACTTTATTATTATTATTGGATCACTTAAATGTAACTATGTATGAGTTGTGGCTTTATATGGATTAACATCGTTTGAATATGGACAAGAATTTAATATTTCAATGTTCGTTAAAGTAAAATACTTGAGTGGTCTTAAATTTTATGGAAAAACATAAGATTTCATTGGAAGCTGATGGTCAAGATATATTTTATCTTTAGATTCTATTATAAGATATGTAAATTTTTAGGTTCAATAAAATACTTTTTGAATATTTGAAAACTGATAAGATTGGATTTTATTGGAAGTAAGTAGTCATAGTTATACCTTCATTAGATTCCATTATTGTAACAATTTAGAGTATAAATGTGTATAACAGGCGACCTCATATAAAATAACATAGTTTTCATTATGGGCGTAAATAAAGTGTTCCAATGTCTACCTTATGCAAATTACTTTAAAGGGCCAACTTTAATATTATTGAAGGATTTATAGAATTGATTATTGTGGAGTGAAGTGTCTTGGATGATCTTGAGGTTGTCTTTTAGCTTGTCGGCTTGGACTTGTTTATTTTGGGGTGGTATGTAGACACCTCCATGTTCCTCAGAACATTCACCAACCCTGAGACCTTAAATGGTCAAAATCGATGGGAACCTAGGCTTGAGCATTGCTTATGTGTCCTGGAGGTCCTAACCATTGCAGGGTAGGACGGGCAGGTAGTCATTTTTATTCTTGTCGATTGAAGGTCGAACATTGCTTCTGATTGATTGATGTGATTTTAGGTTTGGTCGTCATGTTGTTGTTGCACGATTTTCTTGCGTCATGATCGTTGTCATGTTACAACGTTGAGTATAATGTCCTTATTACCCTTCTACACACGCACACACACAAAAAAAAAAATCACTTGTTTTATGAGGCTTGTTGTCATGACGAAACGGGAGGGTCGTTACATGTGGTATCAGAGCAGGTTTCAACCCACGACTTGGGATCGCTACAGATTTTGTTGATATGATTGATTATAATATTGTTGATCGAGTTGACTTTTGTGCGTGTAGGTAATCATGGTTAGAGGATGCTGTGGACGAAGACAACGGGGTGCTAGGGGAGGAGGCACGGTGCCTCCAGTAGCATCCACGCCTGAGGGGTCTAACCCCCAGGGAGATGAGCAGGTTCTCAGATAGGAGCAGATAGCAGTAGGTGATGTAGTCAGAATGATGATATCTTTTTAGTACATCTCCGAGGCCTTGATCAGTCGTTTGGACAGAGATGAGGCCAGGGCATTGGCACTCGTTGAGGTTCCACCACGCACTCCGGCCCGTACTAGTATGATTCACCGTGAAATCGAGAAGGTCAAATTTCCCGAGTTCTTTGGTGCCCTGGATGGCGTAGCCACTGAAGCATGGTTGGAGAACATGGCGATCTGCTTCGCACTTCGTGATTATACCTCCAAAATGAAGGTTTGCATGGTGGTATTTCAACTGAAGGGGAACACTCTTCTATGGTGGAAGATGCTCCTACCATAGCTAAACATGGTTGTCGAAGACATGTCATGGGAACTGTTCAAGGAATGGTTCCGAGAGAGGTACCTTTCATAGGAATTCATTGAGTGTCAGCTCAATGAGTTCAATGCCTTATGACAAGGAGGTTGTATGGTGCCTGAGTACGAGGCCCATTTTATGGAGTTGCTCTGGTATGCTCTGCACCTTAACACTGAGAAACTTAGGGTCAACAGGTTTGTGTTTGGCCTTAACGGTAGTCTGTGTGCAAAGGTTAGGATTCTGATGCCTCAAACCTTGCATGATTCCATCCAGAAGGCCCTCATAGCAGAGGAGGAGCTTATCAGTGGGGGTCAGACCAGGACTCCAGCGAGACCAGCAGGGCAGGTTTCATCTAGAGCACAATAACATCAAACACCAGCTCGACATATGTCGAGATATCATGGCTTCCAGAGGGGATCCACTTTCACTACAGCCCGACGACCGACGCCTCAATAGCGGACACCTTATCAGGGACCAAAACATCAGTAGCAGCATCGACTGCAGCAGAAATAGTTTAGGCCTATTCAACAGAACATACTAGGATTCCAATCCGGTGGGCCATCATCTTCTACTTTGGGTACCAGAACCACTGGGCCAAAGAAGGGGTGTTGGACGTGTGGGGAGCCACACTACCAATGTGATTTCCCTGTGGAGAGGGCTAGAGTGTCTAGATCATCCGGTCCCACTACCATGGGAGATATGGGCAAGGCCCATCGGATTCATGCAGCGGTGAATAACCTCCAGGAAGAGCACCAATTCACAGTGCTCGAGATGACAGGTACCGTTGCTGACCAGACCCTTAGTATTTTGATAGATCCCGGTGCTACCGAGAGTTTCATTTCTGGTGCAACGCTAAAAAGGATTAAGGTAAAGGTAGTCAAACAGGATGAGTTTAGCTTCATAGAGATGGCTTCAGGAGCCAAACAAAAGGTTGGAGGAAAAGTTACAGGCTGTGTCCTTAACCTGGGAGAGTTTGTCACAAGGGCCAACTCTTATGTCACGATCCTAGGATCTTATGATGTCGTGATTGGTATAGACTGGTTGGAATCGCATGAGGCGATACTCAACTGTAAGACAAAATAGTTGAGCTTGGTCGATGATGAGGGACAGAGACGTGTGATTGTAGGATGAAACTAGGGAGTTTCCCTGAGATTCATCTCTTCCTTGCAACTTCGGAAGAGCATGAGCAAGGGGTGCAAGCTTTATGTGATCCTTACGTTAAATGAGAAGAGAGTAGTAGAAGGTCTAGAACACCTTTTGGTGGTGAGAGAGTTTGTAGACGTCTTTCCGGAGGAATTACCTGGGATGCCGCCAGAGAGGGAATTGGAGTTTACCATAGACCTAAAATCTGGGACTGAAACGATAGAAAGAATGCCTTATCGGATGTCGACTCCGAAGTTACAAGAGTTGAAAATGCAACTGAAGGAGTTGTTGGACCTGGCTCTGATATGTCCTAGTTTGTCACCGTGGGGTGCACCTATTATTTTCATACGAAAGAAGGATGGGTTGTGGAGGATCTGCATTGACTATCATCAATTAAACAAGGCCACGATCAAGAATCAATTTCCATTGCTGAGAATTGATGATTTGTTCGATCAAATGAAGGGCACGATGGTGTTCTCCAAGATCGATTTGCGATCAGGGTATCACCAGTTGCGGATCAAGGAGGATGATGTCCCTAAGACCGCCTTTAAGATGAGGTTTGGACGTTACGAGTTTACTTTTTTACCATTTGGACTAACAAAATCCCCAGGGGTATTTATGAGTTTGATGAACGGGGTGTTCCGTGAGTACTTGGACAAGTTCATCCAAGTGTTCATTGACGATATTTTGATTTATTCTCGAACGATAGAGGAGCATGATGAGCACTTGCGCTTGGTACTACAGTGTTTGCGAGAGCACAAATTATATGGGAAGTTGTCCAAATTCTCATTTTATTAATCGAAGATTCACTACTTAGGGAATGTCATCTCCGACGAATGCATCGTGGTGGATCCCACCAAGGTCGAGGCTATTATGGAATGTCCTGTGCCGACGAATGTCCCGGAAGTGCGTAGCTTCATGGGTTTAGTAGGATACTATCGACGGTTTATCGAGGGATTTTCAAAGATAGAAAATCCAATCACAGAGTTGTAGAAGAAGAACAAGAGGATTGTTTGGACCAAGAAATGCGTGAAAGCATTTTGGAGGCTCAAGGAATTGTTGACAACCGCACCGATACTAAAGGTCTCAGACATGGACGCAGACTTCTTGGTATGCATTGACGCATCTAAGGAAGGCTTAGGCGGAGTCTTGATGCAATATGGATGAGTGATTTCTTACATTTTGAGGAAACTGAGAAGACATGAGGAGAACTACGTGACACACGATTTGGAGTTGTTAGCCATTGTATATGCCTTGAAGCTTTGGAGACACTACCTTGTTGGATGAAAATTTGAACTAAATACTGATCATTGTGGACTACAACACATATTTACGCAAAGTGACCTGGATGCACGACAACGATGTCGGTCAGAATTGCTTAGCGAGTACGAATTCAAGATTACTTACATAAAAGGAACAGTGAACCGAGTGGTAGATGCATTGAGTCGAAGACCACGCATCTTTTTAGTGTTGCCTCTTCAGACGAATCTACGTGAAAATATTCTAACTTTACGGTGTGATGATGACTGGTACAAAGAGGTCGATGGTTTTATCGGACAAAACACAATAATGGTACCACGATTTGAGGGATTTTCATTTGATAGCGATGGTTTATTGAAGTTTAAAAGTCGGTTCTACATACTGCCAAACGACGAGTTGAGGATGTTGATCCTAAGAAAGGCTCATAGAGAAGTATACATGGCTCACCTGGGAGTCACGAAGATGAGGGTAGACCTTAAACCCTTATTCTTCTGGAATGGAATGAAGGAAAACATAGTCAACTATGTGGCCATATGTCTAGAGTGTCAGCAAGTAAAGGCTGAACATAGATACCTAGCGGGATTACTACAACCACATGATATTTTGGAATCGAAATGGGAAGTTATTTCGATGGATTTTATTGTTGGATTGCCACTGACGGCAAGGAGACATGACTCAATTTTTGTAGTAGTAGACACTCTGATGAAGAGTGCTCACTTTATTCCTCTGCATAGGACGTATTAGGCACCTGACATAGCTAGAGTTTTCATCAGTGAGATTGTGAGGCTACATGGCATGCCTAAAAGGATTATATCCAATCGAGGATTGGTTTTTACTAGACGAGTTTCCAAGAGGCCTTGGGAACCCAACTTAACTTTAGTATGGCATATCACCCGGAGACTGACGAGAAGACCGAACGGATGAACCAAACCTTGGAGGACATGTTGCGCATGTACGTAATGGACCAACAAAAGCGTTGGGAAGAATTATTTCCACTAGTGGAGTTCGCTTACAACAACAGTTACCAAAGCACCATTAAGATGGCACCTTTCGAGTTTCTTTATAGGCAACTGTGTCAGACGCCTTTGAGTTGGGATCAGCTTGAGGATAGGGTCCTGGTGGGACCAGAATTGATCCAAGAAATGGAAGAGAAAATGAAAACAATAAGACAAAGGATAAAAGAAGCACAATATTGACATAAGAGTTATGTCGATGCACACCGTGTCAACCGTAGTTATGAGGTCGTCAATCGAGTTTTCTTGCGAGTTAAACCGCACAAGAGTTCGATCAAGTTTGGGAAGGGAGATAAACTCTCTCCTAGGTTCATGGGACCTTTCGATATTGTGGAGATAAAGGGGCCTGTGGCCTATCGAATAGCCTTGCCTGATTCTTTGAGGCATATGCACGATGTTTTTCATGTATCTATTTTGAAACATTATATTAGTGACCCTACACATGTTATTGACATGAGTTCCTTGCAGGTATCGGACGAGGGATCACTCNTAAACTCTCTCCTAGGTTCATGGGACCTTTCAAGATTGTGGAGATAAAGGGGCCTGTGGCCTATCGAATAGCCTTGCCTGATTCTTTGAGGCATATGCACGATGTTTTTCATGTATCTATTTTGAAACATTATATTAGTGACCCTACACATGTTATTGACATGAGTTCCTTGCAGGTATCGGACGAGGGATCACTCATGGCTGAGTCGGTCCGCATCTTGGATCATCGTGTTCGACAGCTACGACGTCGAATGGTAGAATAGGTCAAGGTCCAGTGGGACAATTATAGTCCGCACTCGGCGACCTAGGAGGATGCATATGATATGCGCCAGCAGTTTCCATTTTTGTTTGGTAGATAGACATATGATACTGTGATACACTTTATTTCGGCACATATACTGTGAAACTTCGAGACAAAGTTTAGACCAAGAGGGGGTGTATGTAACATCCCTCTCTGGTGCATTGAGAAAACTTATTCTTTGAGGACACTTGCTCGCAAGTGATCCGAATTTTTATGCAATTAAAACTTTTGATTTTGATTATGAGGTGTTATGGGTTGATGACATGTTGTTTTAATACATTGATATAGACAGGTGCTATTGACTCGGTTTTACTGAGTGTGCAGAGTTTTGGACCTTGAGGATGCAGAGGCATCGATGGAACCCCTTGGACTTCGGATCAAGTCAGGTAGCGTGCCATTGGGGTTTGATTTTTTTACTATGATATTAGTGCATCTAACTGGATGATATGATATCAATATGTTCTGACATGATTTCTTGAAGATGCAGGCTGACGATAGCTTGCCGACTAGACTGACATATGGAGCAAAGGGGTCACGCATGACTTCTAGAGATGTTGAGGGAGAGGTGTGGACAACAACCCTGCCACATCCTACTAACACTCCCGTCGTGGCTCGAACTCTAGGTTAATGATTACCTAGTTAGAGAGGACCCATGATGCCATGAGGGAAGACTGCAACAGTTGCTCACGATGATTCTAAGGGGCACGCAATAAGGCAGGGGGGGCTTATTCCTTAGAGGCCCTTAGTCTCCCACAATTTCACTTGGCAGAGTGTTGACTCTAGGGGTTATTGATGTCTACCAAGTCATTCAAGAGGCAAGTGGCACCCTTGGAGCACGTAGTGCGTCATGAAGGGCACATCGCGGAAGTGAACAGATGAGGTGAGTGGCATTCTTGGAGCACCTAGTGAGTCCTGAAGGGAACGTCGCATTGTTGATGATAGAGGAATGAAACTAGATAGCCTTAGGATGACTAACGTGTTAAGAAATTTTAAAACAATTTCCCTAATTAATGGTCGCCCTGTACGAAAATTTAAGGTTTAAGTCTAAACTATGCTTGTAGTAAAATTTTACACAAGACACACAGGTGTAGATCCTGTCCAAAAAGCAAGGCACACAGGTGGGTACAACTGTCTAAATTGTTAAGGTTCTGAATAATTTACTTCCAATTCAAATAACTGATTTTTACTAAATTGTTTCCATTCAATCTGTCACTTAATTAATTTATATCAATTAAAAAAGGGGGGGGGGGTTTAACTTCCATAGACTAGACTTAGTCGGAGACAACTGTTTTTCTTGCCAGGTTCGCTTCCTAACGGAGAATTCCCTGTCGAACAATACATGAGACTCTGTCTTAGCATTTAAGAGGGGATGCTCTGTCAAAAATGGTCTTTTATATAGAGACCCCGGTTGTAAGTTGAAAATAACAATTTCACCATAAATAAATATCATGGAGTTAATGACCTGCTGACAACAGAAATTAAAAACGCAGGTAAGTGTTTGAAGCACTGCAAAATCTATCTCAATGTTGCAAACAACATCACTAATAACTCATTACCACAACGGATTACCACTGGAATATCGTTGAGTACCTTCATAACTACACTGAGCTTAAGCTAAAATGATAAAGTTTATCTGTGGTGTTGCCAAACACGCTACGTTTATCAATTTCTTTGGCATGAGACAGTAAACTCATGGGTGAGCAAGGGCGAAATTGGTAGCCGAAAGACGGGTATTATAACGTTGTCTGAAATTTTAAAACAGTCACGAATGGTTTTAAACAAGCATCAATGTCTTCAATAGGTAATTTGCTACAAAGGAAATTAATCAAAATTATAAAAGGGATAAGGGTACGTTGTTCTCAGGTGGGCAACGCTGGGATGTTTATTTACAGTCTGGAAGTTGTCATGAACATTGCATATAGTAAAATATCATCCTAAAGTGAAGAGGTGAAGAAAATGCATGAGATGGGTAAGGCCACACTCCAACAAGTGGGAACAGAAAAACGCAAGCACACAGCTGGCCATCAATCAGTAATCACTTAAGAAGTTGTTGCAAGACCTAAAAAATCATAGTTAACTACAACAGTGTATGTTGTGGGTGTAATTTAAAGAAATTAAAAAAAATCACGAATATCGTGGTGCAATATAACCAGAACGCGATGTAACTCCTGGCGTGCATTAAGATTTTAACATTAATCCGCTACAAGACTATATCACTGCTCAAGGAATAAAGAAGAGCATTATCCATTTATTGTCCATCAATGAGATTCGTCCATCAAAGAGCTAAAAAATAACATGAAATTAGTAGGGATAAGATACCCCTTGAGAGCACAGAGGCAAAAAGAAAACACTCAATAAGAATTGTCCCAGGTGTAAATTCACCCGAAGACTTAACACAGGTATAAAATCGCCCAGAAAAGTCAAAGGAAAATGCAGAGAAGGAAGGTAAAACGCAGTCCAGTGATTTAAAACCTGTCAAGAGGGGGCCTCTAGGCTAGCTAAACTCATCTTACAATGAATTCAAGTCCAAAGGTACAACTAATTGTTATATAAAATTTAACATTTAGCAATCATTGAATGAAATCAAGAGTTTCAACAAGCGTTGTATAAAATTTATCATTTGCGAATCGTTGAATGAAATTGGAAGGTACAACAAACATTATATAAAATTTAACATCAGTTTACTTTTCCAATAAACAAGCAGATCCAAGAATATGTCCTATTACCATCTACCAACAGAAATGAAAAGCGTATCGTTGCCTGATCGCTCGCTCCGAATGACGTCCCACACACTCCATGCAACTCCTTCTCAGTGACCATCAAGAATTCACCGGTACCTCCCAGCCAATGCTAGGGGTACTCTCCTTCCCCCTTATCCCCCCTAGCCGCAAAGGGGCCACACACACTATCCAGAGATTTAGTCCAGCTCGCGTCGCAAGGCCGAGCTACCACTCCTCTTCGAGCTGGGTATCCCAACTCCCACAAGTAAATCAATCAAGTTGATATTTCTGCAATGTAACGTTATACAAACAGAAGATGGTCCTTCATCCTTCTCCTTCCTTCATTTTATAGAGTTTTGAACTTCCTTTCTTTCCTAAAATCTCATTTAATTAAAGTTTTAAAAATAAATTCCTAAACATTCTTGTCCGTACAAGTTGTTAGCACTTAGTAAATTTCCTAGAGGTTGAAAAAGAAGAAATCTACTAAGGTAACCTTATCCAACCACTTTTAAAGCTGGGATCTAGCCCTTCCAGCTTCAGAGAGGGATCTCTCTATATGATTTAGTTTTGTTTTAATTTCATATATTAGGCTATCTAAAGGAACTGTAGGTTTTGTTGTAAAAGGGTTTTTGAAGTTGGTTGAGACAAACTACACATCCATTGGGCTATGGGGTCTGCATTTAATCAAATCTGAGACACAATCAGAAACACCAAAGAAAACCTTCACAGGGAGAGATAACACCCTCACTGGATATTTAGTAATTAAAATGATGGACAGAAGAAAAGATAAGGAAAATAACTTCAATTAACAAGCAGTTAAGAATTTCTTAATTGAAGGTATTAGAATATAAACATTTAAATATTTAGAATCGGAAATAGGGTATCAATGATAAATCCTGCAACATAACTCTATTCATAAAGATTAGATTCAGAAAACAAAATGAATACAGAGAAAGAAAAACATTTAACTGAGAAAATCACATCACCAGTGAACATGCGCAAGAATCCTGTAAAGTGCCTCTTCTTTATTAATGGTAGATCTCTTCAAAAATAGTACAGTTTGATAGAAATAGGGTGTGCCAATCAACAACCCTCAATACTTCGAAAGACAAAGTATTTGTAATTCAAATTACAAATGTTCCTGTCATAACTGATTAGGACGTGCTCATTCTATTTTTAGCCTAACTACTTTAACTAATCAAAAACTGTTTGATGACTCATTACAACTGCATGCGGAAATTTCTGGGGTAGGTTGTTGGCGAGGTGCCTTCGCAATGTCTTCTGACTGGACAGGTGACTGGATTGGGGCAGATCATCTGTTAATCTAGTAGATCACACAGATCCTCCCATCTGATATGACCTGGCACTGTGACTTTAAGCAATCTCCGGTACACTTCATCCATGTCTGTATATTTAGGAAATGTAGGCTTGATGATGAATATGTGTTTAATCTCATGTTGGATACTAATATCCAACTACAAGGCATCCATGAATGCTTTTGCTGTGATGCTTCCCTGTATACCAGAAAACTTGGAATTGTCCTTAGACACTTCAGTCAACCTTTTCTTGTAATCAGGGAGTGTCATTAATTTGTCATTAATGACCTTTAGACCAGGCAGGCCCTTCCTTTGAAGAGCATCTATCTTGTTGAAAAACTTCTGCACTTCTTGATCCATAACTTGAATTTTCTCCTCAAGCTGAAGCATGAGGCCCCTTTTGGTTAGAACCCTTTTGACTTCAAGTATAGTTTCTGTCCTGTCCTCAATCTTTAATTCTTCTAGTTCCTCCCTGGTCTTTGAATTCAGGAACCTTATGATTTCATTCACTTGGGATGGCATGTCTCCCAGCTCCATTCTGATTTTCTCCACTGCCTCCTTGCTCCTCTTGAGCAACTCATTTTGTTCAAACATGATTTGAACCATTGGCCAGATTTCATTTATAGACTTGGAAATATCTGTCCACACAATCTCTTTCACCTCTACCAAAGTTTTCCCTGCCATTGTCTGTTTCTGGAGCTGTTGTAACTCCTTATTGATTTGCTCATTCACATGTTTCTCTTTGGATAGACTTGTCTGGAAAGAAGTCTTTAGCTCTTGGAGATTCCCCACTTCTTTCTTAAGCCTGCTGATTTCTAACTCTTGCAGGTTCATTCTCTCCATAGACTTGGCCAGGTCTGTTGTTCCCTCTGGTAGTGGCACTGATGCAGCAGATGGAACGACTGTCACTGTTGCTGTGCTCAATCCTGCAATTGGGATAGCACTCAATGGAATGCCTTCCATTGGCTTTGCCTACTCTTTCTCCTTTAACAGTCTCTCCATCTCTGCTTCCATCTCTTTTAACTGAGCGTTTTGCTCCATGAGTAATTTCAGCATCTCATCCTTTTCACCTTCCTTTTCAGCTATCTCCTTTGCCTATGGGTCTTCTGTTGGAGGGAGCTTTAGATGTTTTCTTAAAGACGCGATGTCAGCGTTTTTCTTTTTTATCATCTCTTCAGCATCTTTGACATTCGCAGGGTCATAACCAATCTTGAGGACTAGCTCCTCCAACGTTTTGATTTTGTTGTCCTTTGCGAAAGATGATATTTTCTCCAGCTTTAGTTGGGTCTGGGCATTGCTCAAAGCTACCCGAAATGTTGATGCAGAAGCTGTAGCGTGGGCCAAAGTGTGGAAAACCATCTCGCTAGTTTTCTTGTGCAGATCCATCTGATCTGCTGGATGCACGTCTTTAGCTTGAAACTCAAATGTGGCCCTTTTCTAATCTGATATAACCTTGGGATCCGACACTTGTGCTTGGAGGTAATCCATATGCATCCTACCCTTTTCTATGTCAAATGCTGAAAGAAGCCGATGTTGATTTGTGGACGACTGCTTCTGGAACTGGGCATAAGTGCTGGTAGTAAGAGTCTGGTTTTTCTTCTTGATCAAATCGTACTTTTCAAAAATGCCCAACTTGGGCCCGGTCTTGCTTGGTGGAGCATCTGTGGGAGAGTCTGTGGATTTTATAGCTGGTGTTATTGCCTTGTGATGACTCGAGCCGAAAGGTAAACTGGCGGGCTTGACCCCTGTGGTGGTCACTGTGGTGGTTGTGACCTCTTACTCTACTATCGTGCCTGTCGTTGAAGCTGTTTTTGGCCTTTTGGCGTGCATCTTAAACTCCTTCGATGACACCTCTGTTACAGGAGAAGACGATTCTTGTCGGGGCCTCTTTTCCTTGGGATTCTGAGGTGTGGCAGTGGGTGGTGCACTTGTTGAGGGCACCTGCTTTTCCAACCCGACAGTTGGTTCCACGTCCACCAACGTATCAGGCTCCCATTCTGTTTGATTCGCAAATCTCTCGATTTCTGGCTTAGGCTCATGCGCATATGGGACGTTTTTATTTTTCTCTCTCATTTCAAAAATGATCCCACAGGGATCATAATGCCAGGTGAAACTTGTAAGGAATTTCATTTCCCTTAACATTCTATCTTCTTCATCACCTGCGCCTCTACTGTTGCATATGAAAGAGCCAATCTGCCCTTTGATCCGCAATTGTTGCTTCTTCTTAAGGGAAACAAAGTGAATATCATTAGAATTCATTATTTGTCTAATATATTCCAATGCGAAAATTATTACCGGTATATATCTCGGCAGCTTGTATGGTGCCAATTCGCACCCATAAACTCGGATCTCAGAGTGATTCTGATACAAGTACCAGTCTCATGTCTTCGCATTGTCCGAGAGGTGTAGAATTCTCCAGACTTCATCATTTATTCATGGCTCAGGCATGCCACTCAACATACTTACCACAGGGTGGTAAAACTGGTCAATGAACGTTGTGAAGTTGTATTCGACAGAATTGCGTTTCAGAAGAGAAGTCCACGCTGTGACTGGCTAGGGCCTCCCGTCGGCGTCCATCTTCTGCGTGGAGAAATTGAACCTGTCAGCTTGGAAATAGACGAACATGTAAGTCAGAATGGATGAATACCTGAACATGCCCTCTGTGGTGAAATTCACAAATTGTTCATGGATGTTATTGGCCAGGAAGGTGTTGTAGTCGAACTGCGTGGTTGGTCGTTCATCGTTTGAGAATATAGATAGAAAACCCAGGATGGGTTCATCTACCCATTGATCAGAATAGTACCCAAGCAGGGCACACATGGAAGAAATAATTGGATTTCCTTTGGTGGAAAACAAGGAAGAAGGGTACGGGGGATTGGTGGACGGGAGCGGAGCGGAAGTGGCGAGAAAAAGCTCAAAGATCTGAGCTCTATGCGGGAAAGTCATTTTCTGGTATAGTTCAGTGAGGATTTCTAAGCTGAATGGGGACGCAGATTCAGCACAGGTTATCTGCATCATCTGGTCAATATCTTCTGGGGTGATGAAGAAGAGGACGTCTCCAGACGAAGAAACAATGGCTTTCTGGTTGGGGACGTAATGGGCTTGGCATTTGAGGGCAAATTCTGGGAAATGATGAATTTGGGGGAAGAGATACAGGGGCAAATTGGACTCCCAGAGTCCAATTTCGTCACTCTGGTCCAGGAAGACTTCCCGGAGCCATGACTACAGATCAGAGAAGTCAAAACTGAAAATAGTGTCTGCTATCAATCGGTCTTTATCGACCAAGGGGACTTTATCCAGGTCAACCGGAGGGGGAAGAAAAGGATTTTCTTCTTCTTCCACTTGTCTGGACTTTGACACCATTTCAGCTACTGTACCTGCAAATAATCACTACGTTAGTGGGGTCAACTGGACTGTAGGTGAAGGCGATGCGGAAGCAATAGAGGAATAAGAGGTTTATGGCGCGATGGAGGAATAACGAATGCAAAGGGAAAACGGTAGTTTTATTCAAAATTGGGGTCGGTTTGGAGTGGGAGATACGGTCAGCATGACAATGGGCATATTATCCAATTATTAATGGACAATGGGCCACTTGGGGTGATATGGCAGGTGATGGAGACTAAAGTATACAGACGACTAACGTGGAGGTTGGTGATTGGGGGTAAAAGTCGCCAAAGGAGGATGTCCATGAGTGAAGGGGGTTATGGTACTGACAATCATGGACTGGCGGAAGTTATGGGAAGTGACCCGACCCCAGGAGCAAGTGGACCAAGTGGGCTCAGTGGAGGGTGACGTCCAAGGGCGACGGGATGTCAGGCATCATGTGGAGGATGGGACTTCTGAACCAATAGGACAATGCCACATGTAACAAGGGGCCCACCGTAAGAAAAATTTATTCTAGACCCCCCCCCCTTTGATTAAAAGCAAAACACCAAGGGGGGTCCAGAATCCATCGTGATCCATTGATCTGCGCGCTGGCTTCCTGACCGCAGATCTTAGCTCGCTCTTTAATATCAATTCTGGAGCCCCCCCTCCATTAAAGGTAGAACGGAGGGGGGGGTCCGGAATTCAATGTGGATCGTCGATTTGAGCACTCTGTTTCGAGCCGTCCAGATCTGCGCCCGAGTTATTACTAATTCCGGACCCCCCCCCCCCTCCGTTAAAGGTAGAACGGGCAGGGGGGTCCGGAATTCAATGTAGGCCATGGATTTATGCGCTCTGTTCTGGACCATCGAGATCGGCGTAAACATTATCGTCGATTCCGGACCCCCCCNCCGAAATGCTATGTGAGCCATTGATCTAATCACCGTGATCTGGGCCATTGGAAAGTGAATGAAGCATAGGTCGGGAGCGGAAAAAAAAATCACATGTAGGAAAACTTAGGATTAGTGCTTTCTTATGGGTTTCCCAATTTTTTTTTTAGACACCACCAAGAGGACATCATTTCAACTAGACTTAGGCAACGAAGACTTGAGGTAGCAATTTCTTCAAGAGGGTTTTATTTGGGCAAGGCAAGCCAAGCAGTTAATCTACATTCTAACCTACTTTCACGAGACACATAATCTAGATTAAACTGTTGGGTCAAGATATTATTCTTCCTAGAGGGTATCTAACCAGGGTTAGACAGTCTGGTCAGATTTATTCACTAATTCTAACCTAGGGGCTATCCGACCAGGATTAGATGGTCTGATTAGATGTATTCACTAGTTCTAACCTAGGGGCTATCTAACCAGGATTAGATGGTCTGATCAGATGTATTCACTAGTTCTAACCTAGGGGCTATCTAACCAGGATTAGACAGTCCGGTCAGATGCATTCACTAACCTATCAACATTGAAAATTTAAAAGGACTTGATCATGCTTGAAAGGTATGACCAAGTCACTGTTGTTGCATGGGGCTTTTGTTTCAATTCTTTTTGCCCTCTTTTCTTCTCTTTTATCTTTTTCTTTTTGTAAAGTGAAAGTCTATTGCCAATAAGAACACTAGATACAGATAATATCCATAATATCCAAGTCATAAGTCGATTCCCATAATTTATGGGGTGATAACACAAGTGTCACCCATCCCCTTCATTCCTCCATTATTTAATTTCTATAATTAATTAATTATCTGATTTCCCTCATCCACCTAGAGTTACTCCTAGAATCAGTCCTAGGTGTCCCCAAATTCCCTTATAGGTTTTAAGGACTTTCTCTATTACGAAATTGCTAATTCTATTTAAAATTAGAAAGCTTTTATATGGTAGACTATTACTAAGTTGGATTTCCATTTTTTCCCTTAAGTTCCCCCTTTTTCCCCTTTTTTTATGTTACCTCTTTTCCCTATTTTCCTAATTTTTTTTATTTTCCCTCTTTCCTAATTAATATTTTAAAATTATCCAAACAATAAAACCATTAATTCCCCTTTTTCTTTTAAATTTTATTCCAACACACACACACACACACACACACACACACACACACACACATATATTTGTGAATAAATTAAATTTCTTATTCCCTCTTGTGTTACAATATTTTAACTAAGGTCATAATTATTATTCATGTGGTTTTTATTTTTATTATCATCATCATCATCATTATTATTATTATTATTATTATTATTATTATTATTATTATTATTATTATTATTATTATTTATTATTATTTTTTATAGAGGTAAAATTTTACTACAAGCATAGTTTAGACTTAAACCTTAAGTTTTCGTACAGGGTGACAATTAATTAGGGAAATTGTTTTAAAATTCCTTAACATGTTAGTCATCCTAAGTCTATCTAGGTTCATTCCTCTATCATCAACAATGCAACGTGCCCTTCAGGATGCACTAGGTTCTCCAAGGGTGCCACTTGCCTCATCTGTTCCCTTGCGCAATGTGCCCTTCAGGATGCACTACGTGCTCCAAGGGTGTCACTCGCCTCTTGACTGACTTGGTAGACATCAATAACCCCTGGAGTCAACACTCTGCCAGGTGAACTTTTGGGAGACTAAGGGCCTCTAAGGAATAAGGCCCCCCGACCTTATTGTGCGCCCCTTAGAATCATCATGAGCGACTGTCGCAGTCTTCCATCACGGCATCATGGGTCCTCTTGAACTAGGTAATATTTAACCTATAGTTCGAGCCACGAGAGGAGTGCTAGTAGGTTGTGGCAGGGATGTTGTCCACACCTCTCCCTCAACATCTCTGGTAGTCGTGCGTGACCCCTTTACTCCATATGTGAATCTGGTCGACAAGCTATCGTCAGCCTGCATCATCAACAAATCATGTCAAAACATATTGATATCATATCATCTAGTCAGATGCACTAATATCACAGTAAAACAATCAAACCCCAATGGCACACTCCCTGACTTGATCCGGAGTCCAAGGGGGTCCATCGATGCCTCTACATCCTCAAGGTCCAAAACCCTGCACACTCAGTAAAACCATGTCAATAGCACCTGTCTATGTCAATGTATTAAAACAACATGTCATCAAACCATAATGCCTCATAATCAAAATAAAAAAATTTAATTGCATAAAAATCCGGATCACTTCCGATCAAGTGTACTCAAAGAATAAGTTTGCTCAGTGTGCTAGAGCGATATGTTACACTTCCTTTGATTTGAAGGCGGTCTTCCATACATCTATCTGTTCTATTGAGACCTGGTGGTAGCCAGACTTTAGATCAATCTTACTGAATTATTTGGCCCACGTGAGTTGATCAAGGAGGTCGTCGATTTAGGGAATCGGGTACCCGTTTCTAACTGTGATCTTATTCAGAGCTCGATAATCAATGTAGAGTCGCCAGTTTCCATCTTTCTTCTGTATTAGCATGATTCAACTCCTGCAGAGCGATGAGCTGGGACAGATGTGCCCCTTATGGAGCAGCTCTTGGATCAGTTGCTTGATCTCCTCATTCTCTAACAAAGAGAAATGATAGACTGGCCCATTGGGTAGTGGTCCATCGAGGGTTAGATTGATGGGGTGCTTGACCAGGAAGTGCAGAGGTACCTTGGTAGGTGAGGAAAAGATATCCGAGTATTCTTCCATGACCTTGTTGACATGTTTTACAGGCAGTGTTTGCTTGTCATTGATGGCAAGATCAGAGTATGCAGCAAATAAAAAACAAGGACAAAGTAAGCTCAAGAGGAATTAGCGCAGAGTTAAATGTAGTGCATAGGTGTGCACCAGGGATGAGGTTAACTCACTGCCAAAGATCAAGAGAGATAGCATACTCAGGATCTCAGGCGGATCAAAGGTTGAGGCCTTTGAAATTTAGAAATTCTCCCAAGTAAGGAGGATGTCTAAGATTGGGAGGAGAAGTGTCAGTGATTTTTGGATCCCATCATGAATTTCTGATGGTCATCAGATCTAAATGTAGACAAGAAGAGCATGCTGAAGAGGAGGACAGATCTCAGGCATTAGATCCAAGCGCGGGATCCGACCATCGTTGGATCAAGGAGAACCTGCACGTTCTTTAAAGTATAAGGATAAATGGGCATACAAAATCCCAAAAGAAGGAGGACTGTCCATTTACGTGTAGGACACATGGATATAGATCGTCGTTTCGCTGACTGGGAAGTCAAAGGAATAAGGTTCCCTAACCTGCCAAATTCACAAAATGCGAAACCCCGAAGTAAACTCCATTTCGGAGTTTCAGAAATGGGGAGATGGAGAAGTCAGAGACTCTCAACATTAAGAGTCCCGAAGTGCCGAAATGTGAAATCCCGAAACAAACACATCAACAAACCACGTTAGCTAAGAACACGTGGCACAACTAGGCAATGACAAGTGTCAAGTTGATTCAACATTTCAGGCACATGTAAGTCATGAATCAGAGTGACATGTGGAATTTATTCGACATGTGGCAATCCACGTGTGACGTCAGATAGTTTACATCACTTCAGAGTTTCGAAAATCGGGAGATGGAGATGTCAAGAATCTCTACCATAGGATTCCCGAAGTCGTGAACCCCAAAATCATGATATGATCTGAGCCATTGAATAAAGATCAGATCTAGACCGTCGAATCATAGGAAAAGTGGAAAGAGATTGGAATTTCTCTGACTTTGAGTCAACGGAGCATGGTGTCGAAACTCATGAGATGTGAGATCACGATAAGATCTGGACCATTGGATCTATGGAGATTTCAACCATCGATCAGACTCGATGAAGTTTATAAACTCGTGAAATATGAAGTGCCTTTTGGCACAGCCTGTGGTCACCGTCGGTGGTCATGAGAAGGGAAGGAGTTAGTTCAGATAAGCTCCATTTTGGAGTTTTGGGGATCAGGACATGGAGTGTAACTAAATCTTTACCATGGGGATCCCGAAATGGCGAAGTGCGAAATGGCGAAGTAAACGCAAGTTTCTATGAATTCAATCCAATGGTGTAGGTGAAGTTGAACAAGATCGCAGGGATACTTTTGCGCTTCACACTGTAATAGATAAAAAAAATGATGACCTCTGCCAGAAGACTCGAAGAGGACTGAGTGTGATCGCCAAAGAGGATGAAGAGTCTCAAGGCATCTTCCAGTGGATTGAGGATTATTGATACAGGCGATTGACAGATGGAAGGGGATTGAAGTCTGTAGATGAAAACAGAAAGGATAAGCTCATCTAAGACAGAGAATATGAAGAGTCTCTACTTCTAGAGAGGCTGAGGAATCTCAGCATGACATCCAGTGATGCTGAACGCATGGGAAAACCGCCAGAGAAGCTAAAGGGTTACCATGATGATCAGACAGAGAACTCAAGATGTGGAGGAGATAAATGCAGTGTGAGCAGGTAGAGGCATTGTGTACATTGCATGCACAAGGTGCAAAGAAGCTATAAGTACATGACATCGAGAAGTGATGAGGTTGTTGTTGTTGAGATGAAGTAATGCATGTGTGAGGAAGTAAAGAGGTGGTGCAATAGATGAAATGGATAGGAAACAAAAGGTGCATTAAATGGGAATGGCACACAGAGCACAAAATGTAGAAGAACAGAATGGGCAGCGGATGCATGCTGGAAGACAGTGAGGAAGACTAAGTAGAAAAATCTTGCAGAACAGTGATGATACTGGTAAGTTGTTATTGAACACTATATCACTATAATTGGTTTCAGTATTTTATATTCATAATCTAGGGTGGAAGGGAGGTGCTAGGGAGGACTAATGTCCTCAGAGGTTCAAGTGGGTGCTTGAACACAGGGAGTTGGTGCTTCCTTCTAGTTGGTTCTAGAGAAACCAGGGAGTTGGTTCTTCCTTCTAGTTGGTGCTAGAGAAACCAGGGATTTGGTGCTTCCTTGTAGTGGGTGATAGAGAAAAACAGAGAATTGGTGCTCTCAGCAAGTTGCAGCTTGCAAAAACTAGAGGTTGTAGCCTCACAATGAGTTGGTGCTCATATGTATGATAATGTAAAGAATGTAAATAATACTTATCATATAAAGAAGAAGAGTTTTTTACCCTGTATGGGTTTCCTTGGGAAATATTTGTCTCTTTGTTTCTCATTTATGTGACTGATGCTGAATGTGCCATTGTTTATTTCCCTGCATTATTGTGATCATCATTGAGTGCCTTGTAAAGATTTTAAAAGAAGCATAATTGTTTAAGCATGGTAACAACTGATTCACCCCCCCCTCTCAGTTGTCCAACAATTGGTATCAAAGCTGGCCCCTTTTATCTAAGGGTAGATCCTAGAGCTTAAACATGTCAAGCCATGAAGGAAATTCAACCAATAAGGCCCCTCTGTTCAATGGAACAAACTTTGCCTTCTGGAAAGTTAGAATGAGAACCTACATAATGGTGTTAGGTGCAAATGTCTGGGATGTGGTAGATACTGGTTATGTAAAGCCAGTTGTGCTAGCTAATAAGGATGACAAACTAGAATTTAGCTTCAATGCTAAGGCTATGAATGCTATCTTGAGTGGGCTTGCAGAAGCAGAATTCGTAAAAGTTATGCACTAGGAACTGCCAAAGAAATGTGGGAAAAACTCATTAGCAGTTATGAGGGTAATGAGAAGGTAAAGGATGCAAAGCTTTGAACCTACAGAATACAGTTCAAATAGCTGAAGATGAAGGAAGATGAAACCATTGGAAAATACTTTCTGAGAGTAGAATAAATGGTAAATGCAATGAAGGCACTTGGTGAAACAATTGAGGAACCTTCTTTAGTTCAAAAAATCTTGAGTTCTCTCCCAGATAGGTTCAACCCGAAGGTCTCTGCTATAGAATAACTTAATGATCTAAGAAACTTGGAGTTTGATCAAATTCTAGGAACATTGACTGCATATGAAATGAGAATAGTTAAAGATAAACCCACCTCCAGAGAAGCATCATTTAAAGAAGACAAGAATGAGGATTCTAAGCCCGATGAAATTGAAGCAAAATTTGTGAAGAGACTGAAGAAGGGATCAGGAAAATACAAAGGTAAACTGCCTTTCAAATGTTTCAACTGTGGTAGGATAGGTCATTTCACAAATAAATGTCCCCACAAAGGAAAGGATCAAACATGTGATGATGAGGATAAGTACAAACATAGAAATTTCTTTAAAGAGAAAAACTTTAAGAAGAAAAGTATGTGCGTAAACAATGATGATGATCCTTCAGATGATGAAGAAAATGACTCCTCTATTGAAGATAAACTAAATGACTTCATATTTATGGACAAAGAGGATTATGATGATAAAAGAACATTGAGTGATGAATAAGAAGTTGTGGTTGACATGGAAGGAGAATTGATCAGTGCACTGGAAGAGATTAACAGAATAAGAATCAAGAACAGAAAGAAAAGACAATTGTTGATACAATTTGAGAAAGACAATAAAAAACCTAATGAAGACTTTGTCCTACTAAAAGTAGAATTATAAAAGGAAAAGAAAATCGAAGACATTCTGAAACGAAAGTTATCAGAAAAGAAGGCGAGATGTGAAGCATTAGAAGAAGAAGTAGTGAAAACTAGGAAAGAGATGGAGAAGTTTCAAGCCTTGTATAATCAGAATCTGTCTAGTATCAAAGCCTCAGAAGGATTAGCCACCATCCTAAATCGGCAAAGGAATCCAAAGTTGAAAATTGGTTTGGGTTATGAAGAGGGATCAAGTAGTGGCAAGCCAAGAAATGAAGAACCCATCAAGTTTGTCAAATGTACAACCAATAACGACAACGAACCTGTAGGAACAAAGGAAGACCATCAGCCACCCAGGACGAGTAAGGTAAAAGATGCCAGAACTGAATCTGTAGATAAAAGAAGTAATGCGCTCACTACTGAAATACGTCATCATCTTGGAAGAAATCAATTTGCACAAAGAAGACAACCATTTCCCAGGTACAAAGAATTTTTCCATGGCTATTGTTTCTACTGTTCTAAATTTGGTCACAAAGTTGTAAATTGTTCCTTAAGACTTATACATGAGCAATTAAGATTTCAAAGGAATAAATACTTCCCGCAACAAAGAATGATACAGTCAAGTAATAATCCTTCACAAACTGCAAATTTTCAAATTAAGTCTAGACACATACAACTAACGAGGCCAAGAAATAATCAATAGTCAATAAGTAGAAATCACTGCGACAATAAGTTTGACCTATTGAATAATGAGGTTGAATTCTACACCTATCAT
>JASDQU010101982.1:142062-161073 GCA_032191745.1 Picea mariana
CCAGGCGAAAATCCCTGTTTGGGAGACAGACCGTCAAGCCATTACCTGAATACCCTTCTTCTACCCTTCCCAACATGGTGATTTCCATCCCTATATGGAATCTTCATCCACCTTCCATGGTTCCTACACCATCTCTCCCTCCTTAGACAGAGGGATTACCGATGTAGATCCCAGTATAGGCTCCTGCCACACCATCCTCACCCCCAACTAGCGGAAATACCACCACAACTGGGGGAAGACAAAGGAAGAACGAGCCCATATCTTCGCTCCCTCCTCGAGCTCAACCTCCTTATGCATTATGTGAAAGAGAAGGACATCCCACTAATCGATGTCCTACTCTTCCCAAGTTACGCAATCTTATCCAGCTCCCCAAAGCAACCCCATTGCTTACCACTCCACCTAGCACTTCAACTGCTACTACGAAGTCCCCAAATGCATGCAAGAAAGGGTTATGAACCAATTTTTCTTGTGCCATATTCTTAGAATATGGCCATTACACCCATCATTTCCTGACTCTACCTCAGTTTCGCCAAACACTAGCCGCAGTACACCACACATCCATTCCTAAGCCCTCTCAGGCTCTTCCTACTGCTACTCACATTACTGACATTTGTTATATTTCTTCGTCAGTATCCACATGAATGAGGTACCATCCACAGTATCATGACATTCAGTTCATGTCAAGAGAGCCTTCACACCCTATGCATGACATCCATTCTATATCCTCATCTCTAGAGGAAAATAACACTTTCGCGTTGACGGTTCCCCCTACCATCTCCCAGGATCCCATGTTTTCTTGCATTTTCCACTTCGATGAAGATATATTAGAGGAACTCACCACCCTTTATTCCCCATGAAATGCACTCCATCATCGATCACTATTTCTCTCACAAGAGGCCTTTCACCCTCCTACCCAAGCCTCCTTGTGTGCAATCGAAACCAAGGATTTCATTCCTTCAGGGCATATAGACTGGTTCAAAAACCTTATCCCTACCCCCGATGGTTTTGAAGAAGGCAACATGTCCAAAATCTCCCCCACCATCAAATTTGACATTTCCATTAAACCAGGCATCATAGAAGAGATCACCATTACGTCTCATGCTCCCCTGAAGAAATCATTGCTTATAAAGCTCTCTTTCAGGAATACCAAGACATTTTTTCCTGGTCATATACAAAGATTCCTAGCCTCAATCCTTCTATAGTCGAACACTGAATTGACACCTAGCTGGATATTTCCCCTATTCATCAAAAGCAATGCCCCCTCTACCCATCCAAAGCTGTGTCTATCAAAGATGAAATCGACAAGTTACATGCTATCAGGTTCATTTACCCCATTGTGTACACTTCATGGGTCTCCAACCGCATCCCCATTAACAAAAAACAAAGAACTATTTGCATCTACACAGACTTTCATGATCTCAACCATGCTTTTCCCAAAGAAAACTTCCCAATGCCTTTCATAGACCAAATCATTGATGATTGTGCCGACCATGAGGCACTTTCCTTTTTGGATGGGTTCTCCGGCTATAACCAAATTCAAATCCACCCTGCAAATCAATACAAAACCACATTTACAACCCCTTGGGGTACCTTTTCTTATCACGTCATGCCTTTTGGACTCAAAAACGTCGGTGCTACGTTTCAATGGGCCATGAACTACGTTTTTCATGATCTTGCTCGCATCATTCTAGCTTATTTGGACGACCTCACTACTCGATCCAACAACATTTAGATGACTTACACATCATTTTCCAACTATGTCGCCAGTATAATATCTACTTGAACACCCTCAAGTGCGTCTTTTGCATCTCGGTCAGACACCTCCTTGGGTTCATTATCTCCCAACACAGCATCAGGGTGGACCCCCTCAAGCTCCAATCTATTACATAAATTCCACCACTTAGGAATTTACGCCAACTGCAGAGCCTACAAGGCAAAGCCAACTTTTTACATTGCTTTGTCCCAGACTAGACTACTCGTGCACATGGTTTTCTCCACCTACTATGACATGATATCCCATTTCGATGGGACAATCATAATCAAACAAATTTTGATGATTTAAAATATGCCCTATCCAAGGCCCCTTTGATTAGTCCCCTAGACTATGGTCACAATTACATCCTCTACTTCTTAGCCTCGACTATCTCAGTTGCAGGAGTCCTCATCGAATTAAGGGATCATGGGCATGAACATGTGATTTACTACATTAGTAAAAATATTTTAGGACCACTGCTGAATTATAATCATGATAAGAAATTTGCATTAGCAGTTGTCCTCGCAGTCCAAAAAATGCAACATTATATTCTACTTCAAAATACCAAGTTTGTAGAAGATTCCAACCCCATGCAGTACTTTCTTATTCGATGACATATTGATGGAAAATTTACCTGATGGATCATTATCCTCTTGGAATATGATCTAGAGCTCTCTACTCACAAAAGAAAGAAATCTCTTTTCTTATTCAAACTCATTACAGCTTTTCCCTTGGATGCCAACGATTCCCCCATCAATGAGGATTTCCCCAATGAACACCTCTTCTTCATCCCMTCTGATGACCCCTGGTATGGTGACCTCCTCATCTACCTTCGRAAATAGAAGTTTGGGTCTAATCTCTCTCGTGATGATCATCGATGCATTCGCCATCAGGCCCCCCCGATACCTCCTCATCGGAGACATTCTTTATCAACATGGGGTTGATTCCATCCTTTGGTGATGCCTTACCATTGATGAAGCTGATAGAGTCTTGAATGATTTCCACAGTGGTGCTTGTAGTGGCCACCTCTTAGGTATGTCTACAGCCCAAAAAATAATTCAAGAAGGGTACTTCTGGCCTACATTCTTTCATGACTGCATCCACGCTATCAAGTGATGCGACAAATGCTAGCTTTATGCAAACAAAGCAGGCGCTCCACCATCTCTTCTACACCTAGTCATCACCACCATCCCCTTCTGTAAATGGGGCATAGACTTCATGACTTTCCATCCTCCATCCAGTAATGGACACAAGTACATTGTCGTGGTAGTAGATTACTTTACCAAATGGGATGAATCCATGCCCACATTTAACAACACTGCTCACACAACAATGCATTTTTTCTTCAACCATGTCATTACCCAGTTTAGAGTCCCGCAATAGTTAGATTCTGACCATGGTAAACATTTTGAGAACAAGATCTTTGTAGAACTCTCCTCAAAATTAGGCTTCACACATGATTTTTCCTTCCCATACTACCCTCATTCCAATGGACAGGTCGAGGCTGCCAATAAAGTCCTCAAAACCATGCTACAATGTATCATCAGCAAACATAAGACCAACTGACATCATATATTGTTTTCCTCTCTATGGTATTATCGCATGGCATTCAAAACTGCCACCGATTTTACACCGTCCACCTCGTCCATGGGATCGAATCCACCCTCCATATCGAGTGTGAAATCCCCATGCTACGCACTACCATAGAACTCTTACCTAACATTGTGCCAATGGAGCAACACCTACTGACCTAAGAGTTTCTTGATGAAGACTGTCTATCTTCATTCCAACACAATGAGGTAGCTGAAAGATGACCCAAATCCACCTTCAACCTCCATGTCAACCTTCACTCATTCAATGAAGGTAATCTCATGTTAGCCTATGATATTGCCCACAACACTCTAGGCCATGGGAAATTCGAGTCATTATGGCATGGGCCCTTCATCATCCAACATTGCCTCACTAAAGGTACCTACATCTTAGCCTCTCCAGAAGGCTACCCTCTCAAAGAACCCTTCAATCAGTTGTACTTAAAGAAGTTTTACACCTAAGAATAGACCCTCTACCTTAGGTTTTTCTTTGTACACATTTGTAGAGTTTTTAGTCTTCTTTTCTACCACCACTCCTAGTGTCTGATCTATCACTCATGTTATTAGCAAATGAATTATCCATCATCCTACCACATCGGTTACACTGACGGTGCCAGCCTCTAAACCCAGAATCTCGCTTCGTCCACTTGGGCAATCTATACCCCCTCACATATCCTACTCCACTCCAGTGGCATATGTTTATCCTTGGCCACCAACAACCAAGCCACCAACAACCACCACATTCGTCACCTTAGCATTCTATTAGATTCCCATCTTGTCATCCTGCATCTCAACAACATGTATCATGTTCATGATCCTTTCCTCTTCCACAAATACCTGCAAGTTAGAATCCTATCTCACAACTTTGATTCCATCACATTTACACATATTCCAAGAAGCCTCAATCAAGTAGCAGATCACATGGATAACCTACTATTAGATTGGCATTTATCACATTAAACAACATCATATACACAACATCATACATTTGTCCACACATAGAATAGACATCATACATCATAAAACACAAAACATAAAGACAAGAGTGATCCAATATATCCGTCATATATATATCATATCATCAAGGTCCAAAATGTTTACAAAAAATATACATATACAATTTCACATAGGATCATGAATCCCATCACCCCTATGAGTTCAAAATTGGTATCAAGTACCCTATACAAAAATTGGGCTCCCAAGCCCATACATAAAAAAAAGTTGGCACTCAAGGTGCCCCCAGAGCTCCCCCCTCAGGTCCTCTGTCAGCCAGAGGTACCCCACTAGCTAGGGGCCCTCTAGCTCCAGGAGACATCCAACTGATCATCGTTGCCCCTGCCACTACTTCTCTCCAGATCAATGTCTGCCACACAATTGGTACCCCCACACACTATTCCAGGACCTCCTTGTCCTGGATATGGGCACATATGCCCTCAAGCACACCCTGCAGGACCCACTCTAACCATCTACACAAATCCTCTAAAGTGGTCGCAACATCTCCCTATGGCTCTATGGTTGGTCTAGCACTAGTGTCATCTCCTCGACACCTCTATCCAACCCTAGGATTTGCAGGCTCCTGTCGAGCCGGCTCCCGTAGAGCTGGCTACCCGAAAACCTCTCCCTCTCGCCCCCGGGGTCCAACATCTACAAAACAACACCAAATATGATGTCAACATCCATATACATGTATGATAAATTATAACTACCAAAATAAAAATAAAAAATACAACACATACCTCTCTAATCCCAGTCCTCCCCAGAAGGTAGCACCATGTCCAAATCCTACCGGTAGTGCATACCCACATATGGATATCTCATAATCACCTGTGGCATATGGTGCCACACTCAAGCCACCATGGAAGTAAAATAGTGGCCACCCTCCCATCCTCCATGACGATCCAACACATGTACCGATCGCATCAAACATGACTCTTTCCACCCTACTGGCTCTAGCAGAATCCTCAGGCGCAATAGAGGCACCCGTTCCAAAAACCAGGCCACTAAAACTGACCCAAATGAAAAGTCATTGAAGTCGAATCGCCGAAACTAGTTCAGCTGGGACATGATCTTGGTGTGAATCACTACACCCCATGCAAATAGGTCCCCATCCAGGACCTCCTCTACCACCCTCAGATGACCATCAGTGATCCATTGAGTCCCCAAGGATCCATATATCCTTACCACCATAGTCACAATGAAGTCAGTCAATAAGTCATTGATGGCCTCGATACAGACAACTGAACCCAACATAGGGTTCATCCCAGAAAAGTGGCGAGCCACCATGGTCTCAACTGGATCCTCCCCTAGAAGATGGGTAACAACGACCAGGGCCCTCCCACAAAATGGGAGTCGAGTGAAAAAATACACATCTTCTGTCACAGAGAATGTCAATTGCTACCCTCTCACAAGGAAACACTATAGATCAGTGCTCCACATCCGAATGAGAAACTTTAGCAGGTACTCCTGCAACCGTATAAGAGGGAAGTCAATGAACTTGAGAAACACGTAGGCTTCCAAGTGTCTACAAACTCCAGGCTGCGCCCTCGCAACCTCTTGCAACCGGTCCCATTCTTTCTCTCACTAGTGGACCGACATCGTGCTATAGGATATTTTGATCACCTACATCCACCCAGAAACATATGATCAGCCTCATCATCCATAAAAATACATAAAAAACTACACTCCACCTGCACACAATGCACGACTTTCCCCCATACATCTGTGCATTTGTGCGCAATTGTTCTTTAGAAAGTCACGCACTAATGCACAATTGTGTCTTCCACAGGAATGCATGGGTGCAAACCTATCTGTTAGACAAACGCACATCCAATGCATGCATGTCTGGCTATCCCTCACACACATGTGTGCAGCTATCTCAGAGATAGTCGCACATTATGCGCGAGATTTCTCGCCACAACCGCGCATTAATCATGCACAACTGTATTGAAAAATATCACACATAATTTGTGGGAAGTCGATTTATACCCACACACACATGCATGGGTATTTCCCCTTTTCCCATGCACTTGTGGGCCCCTACCTTTAAAACCCCTTGTATGGACCTCTGTATAGCCCCTACCTACAAAATATCAAATTCACAAGGTACAGGATTATAGGGCCACTAACTTGTCTCTCGTTGCTCTCAGATCTGTAGACTCACCCTCCTGCAATCTCAAAATATCCTCAAATCTCTCTCATCAGCTCAGCAATAGTGACAGGTACAAATGAGGTGGCATTGTGGGCCCATGATCCATATGTATCCCATTTTCCCAACTTCCACACTATGTTACAGGATCCCAGAGCCTTTGTTTTTCGATTCGTTATTAGCCACAAGATCTTGATCCTGCCACCTACACATTCACATTCCCCAAGTTATCATCTACACTAGGCCCAGGAAGAGAATTTTTCTCATGCCACGTTCAGGCACGCATGTTCACTTTCAGTTTTAATCAAATAGTTGTCATATATTTTATCATCGGATATTATTCACGTTAGGTATTTGGTTTTTTTTGTCCAGGTACTTGTTCATCAAGCTTACATCCCCTTCAAGTATATGTTTGACACTGTCATGTAATTATTCCCTTTGTAAATAAATTTCATACCTCAGTCATAGCCTCTGACATTTTCCTTTAGAGTCCCTACATTCGACTCAACAATATCTTCATCTCTACCACATTTTGGTATTGTCATCTGATATAATTCTCCCCCATGTGATTTTTCCCATTCATAGTTCCCCTCAACAAATTGACACTCAGTTTGATTTCACCCCCTAGGTTTGGGAGTCCTGATAGTATTTTTCACTTCCGAGAATGAACCCCATACTTCTTCTCTTCATATTTCGAACCTTCCCAATATACTCCCAGGTCCTATCATCCTACACTTGGTTGTATTGACTGCACCCCTGCAATTTCATTAGCCCTCCATCTCATCCACTATCATTTTTCCCATCTGCAAATTTTCATCCACCCACTTACCTAATACATAAACCCACCCATGGGACCCCCACCCTCCACCAGTTGTCGTTCACAAACATGTTCCCTAAAAAGGCCAAGCCATCTTTCATTGGGGAACCCATTTCTGTATCTGTATACTCAACCCAAATTATTCTTTATTTCTTTGGTAATTTTATAAAGCCCTTTTTTTCAGCATATACATAGATTTTTAGTCATCATCCTCAATGGCCTTATTTTACCCAACAAAACAACCCATGTCTCATTTGGTTGGGGCATCCACCCTTTTTTCATACAGACATCGTTAACAAACCTCGAGTATCGCAATTCCATGTACCCAAGATCTCTGAGTTTTCCTACTTTGTTAGCCTATGGCACAGTTTAACCCCATATCTAGTCGTCCCCCTGACACTAGATCCAATTTTACGGTTTCTACCAGTCATCCTTAAAATTCCCCAGCCAAGGGAAATCTTGAGTCCCACGACATATTGACTGTTGGGGCTTAGAAATGTCATATTTTCATCCACCTTTCTCTTCATCATTCTTCACATTTCATCGCCCCATTAACCTTTCATGATATCTTTTTCATAAATATATTTGGGTTTTACCTTATTATTCTCCACTTTATTCATTTTAGTATTTAAGGAATTTGTGATTAAATATTAGAAAATCGACATGTTTTCATATATATCTCAAAAATGTGTGAGCTTTGTAATGTGTAGGAATATGTGAAGGATTAATTCAAAAGGACTTCTTGAATACTTCCTCCACCATTTCAATATTTGAGGAGATAATTCAAGCCTATTCCAAGGAGAAGATCATGGAGATTTGGTTGGCATATCTTATCCAAGATATATGAGAGATATGTGTGAGGATTTGAAGGGATTATATTTTGTAATAATGAGAAATAGGTTGAGAGAAAAGTGGATCTGTAATTATGAGATGGTTATATTATCCTCAAGGCTCTTATGTATAAAAGAGAGTACTCTATCTTCATGAGGGGGGTAATTAGGATGAGAAAGAGAGTAGTCATTAGGATTTGAAAGAAAATGATTCTTAGCTTTAATTCATAGTTTTGGTTTTCATGCTTTCATTATTCTGTTATGAAGATTTATTTGATTATTGTAATGTAAGATTGCTTCATTGGTGTGAGCTCACATATGTTGTTGTTTCATTCAACTCTTCACATTTTGTATTTGCTTTTCCTTCATGTAGTTCTCCATTCCTAGATTAATTTCATTTATGCAATTTCATTTCAGTCGTAGGTTGTAGCAATTCAATTCCAAGTTGTGTGTTTCAATTTCCTGCATTAGATCAATGATTCAATTCCAGTTGTAGCTTAAACATTAGATTAGATTAGTCCTACTTCAATCCTCCATATACTTTTCATGTGCTTCGTAAGTTTATGAACCTCAGATTGTAAAATTAGATAGTTGGGAAAATACTACAATGAAATTAATACCACATTAGTTCGGCCCAATGTAATGACTGTCGTTCCCTTGTTACAATTGTTGTTCCCTTTACAAGAAGTGTTGTTCATTTGAACAGAACAACTGGCATTCCCTTTACGATTATTGTTCCTTTACAGGTGTTTCATCTCTAGAGGATGAGGTATTGAAAATGGAAGGTAAGAACCTATGTAGGCAACAAGAAAAATGTTTGTGCCAGCACCTACCTTCGGATGATGCATAGAGGTTGTTTTTAGGACATCTTTAGAGCCCAACATTTTGGCATCGTTGTTGGGGAAGCATGATGGATTGAGGTATCAGTTTATTTTTTTGTTTCAATTCATGCAAGTGTGATATAGATGTGTTGGTAAGGAGTCATTGCAGCTATTTGAATGGAGACTCCTCATGTTCTCCCTACCAACTAGGTAAAAGTAATTTCAATTTCTGCAAATTTCAATTTCTGCAAGAGTAATTTAAATTCCTGCAAATTTCAATTTATGCACCAGTGTTTAATTTCTGCAAGTGTGATCTACATGTGTTGGGAAGGGGTCATAGCATCTACTTGAATGGAGACTCCTCATGTTCTCCCTAACCAACTATCAAGAGCATTTAATTACCACAACCGTGAAGAGTAATTATTTTATGTTTTAGCAAGAGTGTTTTTATTTAAGTTTTTCATTTTGATTTGGGTGCTGTAAGAATCCTTTTTTTAACATGGTTTAACAATGAAATTCAACTTGGAACTACTCACTTAGATCTTGGAAGATGTCAGGATTTCCTCTTCCCATGAAGAGGAGATCTTGACAAGGATCAAAAGATTCAAATACTCCACCAGAAACAATTGAAGATCCAACATCTGAAGACTCTTATGCATCTGATGATGAACAATTGATACAAAAGGATATCGAGGAAGATGAAGAGGAGTTACAGCATGATCTGAGCGAGGAACATTGCGCCTATGAAATCCTTATCGAGAAATGGTTCCAAGTAAGTACTAAATTAGATAAATTTGATTTTTTTTTTATTCAGTTAGATCACATTCACAACAATTCAATTTGTTCGTTTTTGTATATTTCTATTTTTCATGCATAAAAATGAAAATGAACATAGTTTTACTACTGTTATGTGAATGGATCCACTAGAGTTTTAATTACATGTAACTAATTTTTAAATCTAATTATCATAGAGTAGGTAGTATTTTTCTTTCAAGTTTCTTTATTTGTTAGAATAAGTATGCTCTCCTCCGCGCTTCGTGCGATCATGAGGATCATAAAGTAGGATAACTGATTGATTTTAGGAAGATTAATTGATTGACAGAATATTAATTGATTGACGATGAAAAATTGACTAATCTATTTTTCCGTCTATGAATTATTTCCATTTTCTCACAAAGTTTTAATAAGTTTGCAAAATCGATTTTTATTTTACTTTTTATTTTAAAACACAGTAAAAATAAAATAAAATACATGTTTGTGCATCTTCCATCTGCAAATCAAAGAAATAAAATAGTAAGGACATTAAATAAATAAAGGAGAGATTTGGCATGGGAAACAATACCAGTCACTTAACAAGTTATACAATCTAATATTTAGGTCGTCTCGGGTAAAAAAGAGACGACCTTACACAGCGAGTTAAAAACTCACCATCACAGAGCATGAAGTAGTTCATCTAAAATGATTCTCTCTCTATTCCCGAGAGGAAAGAGGATCCATGTTCCTGCCATCATTCATGAATCTGTGTCACTCTGGATCGGCTTTGCCTTCGTCCCTTATCCTGTAGATGCCCGGAAATAACCCTGCAAATAAACAAAATATCATAAATTTTAAATTCACAAGTCGAAGGTAGGTCGACGAAGGTAGGTCTAAAGTTCTATATTTTTGTGCATCATGTCCCCAGTAGGGAATCAAATATGTAGGCATTCAATCAATATCTCAATAACTCGGTTTCAACAAGCCTTCACTAGCACATGACCCTAATTAATTTGGTCAAAATGAAATTGTTTATCATTGTTCGCTATTTCACTGTGCATAAAATCTTCTTGCATATTACTCATGAGCTATAATTGAAATGAAGAAAATAGTGCTGAAGAAGATATGCAGCCTTTGCTCAGTCAACTGAATATACACCCGGAATTGCTGAAATAATTGGCTAAAGGAATGGGCAGGTAAGTGCATGATGGGAGAGGTAAGATGATCTATTTTTATATTCATTTTGATCTGTATAATTGCAATGATTTATCTCCTCGTATCTTCGATACGTTCAACCGAGCAAAGATATTTTTCTCCCGGAGGTTGCAATACTAAATCCCATTTATATTTGGTCATTAGATTTTATTGAAGTAGCTCGCGTCTACAGTTCCAAGACAGTACATATGGATTTTAAATAATGGATAATTAAAGTTGTGATTCTAACTTTGATTGGCGTTATCTACACAAAATTATCTGGCAGTTTTGTTCTATTTGCAATCAACGATGATTTCCATTCATTGTATTATTCCCAAATTGCCAGCCTCCACACTATATCTAAAATTAAGAAGTGATATTGTTCTTCTAACCAAACACGCGTTTTCAACAAGGATTCCAATCGAAAATAGGGTTACAAGTTTTTCATGAGGGAACCAGTGTTATCAGTGCCTGGTTGATTGGGACACGTCCGTTGTGGATATTGTATATGAGCTTGTTGTATTCTTCAAAATGGAGCCAAACCCCATAAGTATCATTGTCACATAACTATTTTTGAAATTTTTATGTGTTGACTTTCCTGAATTTTCTGTCCAACAGTATTTTCTTTGATCCTCGTTAAGATTATTATGATGTTGCGTATCTGTAGTGATCGATTTATAGAACGTCGAACAAGTACGGAGGGAGAGCAGATGTTTTCAACTTATCTCCATTCAATTACAAGATCCTTAGTGTTGCACGGTGAGAAATGATATGCGAGTATGTGCAAGGTACCCACGCGGTGGAGATCTGAGATTTTATGACGTCGGTGTCAAACAAGTTTACCAATATTTGCATAGAGATGAAAAATGTGTTTGTGATTTCCACGTCCAATGGATAGAGGGTCCATTTGCAGGTCATATGAGAATTGAGTGGCTATCGACAACCTAAAGAGTTTCCAAAAATCACATAATTGAGGTGGGTAAGCTCTTCTCTCCAAAGTAGTAATGAGGAATGGACATTATTTTTCTCCTCGAAGGAAGGAGAAGTAATTCAATTCAAGTAAAGAGGGTAGTCTGATCAGAGAGCAGAGAAGGAAAGAAGCTCTCCCCTTGATGTCAAAGTAGGAGTACACAGATAAGGAGACAAGGCGCATTGACTCGGTTTTGTGAAGAACTTCTTATATGGGCAGTTCGAGCTCTGGTGAGTGCATCTTTCCTCTTTGTAGAAGGTGGAGCTGATGGAATGGTCTAATGGAATGTTGATGGGCGATGGTATGGAAACTGTTTAGAGAAAAACGATCTATTCTCTCTCTCCTTCATGGTTAGGGTCGATGGAATATGTAGTCAATGGCAAATGATTAGCAAGGACTAGACTTATGATGTTGTGCAGGATTTCCATGACGGCTCCAATTGCCTACTAAAAATTCCAATTTTTTTTCTTGTTTTGTTTTATTACCAGAAAAAAAAAACATATAAACAAAAATTAATTTTCTTGTTTTGTTATAAAAAAAAGTATGAAGAATTTTCTTTTTGTTTGTTTTATTATAAAAAGATTATAATAACAAAAAATAAATATTTTATTTGTTTGTTTTATTATAAAAATTTGTTTTAAAAGAATTTCATTTTATTTGTTTTGTTTTATTATAAAAATATATAAAAAAAAAATCATAAAAAGAAAATCTTAGGTCAAACATAAAAATAATAAAAAAATTCATAAAAAAAAACAAATAAAATTGCAAATGGACGTTTTTATAATTCTTGAAAACAATATCGAAACATGTTTTTACGATTTTACGCTAAGTTGTTTCTTGGAGTCACTTTCACAAGCAATCAACGATGAAACAAGCATGTGCACAACGACCATGACAACAGGTATAAAAACGCATTTTATTTCTTTTACTTTGTCGCATATGTACTTCTTTCTACATGTTTTAGTTTTCTTCAAACATCTCACAAGTTTTCATGCAGGATTTGTACTAAGTTTTTTTCAGGTGCGCAAACAATCACATCTTGCTGCTGAAGTGATTTTCAAGAATCACAAAACTTTTGAAAAAAAATGCTTTATTGACTACTTGAAGGAGTTGATTCTCGTTCTACACATCATGGAGTTTGTTGTTACACAACGACCATTCATATAACCATTTTGCGTCATGAATTATTTCTTCCCATTTCTCTTTCAAAGAATATTGGTCATCCTTGTGTTGAAGTCTATCATGCATTTCCTTATCCTTCATGAATTCACATGCACCTACTTTTCTGAATCACATACATCTCTTTATCTTTTTCAGTTCCTTTTGTCTTGTCAATAAAACTATCTAGCTCCCTTTCCATGACTACATTGCCTAGCCCTAAACACTGTTGCTACTAAGATATTTTCATTTATAGTCCTGCCAATATTTTTACAAACTCGTGTTGACTGATGTGGGATTTCTTAAGGCCCACCTTTCAGCAAGTCTTGCCCCATATACCTCAACACCTTATCTAGGATCTAGACTAGAGTTCCTTTTTAGTACCTGGAGGCTTTCATGCCTTAATGGAAAGTTCTCTCGCTGAAAATCATGGGAATACATCAATGTCCCTTGATCGTCAGATCTTTCAAGTGGCTCAACATCAGCACATCCATTCACACTTCGCAAGATGTACTCAGGTACTTTGTCACTCATTGACATCAATGGTGAGTTTCCTTGCATTGGTTAATGACATTCATCAATGGCCGATAATCCAATGACTTCTCTTCACGCTCGACATCGACACACCCATTCACATGATTAGAATTGTACCATCGGGTTGTAGTAGGTGAATACTATACACTTTTTCCTAACTTCCTCAACAGTTATAGCAGCATGACTTTAGCTATCTGAGAGTACCACAGTTCCACTTTCATACTTCCTCTTTTCCATGATTCATTTAGCAGTAGTTTAGATTCCTCCACTTCACATTCTCTGATCTAGCAGTCACGACATTCGCAGCTACAAAAATAGTCACATTTCATTTTATCCTGCAACAGTGACATCTTCCATGCTCCAGCAGCCGCATTAGCCACATTCCTATTGCATAGTTCATCAACATTTTGGGTAAGTGGAGGTATGTTATTTTCTAAACTTTAATCATGTAATTCCTCAACTGCTAGCAATGAATAATTTGGAAAATTCCCTCACCAAGATCCCTTTCCTTTTCACTTCTATAACCCATGCCAAGTTGCATGTGAACATGCAACCAAATCAGTTGGGGGGTAGGGGAATTTATTCACTATCATCACTCCATTTTTCTGCTACCATCATTCCATTTTTTCGTCTCATTTACCATTTACCAACATTTCTTTTCCAACGATACTCTATTGCACTTTGCTCCATGAGCATTGATATACATGTTGGCATGATTCACAAATATGAAAAAGGGCTTTCTTATACTCAGTGATGTTTCCTTATGCACATTAATAGCATATATTTTCCAGTAAGAATAAGGGTAAATTATTATCATAACAGCAAGAGAACAAATAAATGAAATGAATGTTGTTAACACAAGAACCAACATTATTTATATTCATGGTTTTCACACAAGAACCAACCATAAGAAAATGCCAGTTGTTACTCATGTAAATACCATCCTGGAAACATTCATTATCATCACTCAAAGCCATCATTCAGATGCCAAAATTTCTTTAGAAGATCCATGCACAGTTGCATGCAGACATGCAATAAGTTTAGTTGGGGGGTATGTTGGGGCTCATAAATGTCATATTTTCATCCACCTTTCTCTTCATCATTCTTCGAATTTCATTGCCCCATTAACCTTTCATGATATCCTTTTCATAAATATATTTAGGTTTCACCTTATTATTCTCCACTTTATTCATTTTAGTATTTAAAAGGAATTTGTGATTAAATATTAGAAAATTGACATGTTTTCATATATATCTCAAAAATGTGTGAGCTTTATAATGTATAGGAATATGTGAAGGATTAATTCAAAAGGACTTCTCGAATACTTCCTCCACCATTTCAACATTTGAGGAGATAATTCAAGCCTATTCCAAGGAGAAGATCATGGAGATTTGGTTGGCATATCTTATCCAAGATATATGAGAGATATGTGTGAGGATTGAAGGGATTATATTTTGTAATAATGGGAAATAGGTTGAGAGAAAAATGGATATGTAATTATGAGATGGTTATATTATCTTCAAGGATATCATGTATAAAATAGAGTAATCTCTCTTCATGAGGGGGGTAATTAGGATGAGAAAGAGAGTAGTCATTAGTATTTGAAAGAAAGGGATTCTTAGCTTTAATTCATAGTTTTGGTTTTCATGCTTTCATTATTTTGTTATAAAGATTTATTTGATTATTGTAATGTAAGATTGCTTCATTGGTGTGAGCTCACATATTTTGTTGTGTCATTCAACTCTTCACATGTTGTATTTGCTTTTCCTTCATGTAGTTCTCCATTCCTAGATTAATTTCATTTATGCAATTTCATTTCAGTCATAGGTTGTAGCAAGTCGTGTGTTTCAATTTCCTGAATTATATCAATGATTCAATTTTCCTTGTATCTTAAACATTAGATTAGATTAGTCCCTCTTCAATCATGCATATAATTTACATGTGCTTCGTAAGTTTACGAACCTCGGATTGACAAATTAGATAGTTGGGCAAATACAACAATGCAATTAATACAACATTAGTTCGGCCCAATGTAACGACTGTCGTTCCCTTGTTACGATTGTTTTTCCCTTTACAGGAAGTGTCGTTCATTTGAACAGAACAACTTTCATTCCATTTATGAATGTTGTTCGTTTACAAGTGTTACATCTCTGGAGGATGAGGTATTGAAAATGGAAGGTAAGAACCTACGTAAGCAACAAGTAAAATGCTTGTGCCAATGCCTACCTTCGGATGATGCATAGAGGTTGTTTTTAGGACATATTTAGATCCCAACATTGAATTCGTTCATATTACTTGCCAGTACCTGATATCATCTATTGCTCAGTGGATTTCAAGAGTCCCTTTGCTTCTTAGCGTCATGTCTCCATTTCTTTCGACATCAACACAATTTCCAGAAGGGCGACAGTATCTTGACTCTCATTACCTTTTAAATGAGGAGTCTTAGATGGCACAAAGAGAATCATCATTTCTTTCTGATTTCATTAACCCCCATAAAATTCAAATTCAACAAACTCTCATGTTATGTGGGTCTTACTATGTGACTGTTGCAGTTTTTCATACCAGCCGAAGATCTCTACAATTGTTAGGCCATCAATGCCTATGATTCATCGACACTTCTTACAATCATCCTTTACTCACTTCAGATATCGTTCACCATTTAGAAATATCATATCTCGTTATCAATCTCCCTAGAGGACGCTAGCGTTATATACATCATGATACATCTTCAGTTACAGTCACACATTTTGGTTTCATGATACGAGCATGGGCCATTCCTACCTCATTTGTACACAAATTTTATTTTTTCCTAGAGAATTGTTTGGATCCCATAGTTTTCCCTCTCCCTCTAGCGGATCGCTCTTGCAGTTATTCTCTTCACTCTTCATTGCAATGACTCTCTCATCAAAAGAAACATTGATGTATTTGAGCTATATGTATGCTCCTAACCTCACACATCAGGGGGCATTTGTTATCACTGAAAAATCGGCTGCAACATTGCACATAATGGTTGAAGAAAGACATCAATGACAACAACAATTAGTCCACCTACAACACCAAAGTCCACCAAAAAATAAAAAAACTATATACTTGGTTCAAAAATCAAAGTGCACAAATTCACCAAAGGAAGCATGTGCATAGTGCGTAGGCTAACACAATGCTCAGTGCGAACTATGTGCAAGATCTGTGACTATCTACGAAAAAAATTATGCACTTCTATGAACGATGCATTTATGACTCTCAACCACTTCTAGGATGACCCCCAACACGATTTGACACTCATATATGAGCGAAATGTAGCTTGGAAGTTGGTCAAGGAATAGGAAGTGCCCTAAAAGGCCCATTGTTCACACTACGAACCAATTATATCTTTCCATGAATGGACACTATAAATATGTGCCATGGGTGTGCTAGAAAACTAAGAACTTCAAGGTATTGTTATGTTGCAATAATTCTTCTTTGAGAATCCTCTTTTCTCTTTGAATCATTCAAGCACTATAGAAAGGGCCATTCCACCCACCTCTTGAGGGAATATGCATTGTATTTCTTCACCATTGTCACTTGCCATTGCATGAATATAAGAGCTCTCTATTAGGGAACTCAAGATCCCTCCCAAGGAGGAAGAGGGGACTCATAAGCCCTTGCCTTCCTCTACCATTTTTATCCTATCAATATATTGATCCATTGGTAGCTATATATTGATCATTTTTTCTGTTCATGGTTCTAGTTCTTTCAAGCTTCTCTAACATTTATTTCTTAGTTGTTTTTAGTTTTTGTTTCCTTGTTTCATGTGTATTTGGTTATCTAATCAACTCACAAACTTTTGTCATGTTTAGTTGACTTAACTAAGCATGAATGTGTTGTGTTTTTTCTCAACCATGTGACAAAACCAACACAACAATGTGCATGCACCACAAATTTGTTTTTTGCAGCCCCAAAACTTTAGTGCACACACCCATGCACTATTGTTTACTGCGTAGTTCCAACGTCGCACCTTGCAATACGCAACATTTAGCGTGCACATCTGCACATTCTTATTTAATGAACATCATGGGCATGCTAAATTTCAAAATTTGGTCACTTACTAGTTTGAATTTTTCCTTAAGTAGAACTCAACTCATGCAGGATTAGTGTTGAAACTAGATCTCTACAACTTCTTGTTGAACTTTGGCCCATACAAGTCTAGTTTTGAACCAATAGCTTTGATACCACAATGTAACATCCCCAGCCAACCGGGTTGGGCCATGCTACTCCAAAAACACTCTGACAATACTCTAATTATAATATCTAACTTAGACATCCACCCAGGATGGGTTCTGCTACTCCAAAAACACTCTGACTTTGCTCTGAGAGAAAACTGTAACATCATCCAGGTTATTGTTCAACAATGTTATTCCAAAATACACTGCATAGATTCTACTCTAAACATAAGTCTGTGCAGTATCACTTGAAGTAACGTGATCAGACCAAGCTTGATTTGTTCCACACAACTTATAACAATGGAAGAAACTCAAACAATTTCACTGTAGAGTATTTATCACACAACACTATTGTGCATGCAACAATCCTGACGTCACACACCAAAACTATTCTCCTTGTGCGAGCAGACTGCTTCCTAGTATGCACAAGCAAATCTAGCCTCTGGTGCACATAGAGTAGTCTCTATGCGCATGACCATTCAACATTCCCTGGAGGCTCATACCAAAATCATAAGGTTAACTTACAGGAAAACTATCAACATCTTTCATACTCATGCACAACTACAAATACATGGTATAAGCACCATACTTACATGCGTAAGAAACACTAAACAAAATAACAAAAAATACTTATAAACGACACCATACAATAACTAAACCATATCAAAAATAGATAAATATGCACATAGAAAATAAGACAAGCACATAAAGAACACTTATATTTTATTAAATTCACCAACTACACGCACAACTCAAACATTCCTCCCATTTGTAGAATTTGTTACTCATAATATTTTAGCAATAGGTCACCCCCGAGATGAGGCTTAAATCTATCAAGGAAAAAGGGTTCCTAGTGTTAGACTAAAGTTTGATACTCAACATAATTGCTCATTCCAAGGTGCCCACTGCTGCAACTATCCTACACTCTCCCATTCCCCATGCACCTATCACACCCAAGGAAGTGTTCCCCTTCTCTACTCGACAGTCCTTCAGCTACCCCACTTCCCTTCAAGGATTACTAGAAATAGGATGGATAAGAAGTCTTTTAGCCCTGCATCTAATTCCCAGTGCATGAGGGAAAAATTCCCAACGACACTCTCACCTGGAGAGAATGCTCATGGGCCTAACAACCCACCTCTTCAACATCAAATATTTCACCTAGAGAGACTGCTCATGGGCCTGACAAACCTACTCTTCGATAGAAATAATCTGATTATAGTACAAAAACCCCTTACAAGCTTCTCTGTG
>JASDQU010101983.1:7549-34024 GCA_032191745.1 Picea mariana
AATCTTGTTGGGCCACCTTTAGAATTTTCATTGTTGTAATAATCCTCTCCTTATTAGTATCATTGATTTGATTTCACCTTTTTTTATTCCCATAAATCCTTTGTTCCTGTGGCAACTTATAATCATTTGACTTTGCATCGAAAGTGTTTACATAATGTTGGATTGGAGCACACGCGTTACCAAGTGACCGTGTGGCTTATATGTTTCAAACCTTTCATAACATATTTACCTTCGTAAATAATATTTTACTAAAGAATAATCATTTGACTTTGCATCGCAAGTGTTTACATAAGTTGGATTTAAGTTGGATTAGAGCACAGGCATTACCAAGTGAGCATGTGGCTTATATGTTTCAAACCATTCATAACATATTTACCTTCATAAATAAACATTTTACTAAAGAATATTTTTTCTTTCAAGCATGTCTAAAATCCCTTCTCACTTTTTTGTTGTTTTTTAGTACTTAGTTCCCCCTCAATCAACCTATAGGTTATGGTATTTTATATTAACTTTTTAGTTGCATCGGAATATATTCAAATCTTCACTAAGTAAAAATCAAGTCTTTCTTCTAAATTCCCTTGATTTGTAGAATCATGTATTGAGTTTGACCATTGAAAAAATTGTATAGTGGTAGTTTGAGTCTTTTTATTTGGAGCCACCTTCAATTTGTATTTTTTAATGTATTGAACATAAATAAATATTAAGTATATTTAGTAAATAATTATTTTAATTATTTCAAATAATATATTTAAATCAACTAAATAAAAGGAAAGTTATTTTAAAAAAAATATGATAGTACATCATATTTTTAGTGAATGTTCTATAATATAGAAACACTAATTAACTTATGTATTGAGAACACATTTTAAAAATTATTTTAGGGGAAAACATAAAATGATAATGATTTAGGAAAAAATATAAAATGTATATTATTATCATTTTTTTTTACAATGCTTTTAAAGTTAACTTAAAGAATTCTTTTTTAAAACGTAGCTAAATGTTTTATGTTTTTTTAATTTTTTTTTGACAATTATCATTAATATTGGAAACTTAATTGTTGGGGAAATCACAATTTTACATTGCTTAAATCATATTTTTTAATGTATAAATAGATTCATTAGCATAAACTAGCCATCTCATTTTCTTAATGTCAATTTATTGCATAGCTACTTAATATGGGTAGGGTATATGGAGTTGTGTAGAGTAGTCAAATCATTATGTAGAGTGGGTCGGTTATCCCACAAACAAAAGGGTTTCATTCATCAATTTGGTGTTTAGCTAGAGAATGATGTTAAAATTAGATCATTATTATTAGTATTATTATTATAAGGTTACAAACTTAACATAACTAATAATAAAATAAACAACTAAGTAGAAAGAAGTGAAACATTACATACTCTAGAAAATTGAACCAAGAATCAAACACTATACATAACGGGAAGAATTTTACCTTTTTAATGAAAAAGTGAACTTAAAATTAGATTAATATTATTAATATTATAATGTTAAAACTTCATCATACTAACAATAAAATAAACACTGAAGTATAAAGAAGTGAAACATTACATAGTAGAGAAAATTGAACCAAGAATCAAGCACTATATATAATGGGAAAAAATTCATTTTTTTAATTTTATGATGACCTTAAAATCAGATTATTATTATTAATAATAAAATTAAAACTTAACATAACTAATAATAAAACAATGAACTATAAAAAGTAAAACATCATTTTTTTAGAAAATTGAACCAAAAATCTATCACTATACATAATATGAGAAGTCTAAAAATCCCTTGTCCCACAAATAAAGTCTTCTGAATTTAAAACTAACACAACCCCTAACTCACTGATGGTGAACGCCTAAAGACTTACAGGTGGTAAAACTCTCAGCCTATTCAATGAAACCCGCTTAATCTTGCAGGTCGGGGCTTCATCAACTCGAAATATGTGCTCGCCCTCACAAATCATTCGGATTTCATACTCGGCGGCGCGCTGTATTCAATTCGTGTGCAAATGAAAACCAACGAGATCCCTTCCTCGTTCAGTACCACGTTTGTTTTATCTGTGGTGCCTCGTCCCTCTAACAGATGCGGAAACGGATTAGCCTTCTTCATGATGCCTCACATATCTCCCATGGGGCGATGTCGTCCCAGTATTTGGGCTTGTTTAACCTTAGCGGTAACCGGTAGTCATAGAAGAGAAAAAAATCCAAGATAAACTACAGAATAATAAACAAGTGTAATTAGTGCTCACCACAATTTTTTGAATACAAATGCAAAGAATATGAAACAATTGTAGTTATGCGGTTGCTATAAATAAAAGTGGCACAAATGTAAATCTAATACTGTAAAATGATAAAAAGTTAATAGTGAAGTAAATTTGTAATTTCAATTAAGTTTGTTAATCATTTGAACGTGGATTTGTAATTTCAATTAAGTTTGTTAATCATTTGAACGTGGCAATTAGATGGTCACACAGTAATTTCCTCATCCTATTAAGTAAATGTTAAAAAATAAACAGGTTATGAAGCTTTTAAAAATGCTAGCATCTTTAATTAAATAATTATTAAATGTACCCATTATCAATAGGTATAACCCTTTCCACTAATTAAATTATTATTACTATTATTATTTAATTAAATAACGATATCTTTATTATATTATTATATTAGATTATAGATGTAATTAGTTACTCTAAAATAGGAAAATATTGAAAATAAAATAATAAAATATTGAAAGTAAAACACTGTTGAAATATTTTTAAAATGTTGAAAGTAATATACCCTGAATATTCATGATGATGAATATGATTCGAAGATTTTTTAAATGTTAGAAAAGTAATATACCCTGAATATTCCAGGATGCTGAATATGATTTGAAAATTTTTAAAATGTTGAAAATGGCATGAAGATTCCATGAAGCTGAATATCATTCAATATTATATGTGGGCCTTGAACGCTGAATCTTTTGTTGGTATCCAGCATATGATTATGATTGAATTGACTTGAGATTAAGACACGGTGCTTTGAATCAAGTTAGAAAAGTCATAATCACAATTCAAGTGCACCCAAAGTCGGATGTAAATGCGACAAATTTGCCGACAAGTCTCTCCCGACATCACATTTCTCGAGTCGCTGAAATAAAAACAGGACTGTAAGGACCTACAAGTCTGATTCTAAGTCTACTTGGTTCATCTTTAATCTTTGATTATTAGCGGTGTCGTGGAAATCTAATCGTCCTCGCTCCTATAGATAAAGCCAATGCAGGGCTAATTCTGGCCCAGCGACCTCACTGTCATTTTCGTTTGCATTTTCTTTGAAAGAAATCTGGTCTGTCTTTATTGCCCCTGCGCCTCCTTCATGGCGGGTTCGAATCAAAATCCAACAGCCGGAGATGATAGAGAACATGGGGAGTTGAAGGCTACCCGACATGAGCATGAGCTCTGGCGGTTGGAGGGCCTTCCGGCCTACGAATGCAGCGGATGCAAAGAAAAAGGGGCCAACATCGGTTACAAGTGCAAGTTTAACAATCCATCCTCATTTTGCCACCAGTTCACTCTGCACGAGGCCTGCGCCACCCTTCCTGATGACTTCCAACACCCGTTTCGCAGCGATGTGAGCTTTAAATTTCGTTCCAAAACGTCTCTCCGGCATCGCTGTAACGCCTGCTGGGATGTGGTGAAAGGTTTTGTGTTCGAAACTGAAAAGCGTGACATAAGGCTTCATCCCTTGTGTATGAAGCTCCCTAAAGTACTCGCCTTCGGTGGGCACGCAAATCACAAACTCAAACTTTTGACGGGTTTTGTGACGGGTGATTTAAAGGGGAAAGCATACACTTGTAGTGCCTGCGATAATCGCATCGCTTCCGGTGGTTGGAGATATCGATGCGAGCAGGCGGCGTGTAAGGTTTACGTAGATCTGAGCTGCGCCAAAATAGACATTCTTGGACTCTCAAAGTATGGTATTGAGAGAATTGCACAGGTCAGTCGCAGCAGATCGGCTTTGGCAACTAACGTAATCGTTAAACCTGCTGTTAAATGCTGTTCGTCTGTTCTCGAGAGTGACTAATGAAATGAATAATATTTTTTCCCAAATTGCCATGGCCGTATCTTCTGATATGGTCATCAATTTTAGGGTTATGTTGGTTATTTTAGTTTTTAGGTTTTGAATAATATTTTTATGGGTAAGAATTTTTAGGTGTAGGAAAGTCTGTGACAGAGTGTGTTGTTAAGTTATTCAGTAATGTTAAAGTTATAGGTTCGAAACTTGAAGGGACAAAAAATCTAATAATATTAGGGGTTGGTGTAGCTAGATGCTATCTCTGCAGATCACTCACAAGCTAACAAACAAAAAAAATAAAAATTCATAGATTCTTAAAATATTTGTAATAAAATTATTTTTAAAAATTATATATTTTGTAAGAATACAATGTTTATTCTTAAGTTGTTAGTTGATATTGTATGTTGACATAAAGTTGGAGAGGTTATATATACACTATGCCTTTCACTTCTGCTCATTTATTATGTAATAATTTTTTTTATTAATAAAATTGTGTGTAAGAATATTTGATGAATGTTGACATGCTCTTCTATTATGTAATAATTTTATTTTATTTATTAATAAAATTGTGTGTTTAAAAATATTTGATGAATGTTAACATGGTATGTAGTAGTAAATCATTGAAAAAAAATTCAAAACATTAAATTAAATTACTTTATTAAACAAAATAACATCTTTAGAAAGGTGTTCTTTTTACTTATGATAAATTTACATTTATTTGTAGATCTCAAATAAAATGAGTTTTCAATTTTTGAGTTTCACAATACCCTACATTGTAAAAATTCACAGCATTTTTTTTAATTATCATAAATTTACATATGTTTGTAGACTTAAAAGAAAAGACTTTTTTTTTTTTAATCTAAAATAGTCTACATTATAAAAATTCGCAAATATTTATATACATTTAGCCATCCTTTTCCATCAAACCATTATGTGGATCTAGTTTTGGATCTCTGTTATTCACTCCCTGGCAGCACTACAGTTTTTTCATCTCTGTTATTCACTCCCTGGAAGCACTACAGTTTTTTCATCTCTGTTATTCACTCCCTGGCAGCACTACAGTTTTTTCGTTATAACCTGCTCCGTAGGCCGACTTCAAATTAGTATCAGAGCTTTGACAAACTGTTTTTAATAGTCTTTCTTTTCATATCAAAAAAATATCAGCCATAGCTTTGTCTAACAATACTATAACCCGATCCATATCTCGATCTGTGGTTGGCAACTGATCTTCTAACTGAGTAGAGTAGAGATCGAGGGATCCACCATTGCTATTCCAGATTCAATCAGAATGAAATCTTGTTTTGTGTTTAACTAGCAGTATGTTCACGAATTTATTTGATTTGGAAACCTCCGGATGATTTAATGAGCCCACAATGGATTTCCTATTCCACAATTGATTTATGAGCACACAACTGGTTTCATAGACCCTTGTTCATATCTCTGCCTTGTTTGTTTTGCAACCTTATATTTTATTTGCTAGTGTGTAAGTTACCTGTATTCTAAGGTAAGAAACAAACGATTCAGGGGTTTCTAAACCTCTCAGTAATAAGCAGTGAAGAAACTAAACATATAAGCTTTTGGGCATCTATGAAACTACCGAAAATTTCAACCTTTATTATCTTACATCCCTAGAAATCTAATGTGTAAAGGTAAAAAACAATCATCCAGAGGCTTCTAAACCTCTGAGTAGTGAGCATCTAAGAAACTAACCATATAAGCCTTTGGGCATCTAAGAAAACTACCGAAAATTTCAACCAACCTCTGAGTAGTGAGCATCTAAGAAACTAACCATATAAGCCTTTGGGCATCTAAAAAACTACCGAAAATTTCAGCCTTCATTACCTTAAAGAATAAAACCCTAAAAATCCAATAACTCTAGCTAGCTAGATTTTACTGTATTGTAACCTTGTCATCTATGCAATGAATTTAACTTTATCATATAAGTTACGATGTAATATCCTCAAATTTTCATATCATATTATTATTTTTTTAATTATTATAAAAAAATAATTTATGCAGAAAATAAATTAATATAATTAAAATATAATGAAAAATGAAATTTCATTTTTAATTATAAAAGTTTTAGTATTATTTTATTTATTTATATTTGTTGAATTATTTTTTTAATTATTATAAAAAGAATAATTTATGTAGAAAATAAATTAATATAAGTAAAATATAATGAAAAATGAACTTTCATATTTAATCATAAAAGTTTTAATATTATTTTATTTATTTATATTTGTTGAATTGGTTTCTATTTATATATGATTTGAAATAATTTTGAAATAATATTTTTATTAAATAAATAATTTGAAAATTAAATTATTAATCAAAATTAATATCAATTTATTTATATTTTTTTTAATTATTAATAATTACAACAGAAAACAATATAAGTTAAGAATATCATAATGTAATTCTATCTCATTTTAATTTCATTAATTTATTAAAATATTTCCAAACAAGTTTCTAAATGTTTATTTAGAAAAATAATCGGAAAATTAAGTTTGTAATATTGAATAATTAATTACTAAATTTGAAAATAGGATATTAACTATATTTAGTTGAGAAAGAAAATTGAAATTTATTTTTTGGAAAGTTGGCCCAATCATATGTTTTGAATAATTTGGATATTTTTATATAGTGGTGTAGATTCACTTAATTATGAACATCAAAAGAGAATTATGAGTGTATATTTTTTTTATCATTTAAGATGGAGGTGTATTTTTTTTTAAAAAGCTTGATAAATTAATGTTGATTTTATTGGAGGTTAAAAATCTATTTTAATTCTGAATTTATCATGGTTTTAAAGGGATAATTTTTTTTGAGATGCAAACATTCCCTCAAAAATTTTCAATCTAAAAAATATCACCTTCAAAGACTTGGTCTCTCTCAACATGACCAAGTTAACCTTGTTTCCCCACTATGTCATTAAATAGAACTTATAAATTTTGAAAACATGAAATTTTTAAACATAGAGAAATGTAATAATAAAAATAGTTAGAAAATAGACCATAATAATTATAATTCAATAATAATATAAATTAGGCATCGGAAGAATATTCGGTTTCTATTTATTTTAATAGTTTTTTATGTTTATTCATTGAAAATTAAGATAAATCTTATTATCAATGAGTCCATATTTACAATAATAACTCAAAGATAACTTGGTTTCATAAAACATAAAAAAAATTATTCTTTAAGTAGAAGAGACAAATTAAACATCTAGGATTTTATTTGCTTGATATATCACCACTGTATAGTTAAACAATGAGGAATACAAACAAGGTTAAAGTGGGATTCATTTATTACTTACATAGAATGAAACAAAACACATCGTTGCTACTTGTATAGGTGGTTAAATGATTTTTTATTTTAATTTCTTGGAATCTCATATTTATTGGGTTATTAATGATTTGAAAAATAACAACACAATAAAATTTTATGGAAATGAATGCGTGAAACAAGTTAAATAGGAGGATGAGAGGGAAATTGCTTCAATACATACAAAATCCACACGATATTTTTGGATATTTATATAGGAAATTCTTACTAAATCTCTTTTTCTATGAATAAATGCATGTTTTTTTATAAAAATATAGTGAATTGTTGTAATATCTATAAATGTTGTTATGATCCAATCCCTTAAAAAATGATAAAAAGTTAGTGAATAAAATCCATTTCAAAGGAGAAATCTCATTTTACAATATATCAAGTCACAAACTTACACATATAACACTATAAATGTAATAATTCAATATATAGGGCCTAATAAGGGGTTTTATACATAACATGGGGCTTTGTCTAGGGATGAGCATGCCCCAACTCTTCAAACAAGTGTTTTCCTCAACACTTGACTAACCATTGGTGCTTTTGCAACAATAAATCATCTTCCTATGTCACCTCTCCCACTAGTAGGTTTTTTTGTTTCATGAGGTACTCTATAATTGCTAGATTTCTTGGCTCCTTAATCCTTGTTTCAAAGATTGATTCTGGATCAAGTATGATTTTGCCTTCTTCATTAATTTCTGGTAAAATAGTTTAGATTGATATCTTGTTGTCGATGACCTTCTTTGAGCATGAAACATTGAATACTGGATGTAAACATGAAGATGGATGCAACTCCAATTTGTAATCCATACTTTCAATCCTTTGCAAAACATTATAGGGGCCATAATATCTAAGTGCTAATTTATTGTCCTTCTTTTTCTACTTGAGGGACATCTGTTTGTATGGTTGTAGCCTCATAAATATACAATCCCCAACTTCAATTTCCCTTTCACTGTGATGCTTATCTATTTGTTTCATCCTATTTTGTGCCATAACCAATTTGTCCTTCAATAGTTGAGAACCTCTTGTTGGTTCCCTATGTGGTCCTCCACTGCTTGAAACTTTGTATTCTCTTTCAAAGGTGATGTAATTGATGGAGGATGATATCCATAAAGTGCCAAAAATGGGGACACTTTTTATGAAGTATGGAAGGATGTGTTGTACCGCCATACTGCCAAGGGAAACCACTTGACCCATTGTGTTTATCTATCATATGCAAAGAAATGAAGATATCCTTCTAGACTTTTATTCACAAACTTAGTTTTGCCATCAGATTGAAGATGGTAAGATGAGTTGTGAGCCAATTGAGTACCCAAACAATAAAATAATTTAGTGCAAAAATTTCAGCAAAAAATGGATCTTTGTCACTTACAATATGTTAGGGACCTAACCTCCCTAACCCCTCACATATATACGATAATATGTTTTATATGTAATAAAGGCCGGTATTAGTTAATAAGCCCTATTTTATAAATATGAACAACTCAATGTAAGAATACCTAATAGAAGCTTTCGATTCTAGAAAGATCCTCATCCATAATTTTCTTTAAAAGATAGAATTAGTATAAATAAGAGTAGGCTGCATGAGAAAGTTTTGTCTTGTGAATTATTGTAATAGAGCGTTTCTTTGCTTGAGGTTTCCTTATCTGGATTGTTTTTAGAACGAAATGAAAGAAGAGATATTACAATGAAATACACATAAATCTCGCCAAATAAATACACCTAATTTCTATTAATGAAAGAAATCTAGAGAGACTATAAAAATACATAGTGAAAGACTCGCTAGAATGGAGGCAGTTTTATCTCTGAGAAGAGATGTGACAGATAAACTCATTCACAAGAAGATGAGTACAATGAGGCTCTGAATGCCTTTTTACAATAAACATGAATGACAAAACCCTAGACATCCAAAAACCTAACCCTAGGAGATGAAGTGCCAAAATTTAAGTGGGCTCATTTAGGTACGTTAGTACATCAACTTCTCGGGGCTGTAACTTTTGCATACGATCTATGTTTTAGGCTTGTGTTGGTCCATTGGAAAGGTATTTTTGAGAACTACACATTATGCCATCAAAATTTCACTCCATCATCAGTTTGACTGTGGCAAGCCCAAAAATTGTTGTTTATGGCCTCAAAACGGCCCCGAAAGGACAAAAAGATGTATTGAGATGAAAACTGACAAAATAGGCCAGTTGGACTAGATGGAAAGCCACCAATATCCACCTGGATGTTGTGTAGGTATTCAAGACAGCCTCAAAAGTGCAAAACCCATAATTACAAAGAAGTGTCCCCATTACAGAGAAACGAGCTGAAATGAAAAGTGTCAAGATGAGCCAATTGGAATTTGGAACAGGTGGGTGGCCACCAATATCCACCTGGATCATTTCCCCCTTGAAGAGGAAAGTGAACATTTCTCCGATTTCAATATAGGTATCATTTTGGTGTTTTATTATCTACATTTTTTTTATTTTGTTGGTAATTTCTGGTATATTAATGTTCTGCTTAATATGACATAACTAAGTGCCAAATACAAAAAATCAGAAAAAAATGAGTGAAGGTATTGAATGCTTGATGTATCCAAGGCCCCATGGGTGGGACCTAAACAACTTGTTCATTATTTCAACTAGGAGAAGTATACAATGCCTCATAATTTTCATCATTGAAGGCCCAAGTCCTTGCAACATTGATCCCATGAGTTGTAGATTGCTCAAAAACAAAGGTAACCGTTTCTTTTTGTGCTTGATATATTTCTATAGCCTTTAACCAATGGGAGTTGAATTCATTGATGAGCATGAGGTTTCCATTGATAGAAAAATAGGTGTCTTATGTCTTCACAAAGTCACTTCCTCATGTTGTATCTTTTTGAAAAAACTAAATAATAAACAAGCATTGGGAAAGGGACCACTTTCAAAAAACTCATATGCATACCACAACACATTCGAGTTAAAAAAAAATCAAGAGACATAAGAAAAAAATAGATATTCCCAAATTTACAAGTAAACACTACTCAAGGAGTCTCTAAGAATTGCTAGGTAGATCTCAAAGCAATGAAGAACTATAAGACTTTGATATAATATAGAGAGGTATAGAAGGGTGAAGGTATGAGAAGTTAGTGGCTTGTGAAGTTGACAATGTATGAGAGCTGACAACAGAAGCCAATTCCTTAAGGCTCCAAGAAAACTCTCTAAGAATGGAAATAATAGATTGTGTGAATGTTCACATGGGAATGTTCCTTATCTAACTCAATTTTTCATGATGGAACAAGATTGGGGAATAATTTTGTAAGAAAAGGAAGACAAAGAGAAAAATGAAAGTGGGTTTCGTGTAAGTTAAGTTAGAACAAAGAAAATGAATTTCATGTAAGATAAATTTAGTCATATGAATGACATGTAATGAAATTAACATAGATCCATATTAACTCCCTGTCAAATTAGTGGAATTGCAAACCTTGTTGAAGATCCATGCTCAGAAGTCTAATGCGGATGCACTACAACCATCCATTGAAGTTGTTGAGCATGTTGAGGCAGAGATTCCTGAGTTTTTTATTTTAGATAATGCTTCAAACAGCTAGTTTATTTGTATCTATATTTTGTATTGAGGGGAATGGTTAGGTTCTGCATAAATTGTGAAAAATGATTGTATAACAAGTGTAGTTGGCTAAATGAGTTTCACACTTTGATTTGTATATTGGAAACATTTTTTAAAGCATCTCTACATTTTATCTGAAGAGAAAAATTATGTTCTTTTTTCCAAACATGTAAAATGAGTACATTACACTTCAATTAATATATTTTCTTATTTTTATATAAACATCACAATAGCTTATAACTTAATAAAAAATTTATCAAGACTTTACAAAGTTTTATAATTCATTAAAAGATTTGCCAAGATTTCATAATTTAATAAAAGATTCCTTAAGATTTTACAAGATTGTATAATTCAATAAAAAAAAATTGGCTAAAATATTATATATGTATATTATATTATTGAGAAAATAGCTTTTAAATTTTTCTATATACTATGACAATTTGTCTATTTATTATACATATAAATTTAAAGACTCTTAAATTTTTTAATAAAAATAATTACATTCATTATAACATAATTCTATAATCCATTGAAAATTATATAAAAATATATGTATAACCATCTTATAATGATTTAAGAACACATTTCAAAATCTAATTATAAAACAATAACGTAATCCTATAATCCATTGAAAATTATATTCACTATTATTAGTTAGGAAAAATATATGTATAACCATCTTATAATGATTTAAGAACACATTTCAAAATCTAATTATAAAACAGTATTAAATTAAAAAAGAAATTAAATTATGATTGACTTGAGAACGTGCTTCGAACGACATGAATATGTCATTACTTTGACGTATTGACACAACGCGTCACCTTCCACTCACATCCTTTTTTTATTTTCTTCCAAAATTTAATTGTAAAATAATATAAAATTAAATTTTTTTAAAATTATGATTGACTGGAAAACGTGCTTTGAACGACACCAATGACGTATTGACACAATGCGTCACCCTCTGCACAGATATTTTTTAATTTTTAGTCGTAAAATAATATTAAACTAAATTTTTTTTTAATCATAAAATAATATTAAACTAAAAATTATTTTTTAATCGTAAAATAATATTAAACTAAAATTTTAAAAAATTATGATTGACTTGAGAACGTGCTTGCTACGTCATCACTCACATATTGATACAACCAGAGTCAGAATTTCAAACGTGGAAAGCTCGTCAAATTTGTTTCGACTAATATAATGTTCAGTATTATAATGTTCATTCTGCCCATTTTAAGGATGGAAGTGGATGGTTTATTTAATTATATTTGACAGATAAATTGATCCATAACAATAAATTTTCCCATCAAATTTCATCCATGCACACAACGCCTCACTTTCCTGTACTTCTTTATTTTAACAAAATTTTATTGTAAAATAATATTAAATTAAAAATTTTAAAAATTATAATTTACCTGAGAACGTGCTTTCAACCATTACTTTGACATATTGACACAACGAGTCACCCTCTACACACATCCCAAGATCGAGGAGGCGAAAAATGGAATACCAGAACTCGTCCAATTTTAAAACCATCATACCTTAGTTTAAAGGTTTTATTATATTATATTTTAAGAATAATCTTCTGATTGGTAAAGACATGAATAGTTGTCTCAAGAAAAGTCATATCAATGTGTTTTTCTCTAGATTTGAATCAGATTTATGAGGAGGAAACACGTGTTCTTAACCATTATATGTTAGCCATGAACGCTAAATCGTATATCCTGTATATAATTTTAACATATTTAGAAAAAATATAAGAAACTAATCAAGTCTATTTAGAACATGAACAAAATGTATCAATAAATTCATGCGATTCACTTTTACAAGCTGCAATATCAAATGAAGGCATATCAACACTTTCGTCACATGATGTACAATGTAAATGTTGAAGAAGTATCTCATGCTAACAAATTGAGTTATTATCATCAGTGATAACATCATGTGAATAATAGTATAGACTATATAACTTCACAATATTGAAAGTAGAAAGTTAAAAAAATTTGTTTCTTGCAATCTAGAACATTTTGAACATATTTCATCATGAGTTGCTTACAACTCTCTAGTAAACCATCAATGCAAGTTTTATGTGTATTAGCATGGTCATTGTGAATCTTTGAAATTGTTGTGCAAAACAAATCATGTTTATGAACAATTTTGTCTTTATCATTGATTTCCACATAACCCAATTTAGATGCCTCTAAAGAATTGGATATGTAGTAAGCGCCATTTGGAAATATATTACATTTCAAAAATAATCTCCGTAGAGTGTTGATAATGACATCAATAGTTGTCCCAAGAGAAGTAATATCAATGTGCTCCTCTTAAATGTTTTTGTTTAACTTGTTTATCTCGCACATTACTTCAACAAGCATAAGTAAATGAAACTGTATAGAAAAAATATTTCTCTATTATCATACTAGGAACCATTCTTTTGTCTTTTCTATAAGAATAATATAGTTGGTATCAATCTTGTTAGTCCTTCAAAAACTTTTCCTAAGATAACAACCTAACTCCATGAATTTGAAGTTAATGGAGAGTTTCAAGCTCCATTGTTTATTGTAATGTAGCAAGTTCATTATTTAATTTAGTGGAATGTTGCACCCAAGGATATTTTTTTTTGAAAATTTATCAACAAAAAATAACTTAGGAAATATTCTTGAAGCATTTGATGATGCCAATGCCTCTCGATTAGAATTTCTATGAACATATATCAAATGTGGCATATATTTTTTCAACTAACAAGTCCATTTTCATTCCCAATCATTGATGAAGTGTCATCTATACAAAATCTATCATTTTTTGATCTCACATTTCCCTTTCAAATTTTAATGTCTACACTACTTCATAATTTTTGTTTTCTTTACCATAAAATACATTCATAAGCTTCACAAACTACGAAATGGGTTCTCCTAAATGTTACACACCAAAATGTCACACTTGAGTTTTGTACCCTTAGTGTCACAAGTGTCGCAAAGTGACGTATGCACCTTGTTAAGTGTAGCATGCACTGTCACAAGTGTCATATGCACCTTACCTAGTGTCACGTTCACTTTGTTGAGTGTCACAACCCCTTGACACCATGAAATACATTTTCCATGACTCCTAAGTCATATTGGAGGAAGAAACCCATCATTTCAAGGTGAAAAACACACCTTTTTCATGGAAAATCGACCACTTTTTGGGAATTTATGAAGGGTGGTGCCCCACTAGCCATGCTGGGGGAGTGCCACTTCATGGAGTGGCACCTCCTTGCCATGTTAGGGGAGCGCCACTTTATAGGATGGCGCCCTATGTTCAACTCTGGGGGAGCACCAATCTAGTTAGTTGAAATCAAGGGATCTCCCACCTTTTCCTAAGGGCCAAATCTCTTTGGATGAGGTTGGTTGTGTTTGACCCCTATGTTATGGCTCTATCTTAGGATCCAAATCCCAACTTAATGAGCCATATCCTCAACCATATCCTTCATTTTATCATGGTGGTTGCACCTCTCAAAACCTATATATTGAGGGTGTTTCCAAGGTGTAGGGGGAATATTTGAGGTATCAAACCTTTGATTTTGGAGGAAACATCAAGATTTTGATGTCAATATTAATGAAAAGTTTGGATGAGGAGAACTTGGAGAAGTGACTGCATCGTCAATCATGCTTTGTAAGTGCCTTCTTTGGATTTCCAATTAATATCAACCTAGCTTATTCCCTTCAATTTCATGTGTTCTACATTTGCTTGTCTATTGTCATTTTAGTATTCATAGATAGATTTGCTTTGTATAATCATATAGACTATGAAGAAGGGTTCCTCTTCTATTCTTTCTAGGACTTTAGTTGTGTTGAGGATCTTGGAGATCAAGCATCGAGATTGGAGCAACGGGGACAAACATCACAATAAGGTGCACCACAATATTCTTCTCTCTTGCTTGATTGATTGAGTTAGATATATAGGGAAAGTAATAACCACTTGTTCACTTCTATCATTGGACCAAATATAGGAGTCTTGGTCCAAATGGGAGCTTAGCCTGTCTGCAGGGTAAGATTTCTCACAACAAAAAAATGGCGACTACACTGGGGAAGGAATTTGACTAGTTTTTCCTCTTTTCCATCTTAGACCCCTTGCTTGTGGTTAGATATTTCTTGTTTGATGCTTCATTTTGATATATTTTCCCTTCCATCGTCCTCATTTAATATTTTATAGATCCATTGATTGAGTCTCTCCTGAGTTTGAGCTGTTAGAAGCCATTTTTTAACTTTTTAGAAATTGGCACTCCCCTGCAGTTCACACCAGAGCACCATTAGCATGATTGGTGCTCCCCTATAGTTCATACAAGGGCGCCACATAGATGACTGGTAGTCCCTTAATCCTCCTAGGGGATTCCGTAATGCTCTATCTCTTTGAGAATAAAGGTGCTGGTCTCCTTTTTAGGTGATTTCTCCTGTTTCTTCCATGTTTTTCTCAGTCTCCTTTTGAGAGGTTTTTACCCGAGAGACTGTTGTATTGTCTTTGAATTTGTTTCATTGAAAATTTGTCATTTATCACTCATTTCTTTTTATTCTTTGAGTTTTCAATCTTCTCCTAGTTGTGATCCCCTTAGGTTAACAAGATCCCTTGCTTCATCCTTCCTTCCAATTCTATGATCTTCGTCTCGCAAAGATTTCAGATTGCTTGATTGTTTAGGAGTGTTCATCAACTAGGGTTTGAAAGGGTTGTTTGGTTTTGAGCCCTTTTTTTATTCATTGAAACTTTCAGTCTTCACTGAAATATCGAATAATCTAGTTAGCAATTTCTGAAGCCACATTGCTTCGCAACTTGCTGCACATGCTACCACATACTCTGCCTCAGTCGTACTGAGTGATACACATGATTTCTTCTTATGGATCCATGAAATCATATCGGATCCCAAAGTTAAGCAACATCCTAATGTACTTTTCTGGTTTGCATCACTATCGGCCGAATCTGAATCTGAATATCCAAGTAGACTGATCTCACTGTCTACAACATACATTAGCCCATAATCCATTGTACCTTTAAGGTACCTCATCACATGTTTTATTGCAATCAATTGAACACATTTGGGGTCAACCATGTACTAACTCATGGTGTTCACAGCAAACATATATCTGGTCATGTATTTGTCAAATACATCAATGATCTAATCACATTCTTGTATAATGTAGCATCCACAGCCTCTGAATTCATATCATCTAGCAAATTCATATTTGATGCCATTGGTGTGGCCATCGATTTACAATCCAACATCCCGAACCTCTTCAGGATATCCACAACATATTTTCTTTGATTTAGGAAGATCTCATTCTTCCTCTACCATACCTCTAGACCCAAAAAATAATACATCAAACCTAGGTATTTCATTTCAAACTATGCAACTATTTTTCTCTTACACTCAATGATGAGCCTCTCCACTCCTGTCAAGAACAGGTCATCCACATATAGTAGTAATATCACTGTTCCATCATCCTCAACCTTGAAGTAAAGGTTAGGATCTGCATTGCTCTTGGTAAATCCCAAGATCATTAAAAAACTATCAACCCAACCATACCATGCTCTCTGTGCCTACTTCAATCCATGTAACTCCTTCTTTAACCTACACAAATGTGTCTCTGTGTCACGTGTCTCGAATCCTTGTGTTTGTTCCACATAAAACTCTTCCTCTATTACCCCATTCAAAAATGTCTTCTTCACGTCCTTCTGAAAAAACTTCCATTTCATCATATTAGATATTTAAAGGACAACCCTTGTTTAATTATACCTTTCCACGGGAGAAAAAGTCTCCTCATTGTCAATTCCTTCCTTCTGAGAAAATCATCGTGATACAAATATAGCCTTGTATTTCTCAATGCTTCCATGTGCACAATGCCTCATCTTGAATATCCACTTGGAGCTCACAATTGATTTTTCCTTGGGTCTCGGAACCACATCCAAAATATTATTCTTCACTATTGACTGGTATTCCTCGACCATGGGATCCTTCCATTTTTTCTTTCTTGCAACTTTTTGATATTTGGTAGGATCTACATCAATGATATCACACAATAATGCCACATAGTCGGGATACGGATTTGTTTTCTTTACTTTCCTAGATGATCCATCCTGGGCACCATATCCCTTTTCATATTTGATGGTCTATTGTGCCCAATATGGTCTTCTCTTTTGTGTAGGATTCTCCACAAGACTCTATGGTTTGGCCATATGTTGATCCTCGAGAATGGATTCCTATGCTTCCACTTCTCTTGTCTCCGCAACTCTAAGAACTCCATTATCTTCATCATGAGATTCCTTTACATGACCCTTCTTTGACTTGTGAAAAGATATATCCTCATCGAAGGTGACATCTCTGCTAATATCGATATTATGGTTACCGAGAATGTATACTCTATAGGCCTTTTATGTGTCATTGTACCCAAAAAATGTACCATTCTTTCCAGATGGGTCCAACTTTGTTCTCTTGTGCTTGGGGATATGCACATATACAGGACAACCAAATATACTTAGGTGGTTGAACTCTCACTTATCTCCTGCAAACATTTCCTCCGATGTCTTGTTTTCAAGAACTCGATGGGGAATTCTATTCTATACGTACACAAATTTAATAGAAGATTATTCCCATAGATACATAGGTAAATCTTGATCATGGGTCATGGCCTTCACTTATTCCATAATTGTCTGATTCTTTCTCTCTGCCACTCCATTTTGCTGCGAATTATAGGGATTAGAGAGATCCCTCTTAATCCCAACTTCTTTGTAGAAATCGAAGAATTCATCTGAGGTGAATTATCCTCCATTATCTGATCTCAACGTCTTTATCTTATTTTTTGTTAGGTTTTCTACTAGTTCCTTGAATTCCTTGAACTTACAAAATACTTCACCTTTTGAATTCAAGAAGTAAATCAAAGTTTTGCATGATTAATCAACAATAAAAGATACATAATATATGTACCCATTGAGTGATGGTGTTTACATCGGTCTGCATACATTCAATTGTACAATATCCAAGACTCCTATGGCTCTGTTATCACTACTTGGAAAGGGGTTCTTCACAGTCTTTCCTTGTGCACAACCTTTGCACATGCCATCTAGATTCACTTGAATATGTGGTAGTCATGTTACCATCTTGTTCAGGATTGGTAAATATCTTTATCATAGGTGGGAAAATATCCTATGCCATAGCTCACTTGAATTCATAGTTTCGTGAATCGATGTTGAATATGAGCATCCCTTTAATTTATACAGTCCTCCTTCTTGGACACTGATAACAAATTCATCATCAAACATATTTCCTTTTGGACACATGAGAACTTCTCCATCTACAAATGTAACCCTGAAACCCTTCTCATCCAAACATGAAATCAAGAGAAGGTCCTTCTTCAAACCTGGTACATAAATCACTTCCTTCATCCTCATTGCTTTCCCGAAATCTAGTTTGTAGGAGGCTTGTCCTACTCTTTTGATCGGATACTAATAATAATCACCCAACTTCACATTATGAGGTGAGTCTTTATGAATTAATTTTGATAGAGAGCCTTTATACCCTGTCATGTGCTTAGAAGCACCACTATCCACCAACCAAGTATCATTTCCATAGGTGGCTGTTCCTGTGAGAGATGATATTAGGATCTAGTCATCATCACTTGAATAATATTCTCTTGAAATTTTCTTAGGTGGTCCATCGTCTTCAACGACATGAGCATGATGCCTCTTTCCATTTTCCTTTTCTTTTAGTTTAAGAATAAGCGGACATAATTTTACAACGTGTCCCAATTTTTCCCAATAGAAACACATCACATTTGAATAGTCTCTTTGATTCTCCTTCGACTTTTGACGTTTCTTTCTTACTGTTTTCTTGCCTTTTATGAGTAGCTAAATCTTGATCATCATCCCTCAATTTCTCTTCTCTTGCTACCAACCTTGATTCCTCTTGAGTGCAATCTTCCCATAATCTGATAAACTTCATTAGCTTCCTCCTTGAGAATATTCCTTGAATGAATGAGTCCAATGACCTTGGGAGACCATTCAAGGTGTTCATCACCATTTCTGCTTCATTAACAATGTCTCCAATAAATTCAATATTTTCCTTGATCTGGTTCACTCTCAAGAAGTAAGACTGAATGGACTCTAAATCTTGAAGCTTCACATTCTTCATCTGGGTCTTCAATGTCATCCTTTTGTTGATGGTTTTTCCTTCAAATAAACGAGTCACCGAATCCATCATATTCTTCGGATATTTTAACGGAGAAAAATGATGGATAATATGATCCTTGATTGAGTATGCAATAATCCTCTTAGCCATGGCCTGGTTCTTTTTATGCTTTTCCTTGGCCTCATCTTCCTCTGTTTCTGAACCTTCCTCCTCAACAAATGTTTCTAAATCATGTTCTTCTAGAAGGAGGCCTACTCTGTACTTCCATGCTCTGAATTTTTCTGCTCCGTCTAGCTTCTCGACAATTTTGGTGCTGGTATTCATCCTACCTAGGAAGATGAAGTTAGTTTACCAAAAAACTTCCAAAAATATGCGCAAAATATTCTTTTTCAGGCCTTCTTTGATACCATGTTGATTTTTTTTGTGTTTTCAAAAATTAAAGTATATATTCTTTTATTATTATTTAATATGCAAAAGGATCACAACTGAAAGATAGATATCCACAGAACAATAATATATATCCTCAGGGAAACCCTGAAGGGGGAGAAAAACCTGCAAACTTTCCTCAGTACAGATTCCTCCAACATGTACAATGTCATACAATGCTCTTTCATGAAATCAAGACCAAAGAGACCCAGACATGAACCAAGAATAGCCTTCTAGATAAGTGCATACTACTCTCTTGTACTTATACTCAAATGAATGATCAATATGACTCGATATAACCTCTATTTATACTGTAAAAGACCTAAAAGACATGACTTATCAATAAACCCTTTCAATTACACTTAGGAATAACCAATACAATTACACTTAGGAATAACAATTGAAATTACATAAAATCTCAACATATCTCACTTTTTTGGATGATTAGGACTCTCTTGTTTACCAAAACCCAAGTTTGAATGTTGTTTCTTATTCATCGCGTTTTGAGGATTTTCATGAGTGATTGTCTTCTTTATCTTTTGCATCTTTGAGTCCTTGATCAAAAAAGTTATCTCACAGTTGTTTTCTTTCATTTCTCATCACTTTTGAGTGTGCTTTGTTTCATTGTTTTTTTTCCTCATATTTCTTTGTGTCAAACATAGATATATTTCATTCCATTTGAAATTTAAGAAGTGAAAAATTTTGCATATCTCCTTGCATACATAATCAAACAAATAAATTTTTTTCATTCTTTAGAAAACTTGTTTTGGTATATGTTTGTAAAAAGAGCTAGTTAAGGGTTTTCATAATAATAAAGGAGGTTTTCCATATTATTCATTGTATTTTGTGTGGTGATTATATTTGTAGAACTTTGGTACTTAACACTTTGTTGAGGATCGATGATTTGTTGGACCATATGCAACATGTCCAGTACTTCACTAAGTTGGATTTGAAATAAGGATATCACTAGGTATGAGTCAAATAAGAAGATACCTAGAATATTGCCTTCAAAACAAGGGCCTCCAGTTACTTGACTCACGCTCCCTTAAGCCTCCTAGGGGGCGCCATACTAATATATCTCTTTGAGAACAAGGGCGCTACTCTCCTTTTTTAGGTTATTTTGTTTGTTTCTTCCCTGATTTCTCAACCTTCTTTTGAGAGGTTTTTACCCAGAGACTCCTAGATTGTCTTTGAATTTGTTTGATTGAGAATTTGGAATTTATCACTCATTTATTTTTCTTCTTTGAGTTTGGAATCTTCTCCTAGTTGTTATCCCTTTGGGTTAACAAGATCCCTTGCTTCACCCTTCCTTTCTGTTCTCTTATCTTCATCTCCCAAAGCTTTCATATTGCTTGATTGTTTAGGAGCATTCATAAACTAGGGTTTGAAAGGGTTGTTTGGTTTTCAGCCCTTTTTGTCTTCATTGAAACATCTTGATTTTATGGATGATTAGGACTCTCTTTTTTACCAAAACCCAAATTTAAATGTTTCTTCTTGTTGCTTGTGTTTTGAGGATTTTCATGAGTGATTGTCTTGTTTCTTGTTTTCATCTTTGATTCCTTGATCAAAGAAGTTATCTCATACTTGTTTTTTTTCAATTCTCATCACTTCTGAGTGTGCTTTGTTTCATTTATTTTTTTCCTAGTATTTCTTTGTGTCGAACATAGATCCCTTTCATTCGATTTGAAAGTTTAGAAGTGAAAATTTTTACATATTTCCTTTCATACATAATCAAACAAATAATTTGTTTTCATTCTTTAGGAAACTTGTTTTGGTATATGTTTGGAAATAGAGTTAATTTTTCATGTGAATTTTAGTTTTTGAAAACATTTGCTTGGTAGTTTGGCATCATCTTGATCCGAGAAATTTAAAGTTGCATTATTTTGAGTTATTTCTTGTGTTAAGAAGAATATAACTCTTCTCCTTCCCATAAATAGAATTCATCAAAAAGAATGAACTACATCTCATTCTTTTTCATTCTATTGGATTCGAGTCCCTCACACATCATCAGTTTTATCCCTGTGAACCTATTGAGTAAAATCCATTTAAATCAACCATGTGATAATAAAATAAACTAGAACATTTTTTGGTTTTAGCACACCAACAGTAACACAATATTATGGTCTTTGGACTAGGAAAAGTGAGTAAATTTTCCAAGACTACTAAATAGATTTTAGATCACTAAAGAGTGAACAAATCCAACTTTCGTATCATCATAGTCAGGAACCCCCTCTCACACAGGGGTTAAACATGAGGTCACAAGTGAAAGAGAAGCGAAGATTACCCCTCCAAAGATTGACCAATCGTAGCAGAAAGAGAGTATACTTGGGGTTCTTCCTAAAGTGTCACTGAATCATTTGGTCTTGGTGCTTTGTGAACACTGAATCCAATCGGGGTCCTATGGAGTCTAATAATCCACTTGTCCTCAGTCCTCTAGAAGAATTTTGGACTTTGATATCCTGCCCATACGTTCGGTCATGACTATCGGTTGTACCTTCCCAGAGGCTGACTGAGAGTTGCTAACCTTAGTGGCCTTTCCTAGGTATATACAAGGTGAATGTGGGGGGATACCCATGGTACATGGGGCAGACTTCATATCACACTCTCAGTACCCTTGAAGGGTGATCCCATGAAAGCGAGGGTTGCTTGCACCGAGAAGGGTTTTTATGTGGAGGTCGGGGTAACTTCTTCTCACTTATCCATTGACGGCTTGATATCCCATATTCAGAAGATCCTTCAACCTTTTGTTACTTGGTTGATTTATTTTAGTTTTCTTAGGAGTGTGTTTCTTTGAATTTCGTAGTCGGCCTTAGGATCAGAGATTTTATACTGAACAAGGTATGGAACCTAATCTTTAGGAAACTCAACACAATGTTTCTTATGAAGGGATGGTCGTAGATCAACTTTCTAATACCATGAGCATAGATATTGGAAGTGGATATCACATAGAAGAGTCGGTCACAAACTTCGAAGAAATCCTTGCATCTTACGTGAATCGTCTTTTTACTAATCCAATTGGCCTACCACTCATTTATCCACCATCCACGAGATATGTTAATGCTTATTCTTCTTATAGAGTACTGCCCGGTTCCACCACTACACAATCTTTTGGTATGAACCCACCATCTTTTAGTTTTATGAAGGACTTGGGAATTTATATTTTTTCACAAATCCGGTAGTTGATACTATTGGTGCTTCATTTTTATGAGAAACATTGGTGACCCAAGTAACCCTGACTCAACCACTTACAAATACATATCCTTTTGCACATGGGTAATGTAATATTCCTTCTTCATTGTTTACACACATGCACATACCAAGTACTTTACTTGGTCATTCCATCGGTCAGATGGTCGAAAGTCAAGTTGTTCACACAACCACGGTTACACAAGCCACTTAGAGTCCATATCACACATCACAAATGAGTTCACCCTACATTGGAGGTCAATCTTCAATGTGAGGCCAACCTTCAGTTGGGGGGAAACCTTCAGCTACAGGGAAAATTTTTAATGGGGGGAAACCTACATGGTTGCAACATCAACAAGCCTGGGGTAAATACACTCTTGCAAGTCCTTATATCCCTACTACCACTAGCCTGTATCTTGGATCTCCATTTCCACGAGTTTCTAATCCTTTGTGGGGTCAACCTAATCTAGTGGGCATTCCTCCACAAGAAACTTTTCCCTATAAGTTCATAAACCCAGTGATTCAAATGCAACAAGAGACATAAGACAAAAATAGATATTCCCAAATTTACNNTACAAGTAAACACTACTCAAGGAGTCTCTAAGAATTGCTAGGTAGATCTCTAAGCAATGAAGAACTATAATACTTTGATATAATACATAGAGGTATAAAAGTGTGAAGGTATGAGAAGTTAGTGGCTTGTGAAGTTGACAATGTATGAGAGCTAACAACACAAGCCAATTCCTTAAGGGTCCTAGAAAAATCTTTAAGAATGGAAATAATAGATTGCGTGAATGCTCACATGGGGATGTTCCTTATTTGACTCAATTTGTCATGATGGAACAAGATTGGGGAATAATTTTGTAAGAAAAGGAAGTCAAAGAGAAAAATGAAAGTGGGTTTGGTGTAAGTTAAGTTAGAACAAAGAAAATGGATTTCATGTAAGATAAATTTAGTCATATGAATGACATGTAATGCAATTAACATAGATCCATATTAACTCCCTGTCAAATTAGTGGAATTGAAAACCTTGTTGAAGATCCATGCTTAGAAGTCTAATGCAGATGCACTAAAACCATCCATTGAAGTTGTTGAGCATGTTGAGGCAGAGATTCCTGAGTTTTTTTTATTTTAGATAATGCTTCAAACAACTAGTTTATTTGTATCTATATTTTGTATTGAGGGGAATGGTTAGGTTCTGCATAATTTGTGAAAAATGATTGTATAACAAGTATAGTTGGCTAAATGAGTTTCACACTTTGACTTGTATATTGGAAACATTTTTTAAATCATCTCTACATTTTATCTGAAGAGAAAAATTATGTTTCTTTTTCCAAACATGTAAAATGAGTATAATACACTTCAATTAATATATTTTCTTATTTTTATATAAACATCACAATGGTTTATAACTTAATAAAAAAATTATCAAGATTTTACAAGGTTTTATAATTCATTAAAAGATTTGTCAAGATTTCATAATTCAATGAAAGATTCCTTGAGATTTTACAAGATTGTATAATTCAATAAAAAATTGGCCAAAATATTATATATGTATATTATATTATTGATAAAAAAACCTTCAATTTTTTTTATATACTATGACAATTTATCCATTTATTATACATATAAATTAAAAACTCTTAAATTTTTTAATAAAAATAATTACATTGATTATAACATAATTCTATAATCCATTGAAAATTATATAAAAATATATGTATAACCATCTTATAAAGATAATCCTATAATCCATTGAAAAATTTATATAAAAATATATGTATAACCATCTTATAATGATTTAAGAACACATTTCAAAATCTAATTTTAAAACAATAACATAATCCTATAATCCATTGAAAATTATATTCACTATTATTAGTTAGGAAATATATATGTATAACCATCTTATAATGATTTAAGAACACATTTCAAAATCTAATTATAAAACAGTATTAAATTAAAAAAGAAATTAAATTATGATTGACTTGAGAACGTGCTTCGAACGACATGAATACGTCATTATTTTGACGTATTGACACAACGCGTCACCTTCCACTCACATTCTTTTTTTATTTTCTTCCAAAATTTAATTGTAAAATAATATAAAATTAAATTTAAAAAAAATTATGATTGACTTGAGAACGTGCTTTGAACGACACCACTGACGTATTGACACAATGCGTCACCCTCTCCACAGATATTTTTTAATTTTTAGTCGTAAAATAATATTAAACTATTTTTTTTTAATCGTTAAATAATATTAAACTAAAATTTATTTTTTAATCGTAAAATAATATTAAACTAAAATTTTAAAAAATTATGATTAACTTGAGAACGTGCTTGCTACGTCATCACTCACATATTGATACAACCAGAGTCACATATTGATACAACCAGAGTCAGAATTTGTTTCGACTATTATTATTATAATGTTCATTCTGCCCATTTTAAGGATGGTAGTGGATGGTTTCTAGAATTTTAATTATATTTGACAGATAGATTGATCCATAACAATAAATTTTCCCATCAAATTTCATCCATGCACACAACGCCTCACTTTCCTGTACTTTTTTATTTTAACAAAATTTTATTGTAAAATAATATTAAATTAAAATTTTAAAAAATTATAATTTACCTGAAAACGTGCTTTCAACCATTACTTTGACATATTGACACAAGAAGTCACCCTCTACACACATCCCAAGATCGAGGAGGCAAAAAATGGAATACCAGAACTCGTCCAATTTTAAAACCATCATACCTTAGTCTAAAGGTTTTATTATATTATATGTTAAGAATAATCTTTTGGTTGGTAAAGACATGAATAGTTGTTTCAAGAGAAGTGATGTTAATGTGCTTTTTTCTAGATTTGAATCAGATCTATAAGGAAACACGTGTTCTTAACCATTATATGTTAGCCATGAACGCTAAATCGTATATCCCGTATATAATTTTAACATATTTAGAAAAAATATAAGAAACTAATCAAGTATATTTAGAACATGAACAAAATGTATCAATAAATTCATGCAATTCACTTTTACAAGCTGCAATATCAAATGAAGGTATATCAACACTTTCGTCACATGATGTACATTGTAAATGTTGAAGAAGTATCCCAAGCTAACAAATTGAGCTATTATCATTAGTAATAACATCATGTGAATAATAGTATAGACTAAATAACTTCACAATATTAAAAGTAGAAAGTTCCGAAAAATTGTTTCTTGCAATCTAGAACATTTTGAACATATTTCATGATGAGTTGCTTACAACTCTCTAGTAAACCATCAATGCAAGTTTTATGTGTATTAACATGGTCATTGTGAATCTTTGAAATTGTTGTGCAAAACAAATCATAAACCAAATCATGTTTATGAATAATTTTTTCTTTATCATTGATTTCCACATAACCCAATTTAGATGCCTCTAAAGAATTGGATATGTAGTAAGCACCATTTGGAAATATATTACATTTCAAAAATAATCTCCGCAGAGTGTTGATAATGACATCAAAAGTTGTCCCAAGAGAGTGATATCAATGTGCTCCTCTTAAATGTTTTTGTTTAACTTGTTTATCCCGCACATTACTTCAACAAGCATAAGTAAGTGAAACTGTATAGAAAAAATATTGCTCTATTATCATACTAGGAGCCATTCTTTTGTCTTTTCTATAAGAGTAATATAGTTGGTATCAATCTTGTTAGTCCTTCAAAAACTTTTCCT
>JASDQU010101983.1:86632-120863 GCA_032191745.1 Picea mariana
GGTAGGTTTCATTTTGATAGGACCCATTGAAGTGGAAAACTCTAATATTTGTCCTCTTGGAATTTGAATGCACCAAAAACACCACAAAATATGAAGCCTTGGTTCCAGGTTTGAAGAAAATAATTGATATCAAGGTAAAATGTATGAAAGTCTTTTGTGATTATGAAATAATAATTAGATAGGTAAAGAATTCCATCCACTATTTATATGCACATTTGAGAGATTATAAAAAAGAGGTATAGAAATATATAAACCATATCAAATCATTTAATATTATTTTTGTTCCTCTTTCTCAAAATTATACTATAGATACCTTAGAAAACACATCTTTAAGATTCACACCAATAAATAATATTTTTTCTATTGAAATTATTTTTATCCCTTCAGTACATGACAAAATTACCAACTGGAGGTTTTTCAACGATGATGAGAATATCATAGATTTCCTCACTAGTGTTGGTTCCTTCAAGGAAACTACCATTAATGTTGAGAAACATGATTATTGGACAGACACTTAGGAAACAATTTTGAAGGAAAAGCCTAAGTTTTGAATAATTGTGCAGTGGTAGAACATAGACGATGAGGAGAATCCAGTAGTAAAGCACGCAAAGGAACACAAAACAACACAAATAGAAAAAGAAAGAGAGAGGAAAGAAGGAAAAAGTTCAACATGCAAAAGCAGAAAGATGTGCAAAAGAAGGAAGAATGGCAGTGGAGCATGCAACATGCAGGCGAAAAAGTAGGAAAAACACATCTGAACAACACATCAACCTGAGTTGTAATTGATTCATGATGAGTTGTTATTAGGTTTTAAGACCTAAATTTATGTATAGATATGTAAGGGGTCAGGCAGAATGGGGATTTTGTTTTATTCAGTGTCTTGGATTCTATATGGGTTTTGGGTGGTTGAGTGGGTTTGGTAGAGGGAGATGTGTGTTGATTGTTGATCCCTCTAGATGTTGTCAAGACAAAGAGTTTGTCTGTGAGGATTTAGGGGAAGTTGTAGAGAGGGAGGTTTTCACTACAGAGCGGCTAGGCAAGATGGGAATTGACCTTGATGTATCTACTGTAGCACAATACATAAGCCTGGAAAGATTGCATAATGCATAATAAATAATCTAGTCGTTGTGGACGTAGCCCAAAGTTGGGTGAACCACATTCAACTTTGTCTCTACCTGTGTGTTTGGTGATTGATTATGAATAATATGTTATGCATGTTAGAGTATATTTGGTTACAATATGGTTGTTGCACAATAGTTATGGTTGTTATGATGGTTTACATTGAAACATATGTCACAATAATACTGCATAAGATAATCTACCAAGTAATCTAAGAATAACAGACACAACATAGTGTGCACAGAGTAAACAAGTACTAGGGAATCTGTCAATGGCATGATATCCCCTCACACCTATAGAAACATGGTTCCTACAATCCCAATAGATACCTTGGGTGAGACTTCACCTACACACAGGTGATGCCAAAAGATTCGATATCTGATGTTTTGTTGGTTAGATAACTTGAACCCAGATACTTACAATCGCATGCCAATGAATGGTTCTATTTTCAGGACCCATAATTTGTAGTTGAGGGAATGTTTTGTAGGCCGACTAAAAAGGATATCACTAAATAGATGGAATAGAAGGCAAACGAATTCCCTCGAAAAGAGAATGTAAATCCTCGGATGAGTGATGAACAATGGATGCAAAGGTATCTATACATAGAGCTGCATGAGATTTTCTTTGGCGAATTACCAAATATTTTGACTGAGTGGGTGGAAATATTAGTGGAGAATACTGGAAGATACCAAACAGTTGCGCCAAGGAACTTGACTCATAAGTTGGTAAGATAATTGAATTATGTAAGCATCAAGACCTCTCGCGCAATTGATTTTTTGTTAGATATCATATTGGGAAGATACGTTACAAAATTTGCAATAGAATGTACAAAGTCATACAAAGTCATGGAAAGAGACTTCTTTAAGGGCCCCTGAAAAGTATATGAAATCACTAGGTAACTAGATAAAAATGCTTTTGTGTGAAAAGTGTGTGATGATGATGGAATATGATTGCTAAGGGGTTCCGCGCACATAGGGGAACTAGGGAATGACTAGGGGATAGTATAAAGGTAGGAAGAATGAAGAGGGGGGTGAACAAGGAAGGGAAGGACTAAGAATGTAGAGAGACGAAGAAGGTATAACAAAATAAAATGAAGAGTTTGCAGTATTGATCAGTGGAGGAAGGTACAAGAGGTTGAAGACTGGGGCGGACAAAGGAGATTCGCATAGTGAATATAGGTGGAGACGACCTTGTGCAGTAGTTCATATCATCTATGTACCATGCATAGAAGAAGAGGAAGAGGAATATCAGTTCATCCCCATAATAGAAGAACCAACAAGTCCTAAAAAAGTTGGATACTGCATCGAATCCATGACCCCATGTGGGTCACCAAGATCAGAGGTAATTATTGAGGATTTTTCAAAAGAAAATATAGTAAGTAAAGGAATTCATAATAGTAGTAGTCAAAATAGTGGGAGCACTGCGTTGAGTTAGAGTAGGGGAGGGAGTACATCGATTCAGAGTCAACCAGCATCACCAAGTGGAGGTTCTACACAAGCTACCATGGTAGGAATATATAATACTTTGACATTACTTGAGTTTCATGGAATTAGATCAGAGGAACCAGAGCAACATATATTTGTGTGTGAGATAATTTGCGCTGCGAAGAAATTCCAAGATGAGAATATGAAGATCACGTAGTTGGCAAAAACATTTAATAACCACGCACTGGTATGGTACATGAAGTTTCAGAGTACCAGACTGAAAGGACAAATAAGGACTCTAGTAGAAATTAGACAAGCGTTGTTGAAGGAGTTCAAGAATCCAAAATCAGAGTCGCAGTATATTATAGATTTGAAGGAGATTAAGTAAGTACATACCAATTTAGTTTGGGATTTCGATCAAAGGTTTAAATATGTGATGGGTAGGTTGACATTTCAGATCCCCGATGAGTAACATAGGGAATGGTTTATTGCAAGATTACTGCCACACATCCCAGGTCCATTACTACAATAAAAGGTTACATCGCAACATGAATATTTGGAGATAGCAATGAGACTAGAAGCATATCCTGTAGGGGATGGTGGGAAAATGGCACAATACTAGATGAAATTAGTTGTCTTAACCATTAAGTTGGAAGAGATTACAAAAGGGAAGGAGAAGCAGGAACAAGTCAGGTGTACCAAGTGCAGGACGAAAGGTCACCATAAGGATGAATGTTCATCCTTTGCGCAATATTTGGAAACTGGAGCACCAAATCCATTACCAGGAGGAGGGTACTATGAAATATGTAAGAAATGGGGGAATCACTCGCATGATTTTTCATTATTGCATAGATACCAAAGTACGCCAAGAATTTTTTTATGTACATCTTGCAAATCTATAGGGCATGAAGAGAAGGATTGTTGTGGATTCGATTTGATGACATAGTGCACTTCAAATATGTATAGAATTTATGAGGAGAATTATGTGACAGAAGGAGGAGGTCCTTATTATAACAATCAAAGAGGTTTTAATAAAGGAAATTAAGGATTTTTCAAAGGTTGAGGAAGAGGAAATTTTGGTATAGGAAGAGGACCAATAATATGTTACAACTGCAATCAATCAAGACACTTAGCCGATGAATTCCCAAATACTTGTACAACTTTTACATAATGTCAAGCATTGGACCACATGAAATAATATTGTCCTCAACTATTGGAGGAATGGAAGGAAAGGGGAAACCAACATCAAAATATGAATCTGAATGCCCAAAAAATATCAACACAGATACAAGACGAAGGACCTAAAATATAATTTGTTTGATGTGGAGGAGATAGAATAAGGAATGATGCAACAATTGGAGGATGGCAGGTTGAGAAATGGATAAAGATGTCAGCGGGGCCTATGCCAATGTTCAAACCATAGGAGGAAAAATAGAAGTAAAAGATGAAAGAAATGAACTATTGGGATCATATTGGGTAGCATCAACAACATTTGTTCCCCCTTTGGTTGGCATGCCTCCGTTGTACAATCATACTATAACAGAGAGTCCACTTGAGAAGGTAAGTACATTGAGGGAATTTATGAAAATTTGTTTACATTTGATGAAAGATGAAATTGTGTTGAATACATTATGTAAAATGATTAATCATGTGCACAAGAAAGGGAATTTCCTACTACACAAAGGTTAGTAAATCAAGTACTGCAAAAGAAGAGGACAAATGGAGAGTTCATGCTTAGTGCGTAGAATGAGGAATATGATTTGGACAATGTCATAGTGGACTTAGGATCTGATGTAAATATACTACCAAAGAAAACCTGGGAAAGGATGGGGAAATCCAAGTTGATTTGGTCTACTGTGGATATAAGATTGGAAAACCAACACAATATAGTACCAACTGGTTGATTGACAAGGGTACATGTAAACATATATGGGGTGTGCAGTATAGGGTATTTCGAAGTTATCAAAATAGTGGATGACAGTCAACCATATCCAACATTGATGGGATTAGAATGGGCTTTTGACTATAAGGTGATGATCAATATGAAGAGGAAGGAGATGATATTTGAAGTAGGAGAATTAAAATTTATCACACCATTAGAACTGACAAAAGGGAAGAGGTACATAGAGATGAAAAATGGGAATGAAATTAACAACTTGTATAATATGAATGCATGAATGGATGACTATGCCAACCCCACTGTAGATGGTGCATTAAGTTGGAGGAGCATTAGCTCGTGTGTGTCGGATTCATAGGAAGGACCTGAACATTGATCATAGAGGATGCATGAGGTATCCACCAGATGGTTTTCCCGCATTACTCTATCATTGCTCTAGATTAGAGCAGAGTTATGTGACCCACCCAAGTATGACGGATTAAACAATATAGAAATGTTTGTACAAGTGTTTGAGTTATAGGTACTGGAAGAATAGAGATGGTTGGCATTGGATGGTGTCTTGAAATCCACTTTGGCCAGATGGCAAACTGTGCATAAAGAGGGAATCGATAACTAGCTGTAGTGTAGAATATTGCTGCAAATTAGATTCGATGCAGAGGAGTATATTGTTTACAAGTATGCATGGGAAGGTCATCCAACACAACATATTATGCAGTGTCAAAAGATATGGGGGTCACTAAAAAGGAAGGAATGGATGCACAGGTTCACACATACATTGGATGTAATCCCTAAGAATTGATATCTGGAACTGGAAATGCACATAGAAACAACAAAGTTGGACGAACTTAATCGGAGGTTCAAAGTAACGTTTACTTTCGAGCACAAATCTCCATTACAAGATACATCTTTTCAGGCCATTTGAACCAAGATATTTCAAGAAGGGACAATGGTGATAGTACCTATGTGTGATGTGCATACAACTTCCATGATAGTTCACAAATGACTAGAGTGTTATAATGTTGCTAAAGAAGATCAAGACGAGGACGATCCTAGAAATATAAAAGTACCTGAAACTAAGGGGGAACACATAGTAGGAGGACCAAAGTTGGATTATGATACATATTTATAGCTACTAAAGATCATAAAAGTAAACATTGGAACAGAGGAAAACCCAAATTTTCCATAGATAGGAAACTATTGGAATGACGAAACTATGGAGAAAATCACAGATTTACTAGGCAAGTATCAGGATCTATTCCCATCCACATTATCAGAGATGAAGGGGATAGATGGTGAGTTAGGAGAAATGAATATCCTTTTGAAACCAATAACTAATCCTATGAGACAGATACCATATATTTTAATTATGAAATATTAAGAAAAGGTAAAGGCAGAGATAGACCACATGCTAGAGGCAGGAATCATCGAACTAGTCGAGGAATTATAATGGATAAGTCCAATGGTGGTGCATGATAAGAAAACAAGAGGAATCAAGATCTACCTTGGTCTAAGAAAAATCAATGATGCATGCCTACATGATCCCTTTCTGACACCATTCACAAATGGAGTATTGGATAATGTAGGAGGGGATGAGGCTTGCTCTTTCACAAATGGATTTTCAGGGTATCACTAGATTGAAATTGCACAGAAAGATAGGCTTAAAATTACCTTTGTGATGGAATGGGGAAGCTACCAATACATAGTGATTCCTTTTGGGTTGAAAAATGCACCTATAGTTCCTCAAGAGTAGTGGTCACAACTTTTAAAGAGTTTATTCATAAGTTCCTGGAAGTATACTTGGATGATTGGACTATGTTTAGTCTAGTGAAATACCATATAGAAGTACTCAGGTTACTATTGGATAGATGTATACAATGTCATATTTCACTGAATTTTAAGAAATGTATTTCTATGCACCTTTTGGGATTTTGTTAGGTCATGTGGTGTGTAAGTGGGGCTTGTTAGTGGATCCTGCCAATATTGCAGTAATTCTGGACTTACAACTACCCATATCAATCAGAAGCTACAACAAAGGAGTTATGGAATACGTTAGGGAACTTGTATCATTCTAAGTCCCTGGTAAATAAATTATTCCTACGGAAGAAGTTGTATAACCTGAGGATGAGAGATGGAGACTCAATGATAGAGCATCTAAACGCATTCAATATTGTTGTAAGTCAGTTATTATCTGTTGAGATTGAAATTTCAGATGAATATAAGTGTATTAGTTTACTGTGCTCTTTACTTGACTTATGGGATAGTTTGGTTGTGGCCATAGGTAGTAATACAACTACCTTGATTTTCAATGATGTGGTATCATCCTTGTTTTCATAGGATATGAGACAAAAGAACATGGAAGGATAGAGCATAGATGCATTATTCGCAAGAGTATTCTCCCATGATATAAATAGATCTAAGTCCTCAATTGGGATATCTAAGTCAAAGGGTAGATCTAAATCTCACTAAAAGTTTGTAAAGGTATGTTGGAGATGTGGAAAAGAAGGGCACTTCAAGAAGTAATGTAAATCCAAATGCATTGAGAAAGTGAAGGGATATGAAGGTTCCACATGTCATAGTTCTAGAGGGCGTAGTTCCACAAGTCATAGTTCCAAAGGGCATAGTTCCATAGGGTGTAGTTCCAAAGGTCATAGTTCTGAAGGCTGTAGTTCCAAAGGCGTAGTTCTAGAGGGCATAGTTCCAGAGGTCATAGTTCAAAAGGGCGTAGTTCTAGAGGGTGTAGTTCCAAAGGGCATAGTTTCAAAGGTCATAGTTCCAGAGGCGTAGTTCTAGAGGGCATAGTTCCACAGGTCAAAGTTCCACAGGGCATAGTTCTAGAAGGCGTAGTTCCAGAGGGCGTAGTTCCACAGGTCATAGTTCCAAAGGGTGTAGTTCCACAGGTCATAGTTCCAGAGGGCATAGTTCTATAGATCATAGTTCCAAAGGGTGTAGTTCCAGAGGGAATAGTTCCAGAGGTCATTGCCCTAGAGGGATCAGTTCCACAGGTCATAGTTCTATAGTTCATAGTTCCATAGGTGTAGTTCCAGAGGTCATAGATCCAAACGACTTAGTTCCAGAGGGCGTAGTTCTAGAGGCCATAGTTCCAGGGGCATAGTTCTAGAGGGCATAGTTCCAAAGGGTGTACTTCCAAAGAGCATAGTTCCAAAGGTCACAATTCCATAGGTCACAATTCCACAGGTCATAGTTCTAGAGGTCATAGTTCTAGAGGTGTAGTTCTAAAGGGTGCCATTCCAGAGGGCGTAGTTCCACAGGTCATAATTCCAGAGGGAATAGTTCTAGAGGTCATAGTTCCAAAGGCGTAGTTCCAAAGGTGTAGTTCCAAAGGGCATAGCTCCACAGGTCAAGGTTCCAGAGGTCATAGTTCCAAAGTCATAGTTCCAGAGGGAGTAGTTCCAGAGGTCATAGTTCCAAAGGGCATAGTTCCAAAGGGCGTAGTTCCAGAGGGTGTAGTTCCATAGGTCATAGTTCCAGAGGACGTAGTTCAACAGGTCATAGTTTGAGAGGGCATAGTACCAAAGGGCATAGTTCCACAGGTAATAGTTCTAGAGGGCGTAGTTCCACAGGTCATAGCTCCATAAGGGGTAGTTCTAGAGGACATAGTTCCACAGGTCATAGTTGTAGAGGGCATAGTTCCACAGGGCGTAGTTCCAGAGGCCATAGTTCCATAGGCATAGTTATAGAGGGTGTCATTCCATAGGTCATAGTTCCAGAGGACGTAGTTCGAGAGGTCATAGCTCCAGGGGTGTACTTCTAGAGGGCGTAGTTCCACAAGTCATAGTTCCAAAGGGCATAGTTCCAAAGGTCATAGTTCTAGTGGAGTACCTCTAGAGGACATAGTTCCACAGGTCATAGTTCCAGAGGGTGTAGCTGCACATGTCATAGTTCCACAGGTCATAGTTCTAGAGGGCATAGTTCCACACGACGTAGTTCCAGAGGTCATAGTTCTAGAGGCATAGTTCCAGAGGGCGTAGTTCCATAGGGCGTAGTTCCACAAGTCATAGTTCCAGATGTCATAGTTCCATAGGGCGTAGTTCCAAAGGTCGTACTTCCATAGGTCATAGTTCAAGAGGGCGTAGTTATGGAGGTCATAGTTCTAGAGGGCTTAGTTCCAAAGGGCGTAGCTCTAGAGGGCATAGTTCAAGAGGTCATAGTTCGAGAGGGCATAGCTCCACGGGTCATAGTTCAAAAGGGCGTAGTTTCACAGGTCATAGATCCAGAGGGCGTAGTTCCATAGGGCGTAGCTCCATAGGTCATAGTTCCAAAGGGCGTAGCTCTAGAGGGCATAGTTCTAGAGTGTGTAGTTCCATAGGTCATAGTTCTAGAGGGCGTAGTTCCAGAGGGCATAGTTCCATAGTTTATAGTTCCAAAGGCGTAGTTCCACAGGTCATAGTTCTAGAGTTCATAGTTCCACAGATCATAGTTCCAAAGGGCTTATTTCCATAGGTCATAGTTCCAGGGGCGTACTTCCAGAGGGCGTAGTTCCACGAGTCATAGTTCCAGAGGGTGTAGTTCCAAAGGGCATAGTTCCACAAGTCGTATTTCTAGAGAGTGTAGTTCCGGAGGGTGTTGTTTCAGAGGGCGTAGTTCCACAGGTCATAGTTCCAGAGGGCATAGTTCAAGAGGGTGTAGCTCCATAGGTCATATTTCTAGAGGGTGTAGTTCCAGAGTGCGTAGTTCCATAGTTCTTAGTTCCAGAGTTGTAGTTCCGGAGGGCATAGTTCCATAGGGCATAGTTCCACAAGTCATAGTTCCAGAGGTCATAGATCCAGAGGCCCTCTTGAACTACGCCCTTGAGAACTACGCCCTTTCGACCTATGACCTGTGGAACTATGACCTGTGGAACTATGCCTCTTGAACTATGCCTCTGGAACTATGAACTTTGGAACTACACCCTTTGGAACTATGACCTCTTACTCTCATTACAAAAAACATTTCCATGTGTACAATCATCCACTTGACGACCTCATTTTGACCATCTGTCTGGGGGTGGAAGGTAGTTGATTTGGTGATCTTGGTATCCAATAGTGACTAGAGGCTCAACGAGAATGTGTTGAGGAACTGACTGTCCCAATCTGAGACAATGGTTTGTGGGATCCCAAAGTGTACCAAGATGTGTTCAAAGAAGATATCGGTAGTGGATTTTAAAGTGATGTTCTTCTTGCAGGTTGCCAGAATCTCCATCTTGGGAATGTGATCAACAACCAAAGAATCAGAATTTACGAACCGTCTTCGAGAAACCATGATATAATCATCATTTAATCACTAAAAACGCAGAAAATGATGTATTAACCATACTATATGTATACTTGTGAATGACAACAAATAATGACAGTTTTTGGTGTAATGAGACATATATTATTGACGAAATGAGAGAAAAGGTTTAATGATGAATGTATTTGTACGGCGAAAAATATCGAAAAAATGGAGCCCAACATGATGATTCAAAATAAGTATATATAACCATGGAATATTAGATAAGGAAGGAGTCTAGGACCCACAAATAATGTGTCAATTCTTCAAAGACTTTCTTTTTTGCTTTCCCTTTGGTGAGGAATTGGCTTGTTTTGAATGTTGACAATGGGGGAAGAGTTAGAAATGGAACTAACCCAAGGGTAAGCTTTAGAGAGGCTTACATGTTACCCTTGGGATCGATTATTACCTTCTAGAGTCGTGGAATTTACAATTTAGGTTAGGTTGTTGATACCATAAATTCATAAATATGGAAAGAAGAATGAATGGATGGTGAGAGGATAGAAATTAAATAGGAAGAGAATAAACAACTGGAATATATAATTTGATCAATTAAAAAAAAGCCATATAATAATTACTAAAGAGGAGGATTTACTTGTCTAATCATTATTAAATCCTGCTTAGGGGGATTATACACTAAGATTGGGGTATAAAGATATGTTTTGGAATGATTATATAGATGAATAAGAATGGTGGTGGAAATTTTTATGAATGATGACAACCAACTAAGATGTATATGTGGCTTGTGATGAGAAATAAACATTTAACCTTAGAAGTGCTACAGAGAAGGAAAAGAAAGGAACCTAGTTGGTATACTCTATGTAAATAGGCACTGGAAATTATAGATCCTCTTCTAATTCACTATCCCTATGCCAGAATGGTGTCGAAATAAATGGAGTGTTAACTAGTTATAGGGGAGGATGGCAGGGTTTCACTATAAATAAATATTTGAGGAATTAGGTCGTTATTAAAAATCTAAGTTCCTTCTAAAATCTTCCTTTACTGATAGGTTGGGGTATATGCTAGCAAAAAATGTGGATATAATGAAAACTAGTTTTTTTTCACTATTTTAAGGCACTATGAATCAAATCCATTTTTCAAGAATAAAAATACTTCCAAAGGCCCAAAAACTAGGCATTTTCGCCTCTCTTTTTTTCCTTGAATGTTGGATATGTGACTTAATATGTTGTTACTATTATTGTGTATTTAAATATTGTTGATGCAACATTTGATAATCTATTTAAACATAGATGGGATATGTTTTCTTTGTCTAGACTCATAAGTCATGTGAATTAATGAAGGATTATATACCTTTGGGACTCTATAATGACAATATCGTACAACCATGTTGGTTAAAGTATATGATAAAATCAAGTGTTTTTCTCTTTCTATTTATGTTGGTTGATATTGAGCTATAGCATGGTTACACATGGGTAAAAGGCATTTAATAGTTATTTGATGATTAAAAATTGAGTATATTTTTTAATTATTGTATATTAGAAAGTAGAGATTATAAGAAGATTGGTCGAAGACAACGTGCTCTTTCATAAAATGTGTTCTTGAAAGGTGAGCCAATGTGAAAGGGGTTAACGGACATGGTGTTATCATTTAGCGATTGGTCGATCGGCTCGTGGGGTTGCGATATCGTCGTCAAACACGCTTATTTCGTAAGTGTTCAACAAACACGCTTATTTTGGATTCGTGCATGACTTCTTCTTTTTTTCATTGATATTCAATTTGATTAAAAACAAAATAGAGAGGTACGTTTTATACAAGTAATATGTAGTAGTTGGGTAGTGACTCTACATATCGTCGGGTCGTGATATCATCATTGACAATTTGTTTGTAAGAATCGGCGATTTTTTTTTCTTTAATCGTGCGTTTTAATTTCTAAAAGCAAGGAGGGTCATTACTTTGCAAGTGGTCAGCAAACCAACATAAAAGTAGGACAATGGTCAGCAAACCAACATAAAAGGAGGGTCACTACTTTGCAATGATTTTACTTGTATGATATGTTTTTTATTGTTGATCCATCTGGTTGCTGTCAAGAGAAAGAGTTTGTATGTGAGGATTTATGGGAAGTTGCAGAGAGGGAGGTTTGCACTGCAGAGTGGCTGGGCAAGATGGGAATTGACCTTGATGTATCTACTGTAGCGCAATACATAAGCCTAGAAAGATTACGTAATGCATAATAAATAATTTGGTCGTTTTGGATGTAGCCCAAAGTTGGGTGAACCACATTAAACTTTGTCTCTACCTGTGTGTTTGGTGATTGATTATGAATAATATGTTATGCATGTTAGAGTAGATTTGGTTACAATATGGTTGTTGCACAGTAGTTATGGATGTTATGATGGTTTACATTGAAACTTATGTCACAATAATACTGCATAAGATAATCTACCATGTAATCTCAGAATAATAGACACAACATAGTGTGCACAGAGTAAACAAGTACTAGGGAATATGTCAATGGCTTGACATCCCCTCACACCTATAGAAACTTGGTTCCTGCAATCCCAATAGATTCCTCGGGTGAGACTTCACCTACACATAGGTGATGCCGAAAGAGTCGATATCTGAAGGGTTTTGTTGGTTAGATAACCCGAACCTATGGACTAAAAAGGATATCACTAAATAGATGGAATAGAAGGCAAATGAATTTGCTCGAAAAGAGAATGTAAATCCTCGGATGAGTGATGAACAATGGATGAAAAGGTATCCTCGGATGAGTGATGAACAATGTAAATCCTCGGATGAGTGATGAACATGAGATTTTCTTTGGCGAATTACCAAATATTTTGACTGAGTGGTTGGAAATATTAGAGCAGAAGACTGGAAGATACCGAGTTGTTGTGCCAAGGAACTGGACTCCTAAGTTGGTAAGATAATTGAATTATGTAAGCATCAAGACCTCTCGCGCAATTGATTTTTTGTTATATAGCATATTGGGGGGATATGTTACGAAATTTGCAATAGAATGTACAAAGTCATACAATTTCACGGAAAGAGACTTCTTTAAGGGCCCACGAAAAGTTTATGAAATCACTAGGTACCTGGATAAAAATGCTTTTGTGTGACAAGTGTGTGATGACGATGGAATATGATTGCTAAGGGGTTCCGCGCACATAGGGGAACTAGGAAATCACCAGGGGATAGTCTAAAGGTAGGAAGAATGAAGAGGGGGTTGAACAAGGAAGGGAAGGACTAAGAATGTAGAGAGACGAAGAAGGTATACCAAAAGAAAACGAAGAGTTTGCAGTATTGATCAGTGGAGGAAGGTACAAGAGGTTGAAGACTGGGGTGGACAAAGGAGAGTCGCGTAGTGAGTAAAAGTGGAGAGGACCTTGTGCAGTAGGTCATATCGTCCATGTACCAAGCATAGAAGAAGAGGAAGAGGAATATTAGTTCAGTCCCATAATAGAAGAACCAACAAGTCCTACAAAAGTTGGATCTTGCATCGAATCCATGACCCCATGTGCATCACCAAGATCATAGGTAATTATTGAGGATTTTTCAAAAGAAATTATAGTAAGTAAAGGAAGTCATAATAATAGTAGTCAAAATAGTGGGAGCGTTGTGTTGAGTTAGAGTAGTGGAAGGAGTATGTCGAGTCAGAGTCAACCAACATCACCAAGTGGAGGTACTACTGAAGCTACCATTGTAGGAATATATAATACTCTCAGATTACTTGAGTTTCATGGAATTAGATCAGAGGAACCAGAGCAACATCTATTTGTGTGTGAGATAATTTGGGCTACGAAGAAAATCCAAGACGAGGATACGAAGATCACGTAGTTGGCGAAAACATTTAGGAACCACGCACTGGTATGGTACATGAAGTTCCAGAGTACCACACTGACAGGACAAATAAGGACTCTAGTAGAAATTAGACAAGCGTTGTTGAAAGAGTTCAAGAATCCAAAATCAGAGTCGCAGTATATTATAGAGTTGAAGGAGATTAAGTAAGTACATACCAATTCTCTTTGGGATTTCAATCAAAGGTTTAAATATGTGATTTGTAGGTTGACATTTCATATCCCCGATGAGTAACATAGGGAATGGTTTATTGCAGGATTACTGCCACACATCCCAGGTCCATTACTACAATAAAAGGTTACATCGCAACATAAATATTTGGAGATAGCAATGAGACTGGAAGCATCTCCTATAGGGCATGGTGGGAAAATGGCACAATACTAGATGAAATTAGTTGTCTTAACCGTTAAGTTGGAAGAGATTACAAAAGGGAAGGAGAAGCAGGAACAAGTCAAGTGTACCAAGTGCAGGACAAAAGGTCACCATAAGGATGAATGTTCATCCTTTGCACAATATTTTGAAACTAGAGCACCAAATCCATTACTAGGAGGAGGGTACTACGAAATATGTAAGAAATGGAGGAATCACTCGCATGATTGTTCGCTATTGCATACGTACCAAAGTATGCCAAGGATTTTTTTATGTATGTTTTGAAAATCAGTAGGGCATGAAGAGAAGGATTGTTGTGGATTCGATTTGATGACATAGTGCACTTCAGATATGTATAGAATTTAGGAGGAGAATTATGTGACAAAAGGAGGAGGTCCTTATTCTAAAAATCAAAGAGGTTTTAATAAAGGAAATTAAGGATTTTTCAAAGGTCGAGGAAGATGAAATTTTGGTATAGGAAGAGGACCAATAATATGTTACAACTGCAATCAATCGAGACACTTAGCCCATGACTTCCCAAATCCTTGTACAACTTTTACATAATGTCAAGCACTGGACCACATGAAATAATATTGTGCTCAACTATTGGAAGAATGGAAGGAAAGGGGAAACCAACATCAAAATATGAATCTGAATGCCCAAAAAATATCAACAGAGATACAAGAAGAAGGACCTAAAATATAATTTGTTACATGAGGAGGAGATAGAATAAGGAATGATGCAACAACTGGAGGAAGGCAGGTTGAGGAATGGATAAAGGTGTCAGCGGGGCCTATGCCAATGTTCAAACCATAGGAGGAAAAATAGACGTAAAACATGAAATAAATGAACTATTGGGATCAGATTGGGTAGTATCGACAACATTTGTTCCCCTTTTGGTTGGCATTCCTCTGTTGTACAATCATACTATAATAGAGGGTCCATTTGAGAAGGTAAGTACATTGAGGGAATTTATGGAAATCTGTTTACATTTGATGAAAGATGAAATTGTGTTGAGTACATTATGTAAAATGATTAATCATGCGCACAATAAAGGGAATTTCCTACCATGCAAAGGGTAGTAAATCAAGTACTGCAAAAGAAGAGGACAAATGGAGAGTTCATGCTTAGTGCGTAGAATGAGGAGTATGATTTGGACAATGTCATATTGGACTTAGGATCTGATGTAAATATACTACCAAAGAAAACTTGGGAAAGGATGGGGAAATACAAGTTGATTTGGTCTACTATGGAGCTAAGACTGGAAAACCAACACAATATAGTACCAATTGGTTGATCGACAAGGGTACATATAAACATATATGGGGTGTGCAGTATAGGATATTTTGAAGTTATCAAAATAGTGGATGAAAATCAACCATATCCAACATTGATGGGCATAGAATGGCATTTTGACAATAAGGTGATCATCAATATGAAGAGGAGGGAGATGATCTTTGAAGTAGGAGAATTAAAATTTATCGCACCATTAGAACTGATAGGACGGAAGAGGTACATAGAGATGAAAAATGGGAATGAAATTAACAACTTGTATAATATGACTGCATGAATGGATGATTATGCCAACCCCATTGTAGATGGTGCATTAAGTTGGAGGATCATTAGCTCGTGTGTGTTAGATTCATAGGAAGGACCTGAACATTGATAATAGAGGATGCATGAGGTATCCACCATATGGTTTTCCCACATTACTCTATAATTTCTCTAGATTAGAGCAGAGTTATGTGACCCACCCAAGTATGATGGATTAACCAATATAGAAATGTTTGTACAAGTGTTTGAGTTATAGGTATCGAAAGAATAGAGACTGTTGGGATTGGATGGTGTCTTGAAATCCACTTTGGCCAAATGGTGGACTGTGCATAAACAGGGAATCAATAACTAGATGCAGTGTAGAATATTGATGCAAATTAGATTCGGTGCAGAGGAGTATATTGTTCAGAAGTATACATGGGAAGGTCATCCAACACAACATATCATGCAGTGTCGAAAGATATCGGGGTCACTACAAAGGAAGGAATGGATACACAGGTTCACACATACATTGGATATAATCCCTAAGAATTGGTATCTGGAAATGGAAATGCACATAGAAACAACAAGATTGGGCGACCTTACTCAGAGGTTCAAAGTAACGTTTACTTTCGAGCACGAATCTCCATTACTAGATACATCTTTTTAGGTCATTTGAACCAAGATATTTCAAGAAGGGACAATGGTGATAGTACCTATGTGTGACTTGCATATAGCTTCCATGATAGTTCATGAATGACTAGAGTGTTATAATGTTGCTAAAGAAGATCAGGACGAGGAGCATCCTAGAAATATACAGGTACCTGAAAATAAGGCAGAACACACAGTAGGAGGACCAAAGTTGGATTATGATACATATTTATGGCTACTAAAGACCATAAAAGTAACCATTGGAACAGAGGAAAACCCAAATTTTCCGTAGATAGGAAACTATTGGAATGACGAAACTATGGAGAAAATCACAGATTTACTAGCCAAGTATCAGGATCTGTTCCCATCCACATTCTCGGAGATGAAGGGGATAGATGGTAAGTTAGGAGAAATGAATATCCATTTGAAACCAAGAACTAATCCTATGAGACAGATACCATATATTTTAAATATGAAATACAAAGAAAAGGTAAAGACAGAGATAGACCACATGCTAGAGGCAGGAATCATCGAACTAGTCGAGGAATTATAATGGATAAGTCCAATGGTTGTGCATGATAAGAAAACAAGAGGAATAAAGATCTACATTGGCCTAAGAAAACTTAGTGATGCATGCCTACATGATCCCTTTCTGACGCCATTCAGAAATGGAGTATTGGATAATGTAGGAGGGCATGAGGCTTAGTCTTTCATAAATGGATTTTTGGGGTATCACTAGATTGAAATTGCACAAAAAGATAGGCATAAAACTACCTTTGTGACAGAATGGGGAAGCTACCAATACACAGTGATTCTTTTTGGGTTGAAGAATGCACCTATAGTTCCTCAAGAGTAGTGGTCACAACTTTTAAAGTGTTTATTCATAAGTTCCTGGAAGTATACTTGGATGATTGGACTATGTTTAGTCTAGTGAAATACCATATAGAAGTACTCAGGTTAATGTTGGATATATGTATACAATGTCATATTTCACTGAATTTTAAGAAATGTATTTCTATGCACCTTTTGGGATTTTGTTAGGTCATGTGGTGTGTAAGCGGGGCTTGTTAGTGGATCCTGCCAAGATTTCAGTAATTCTGGACATACCACTGCCCATATCAATCAGAAGCTACAACAAAGGAGTTATGGAATACATTACGGAACTTGTATCATTCTAAGTCCCTGGTAAATAAGTTATTCCTACGGAAGAAGTTGTATAACCTAAGGATGAGAGATGGAGACTCAATGACGGAGCATCTAAATGCATTCAATATTGTTCTAAGTCAGTTATTATCTGTTGAGATTGAAATTGCAGATGAATATAAGTGTATTAGTTTACTCTGCTCTTTACCGGTCTCGTGGGATAGTCTGGTTGTGGCCATAGGTAGTAATACAACTACCTTGAGTTTCAATGATGTGGTATCATCCTTGTTGTCAGAGGAGATGAGACAAAAGAACATGGAAGGACAAAGAAGAGATGTATTATTTGCAAGAGTATTCTCCCATGATATAAATAGATCTAAGTCCTCAAGAGGGATATCTAAGTCAAAGGGTAGATCTAAATCTTACGAAAAGTTTGTAAAGGTATGTTGGAGATGTGGAAAAGAAGGGCACTTCAAGAAGTAATGTAAATCCAAATGCATTGAGAAAGTGAAGGGATATGAAGGTTCTCCCTCTACAGAAGAAAATACCTCCAAGGAAGAAGGAGGAGATGTGTACTTGGATTCTTCAAGAATGCATGCAGATCATGAGGCATGGTTGATTAATCAGGTGCATCCTTTCATATGACTCCCCACAGAGAGTGGTTCTGTGAATATTTAAGGTATGATGGAGGTAATTTTTTCCTAGGTGATGAATCAACATCCAAAATAATAGCACGAGGAAAGCTCAAGTTGAGGCTCATATACAAAAGGATTAGAACACTACCTGGTGCTATGCACATCCCAAGATTGGCTAGAAATTTGATTTATATAAGAAAAATGGACGATGTAGGGGTAAAAATAGTATTTGAAAAACAAACCTGTAGGATGGTTTGAGGAGCAATGGTGTTGCTAAAGGGAGTTCAGATTGGAACTATGTATAAGCTGTAAGGAACAACTATTAGTAATTTCGGTGTAATAGTTCTATTGTTTCTCATATTGGAGAAGAAGAAGATAAAACTCCTACAGTCTCTGGAGAAAAGGTTATGATGTAGTGTCAAAGACTGGGGCATATCGGAGAGAATGGTCTTTGACTACTACGTGGTAAATGTATGGTTGAAGGCATGTATAACTTCTCTCTGGATTTTTATTTCTGTGAACATTGTATATATGGGAAGCAAAATCGGGTAAGATTCCCTTTTGGTGCTATGACGGAAGAAGGAATTTTACAGCTAGTGCACAGTAATGTGTTTGGACCTATGTCAGTTTGATGATTGGGAAAATATGTGTATTATGTCTCATTTATAGATGAATTACTGAGGAATACTTGGATATATTTCCTCAGGAAGAAATATGAAGTCTTTAAAATGTTTAAAGAGTTTAAGGCTCTTGTTGAGAATCAAACATAGAAAATAATTAAGTTGATGAGGACAGATAATGGTGGAGAGTTATGCAGGAATGAATTTGAATAATTATGTAAAAAGTGTAGTAAAAAAAAGTATAATACTACTCCATATACACCTCATCATAATGGAATTGTAGAAAGGATGGACAATACGTTGATGGAAAAAACAAGGTGCATGCTCGGTGGTGACAGGTTAGGGAAATAATTTTGCAAAGAGACAGTGGGTACTGCATGTTACATGGTCAACAGATCACCCTCATCAACATTGGATGAAAAGAATCCATAAGAGGTATGTATTAGTAAGAAGCCTTCTCTCACACATATCAAGGTATTTGGTTGTGAGGCCTATGTTCATGTTCCAAAGGAAAATATGAGTAACCTAGATAAGAAGGAAAAAAAAGTGTATCTTTATTTAGTATAAATATGGTCAAAAAGATTATATGCTTTGGATCCCAGAAACTAAGAAGGTTGTGTATAGTTGAGATGTGGTATTTAGATAAATGAAGGATGTTTTCAAACAAGAAGTCCTACCTTACTCATGTAAGGAAGAACCAGATAAAATAGAGTTTGAGCCAAAGGATGATGAATCAGACTCTACAGAAGAACAAGAAAATAAGAAGAACATCATCATACTCTAGTATTGAGGATATCAGTGCGGGAAAAAATGCTACAGGAAAGGTATACTCCATTTGATTTCCATTCAAATTTTTATTTTTATATTACTGATGATGATCCTAGAACTGTTAGGGAGGCAGTGCATTCAGAGGATGAAAAACTATGGAAAAATGCCATGATTCATGAAATGACAACCTTGGATAATAATGAGGCTTGGGATTTAGTGGAGTTTTCAACTGGAAGAAACCCCATTGGAAACAAATGGGTATTTAAAAATAAGTTGAATGTAGACGACAATCTGGAGAAATACAAAGCTCGATTAGTAGCAAAGGGTTATTCCCAGGTTGTGCGAATTGATTTTGTTGTTATTTTTTCGCCTATTGCTAAGTTAACTGCTATTAGATTTATGTTATCTATTCCTACTGTGTTTGATTTTTAAGTAAATAGATGGATGTACAGACAACATTCCTGCATGGGGATCTAGAAGAAGAAATCTATATGAAGCAACCAGAAGGCCTTGTTGTGAAGGGAAAGAAGGATATGATATGGAAGATAAAAAACTCCATGTATGGTTTAAAACAATCACCAAGGATGTGGTATCGCAAATTCGATACTTATACACTGGTACATGGCTTCACAATAAACAAAGAGGATCAATATGTGCATTTTAAATTAATTGGTGACCATTTGATTTATTCGGTCATGTATGTGGATGACATATTCTTGATAGGAAACAAGAAGGAGATTATCCAGGATGTGAAAAATCAATTGTCCTCTAAATTTGACATGAAAGATCTTGTTGTTGAAAATTTCATTTTGGGCATGGAAATTAAAAGAGACCAAAAAAATAGAGAACTCTAGTTAAATCAAAGAAAATATGTAGAGACAATAATGAAGAGATTCAATATGCATGTATGTAAACCTGTTAGGGTCCCTATTCCTATAGGTGTAAATTTATCTTTGGATCAATGTCCTAAGATATAGGAAGAGGAGGAGGACATGTCTCATGTTCCATATGCTAGTGAAGTTGGCAGTTTGATGTATGAAATGGTCTGTACTAGATCGGACATTGCACATGTAGTCAGATTTTTGAGCAAGTATATGTCAAAACCAAGGAAGGAGTATTGGACAACAGTAAAGAGATTTTTCAGGTATTTGCATGGTACTACTAGTTATGGATTGTGCTACCAAGGAAGACGAGGATTGGATAGAGTGTTGGACATACATGGATTTGTGGATGCAGACCTGGTTGGAGATATGGATCATAGATTATCTACAAGCATGTATGTGTTTAACTTGTTTGGAGGAGAAATTACTTGGATAAGAAAAAGATAGCTTGTAGTGGTACACTCAACTACAGAAGTTAAATACATGGCAGCTACTTATGCAAGAAAGGAAGCAGTATGGTTACACAGATTGTTTTCAGGTCTTGGGTTGGTACAACAAGATGTAAGAATAGATTGTGATAGTGAGAGTGCAATTTTTTTGGTGAAGAACCCAACTTATCATTCAAGGGAAAAGCATATTGATGTTCAATATCACTTTGTGAGAGACTTGGTTGAAGAAAAGAAGGTGTTGTTGATGAAGGTGGACACTTTGAAGAATGTTGCAGATTCATTAACAAAATTTGTGAGCACTGAGAAATTATCTTGGTGTAGAGGATATATGGGCTTGTTTCCTTGGATTGTTGACTATGTAACCTTGTAACCCCCTGTATGCAAAGAAAACAACAAGTAGGAGAACTTTGGGTATGTTTTATATTCTTTGCACGACTAGAACTAGTGCCTACATTGCATCAGCACATAGCGGGGTAAGAGGGACAAGAGCGCCCCCTTTCCTGGAGGATTAAAAGGGGGTAGATCCCCCCTATATGGGGTGTTTTCAGGGGGGTGGGATCCCCCTTGTATGAGGGTTTGGGGGTAATGCCTCCGATTTTTTTATTTTTTTCTGGTTTTCATGTCCATGTTTTGGGAGGTTTCTCGGAACATGGTTTTTCTCCGATGGTTTTCTATTTCTGGTTAAGGAATTAGGGTTGTTGAGTAATATGGGTTATTGGATTAGGGTTTTGGATGCTATGGGATCCTGTATCTATATTTTATTGTAAAAAATGTATGATGTGAATGAATATAAAATATGTTGGTTTTCCCGATTTGGCTTTCCAGGGGAAAAATCTCTGTGTAATGTGTCTATTTTGCATTGTATATTTTCTATTCTTTTATTGAAAATATGATTTTAGTAAAATATCGTAAAAGGTTAAAATAAACAGACCTTTCATCTATGGAAGACAGTCTATATGAAATATTCACCATCTTAGCTTTCCAATGAGTTCTCCAGAGTGCACTTTGGAGTTCTAGATATCAAGTTATAAGCTCACGAAGTTGAGGTTCCAATCAAATTTATTAGCATAGCATGGAAGATAGCTAGATTTTCTTTCAATTTCTGAGAAATTTAAAACCAATTTCACCTCTTGAAACTTATTCCATTATCTTTCTCGTCAAAATACCTTCCCAGCGAGGTATACTATATCCAAAATCGATGCCTGAATATGGAGTTATGACCTCTAGAAGTTTTTTTCTCATGAGTTGCCCATCCAATTGTTAATGTTTTAAGCCATTATTATAGTCCTTTGCATTTCAATAGATAACAACAACATAAGACAAGATCACTGAGAAATACACAATCACAAGAGACACAACATTTATTCCTGGGAAACTCTCTAGGGGAGGAAAACCAAACAAAACTTCCTTATTATAGATAGACAATACAACGCCAAGAGATAACTCAAACAAGTACATAAAGTCATCTCCAAAAGATGCACCTCTCTCTCTCTCTCTCTTCTCCAACTGTAGCTCCGAAACTTGTCTCTCAAATGAACAAGTGAGTGTGTGTCTAAGTGAGGCACTAGCCTCCTTATTTATACAAGACTGGCACCTGTGGGAGTGTCCTTTCACTGGAAGGGCCAACTTCTTATTCTGGGTGGTTATAACCACCTTTATTATATTCTGAGGCCTCTTTGATATATTCTGGGGCTGACTTCTCTTTCTGCCTATTACAATTACATTATGACCAATCCATAAAAGGGCATTTGGTCCTTTTACAATAGCCAACATAATCAATCCACAATGGGGATTGATCCAATGAAAAATATACAAATAATAATAAGAATACCCTTTGCAGTTACATTATTTCAACACTCCCCCTTAACAAGAAGGGAATTCTTCAACAACATCAGATGAGAGAGAGGCCTTTATAAACAACATCATTAGGAGGACAACATCATCAATATCATCTTGGAACACTGATTGGCGTATCTATAAATCATCGAAAGTTTTCTTCATCGGCAACATCGTCATTCTCAAAGGAATGCAATCATCATCTGCATCAATATGTATTAGTATAGAACTAATACATCATCATCATCTTAGCATGAGGTTGGCGCATATACGGAAGCCAAAATGCGCATATATGGAAGAGAGCTTTTGTATATGCACATTTTGGATTCCATAAATCTCTCTCCCGTATATGCGCAATTTGGCTTCTGTAAATGCACATTTACAGAAGCCAAAATGAGAATATACGAAAGGAAAAATGTGCATATACGGAAGAGAGCTTCTGTATATGCGCATTTACGGAAGAGAGCTTTTGTATATGCACATTTACGAAAGCCAAAATTTGCATATACGAAATCTCTCTTCTGTATATAGAGATTCCATTTATGTGCATTTACAATATCCAAAATGCGCATATACAGAAGATAGAATGTGCATATACAGAAGATAGCTTCCGTAAATGCGCATTTTAGCTTCTGTATATGCACATTGTTTCCTTCCTTAAATGTGCATATACAAAAGCTCTCTTCCATATATGCGCATTTTGTCTTCCGTATATGCGCATTTACGGAAGCCATAATGCACATATACAAAAGATCTCTTTTGTATATAGAGCTTTTGTATATGCGTATTTTGGCTTCCGTAAATGGGCATATACAGAAGCCAAAATGCACATATACGGAAGCTATCTTTCGTATATGCGCATTTTGGCTTCCGTATATGTGCATTTTTTCCTTCTGTAAATGCACATATACAGAAGGCAAAATGCGCATATATGGAAGAGAGCTTTGATATATACACATTTTGGCTTCCGTATATGTGCATTTAAAAAAGACAAAATGTGCATATGGAAGATTTCTTCCATATATAGAGCTTCCACAAGTCATAGTTCCAGAGGGCCTACTTCCAGAGGGCATAGTTCCATAGGTCATAGATCCAGAGGGCGTAGTTCCAGAGGTCATAGTTCTGAAGGGCGTAGTTCCATAAAAGTAGTTCCAAAGGGCATAGTTCCAAAGGTGGCGTAGTTCCATAGGTCATAGCTCCAGAGGCGTAGTTCTAGAGGGCGTAGTTCCGAAGGGCGTAGTTCCATAGGTCGTAGTTCCACACGTCATAGTTCCAGAGGGTGTAGTTCCACAAGTCATAGTTCCAAAGGGCGTAGTTCCATAGGGTGTAGTTCCAAAGGTCATAGTTCTGAAGGGTGTAGTTCCAGAGGCGTAATTCCAGAGGGCATAGTTCCAGAGGTCATAGTTCCAGAGGGCATAGTTCCAGAGGGCGTAGTTCCAGAGGGCATAGTTCCAGAGGTCATAGTTCTAGAGGCGTAGTTCCAGAGGGCGTAGTTCCACAGGTCAGAGCTCGACAAGGCATAGTTCTAGAGGGCGTAGTTCCATAGGGTTTGGTTCCATAGGTCATAGTTCCATATTGCGTAGTTTCACAGGTCATAGTTCTAGAGGGCGTAGTTCCACAGATCATAGTTCAAAAGGGTGTAGTTCCAGAGGGCATAGTTCCAGAGGTCATTGCTCTAGAGGGCTTACTTCCACAGGCCATAGTTCCAGAGTTCATAGTTCCATAGGTGTAGTTCTAGACGGCGTAGTTCTAGAGATCATAGATCCAAACGACTTAGTTCCAGAGGGCGTAGTTCAAGAGGTCATAGTTCCAGAAGTGTAGTTATAGATGGCATAGTTCCAAAGGGTGTAGTTCCAAAGGGTGTAGTTCCAAAGGGCGTAGTTCCAAAGGTCACAGTTCCACAGGTCACAATTCCATAGGTCATAGTTCCATAGGTCATAGTTCCAGAGGTGTAGTTTCGGAGGGCATCATTCCAGAGGGCATAGTTCCATAGGTCATAATTCCAGAGGGCATAGTTCCAGAAGTCATAGTTCCAAAGGCGTAGTTCTAGAGGGCATAGTTCCACAGGTCAAAGTTCCAGAGGTCATAGTTCCAAATTCATAGTTCTAGAGGGAGTAGTTCTAGAGGTCATAGTTCCAGAGGGCATAGTTCCAGAGGGCGTAGTTCCACAGGTCATAGTTCTAGAGGCGTAGTTCCAGAGGGCGTAGTTCCACAGGTCATAGTTCCAGAGGGCGTAGTTCCAAAGGGCGTAGTTCCACAGGTAATAGTTCTAGAAGGCGTAGTTCCAGAGGGCATAGTTCCACAGGTCATAGCTCCAGAAGGGGTAGTTCCAGAGGGCATAGTTCCACGGGTCATAGTTGTAGAGGGCGTAGTTCCAGAGCGCGTAGTTCCATAGGTGTAGTTCCGGAGGGTGTAGTTCCATAGGTCATAGTTCCAGAGGACGTAGTTTGAGAGGTCATAGCTCCGCAGGTGTACTTCTAGAGGGCGTAGTTCCACAAGTCATAGTTCCAAAGGGCGTAGTTCCAAAGTTCATATTTTCAGCAGAGTACTTCCAAAGGACATACTTCTAGAGGGCATAGCTCCAGAGGGCGTAGCTATACAAGTCATAGTTCTAGAGGGCATAGTTCGAGAGGGCATAGTCCCAGAGGGCATAGTTCCACATGTCATAGTTCAAAAGGGCATAGTTCAAGAGGGCATAGTTCCAGAGGTCATAGTTCTAGAGGGTGTAGTTCTACAGGGCGTAATTACAGAGGTCATAGTTCCAGAGACATATTTCCAGAGGGCGCAGTTCCACAGGGCGTAATTCCAGAGGTCATAGTACCATAAGGCATAGTTCCAAAGGTCATAGCTCTAGAGGGCATAGTTCCAGAGGTCATAGTTCCAGAGGGCTTAGTTCCAAAGGGCACAATTCCAGAGGGCGTAGCTCAAGAGGTCATAGTTCCAGAGGGCGTAGTTCCACAGGTCATAGTTCCAAAGGGTGTAGTTCCAGAGGGCGTAATTCCATAGGTCATAGTTCCAGAGGCGTAGTTCCAAAGGGCATAGTTCCACAGGTCATAGTTCCAGTGGGTGTAGTTCCAAAGGGCGTAGTTCCACAGGTCATAGTTCTAGAGGGCGTAGTTTCAGAGGGCGTAGTTCCAGAGGACATAGTTCCGGAGGGCGTAGTTCCAAGGGTCATAGTTGTAGAGGGCATAGTTCCAGAGGTCATAGTTCCATAGGCATAGTTCTAGAGGCCATAGTTCCACATGCCATAGTTCCAGAGGGCGTAGTTCCAGAGGGCGTAGTTCAAGAGGTCATAGTTCCAGGGGCGTACTTCCAGAGGGCGTAGTTCCACAAGTCATAGTTCCAAAGGGCATAGTTCGAGAGGTCATAGTTTCAGCGGAGTACTTCCAGAGGGCGTAGTTCCACAGGTCATAGTTCCAGAGGGCATAGTTCCAAAGGGCGTAGCTCCACAGGTCATAGTTCCAGAGGACGTAGTTCGAGAGGGCATAGTTCTAGAGGTCATAGTTCCAGAGGGTGTATTTCAAGTAGGCATAGTTCCATAGGTCATAGTTCTAGAGGGCATAGTTCCACACACTGTAGTTCCAGAGGTCATAGTTCCAGAGGCATAGTTCCAGAGGGCGTAGTTCCATGGGGCATAGTTCCACAAGTCATAGTTCTAGAGGTCATAGTTCCATAGGGTGTAGTTCTAGAGGTCGTAGTTCCACAAGTCATAGTTCTAGAGGGTGTAGTTACAGAGGTCATAGTTCCAGAGGGCTTAGTTCCAAAGGGCGCAACTCTAGAGGACGTAGTTCAAGAGGACATAGTTCCAGAGGGCATAGCTCCATGGGTCATAGTTCCAAAGGGTGTAGTTCCAGAGGGCATAGTTCCATAGGTCATAGTTCCAAAGGGCATAGTTTCAGAGGGTGTAGTTCCAGAGTGCATAGTTCCATAGGTCATAGTTCTAGAGGGCGTAGTTCCAGAGGGCGTAGTTCCAGAGTTTATAGTTCCAGAGGCGTAGTTCCAGAGGGCGTAGTTCCATAGGTCATAGTTCTAGAGGGCGTAGTTCCATAGATCATAGTTCCAAAGGGTGTAGTTCCAGAGGTCATAGTTCCAGGGGCGTACCTCTAGAGGGCGTAGTTCCAAAGGGCGTAGTTCCATAAGTCATAGTTCCAGAGGGTGTAGTTCTAGAGGGCGTTGTTCCAGAGGGCGTAGTTCCATAGGTCATAGTTCCAGAGGGCATAGTTCTAGAGGGTGTAGCTCCACAGGTCATAGTTCTGGAGGGCGTAGCTCCAGAGTGCGTAGTTCCAAAGTTCTTAGTTCTAAAGGTGTAGTTCTTGAGGGCGTAGTTCCATAGGGCGTAGTTCCACAAGCCATAGTTCCAAAGGTCATAGTTCCAGAGGCCCTCTAGAAGTATGCACTTTGGAACTATGACCTGTGAAACTACGACCTGTGGAACTATGCCCCTGTAACTATGCTACTAGAACTATGAACTTTGGAACTACACCCTTTGGAACTAAGACCCTTGGAACTATGACCTCTTACTCTCATTAAAAAATAAAATTCCATATTTACGATCATCCAATTGACGACCTCAGTTTGGCCATCTGTCTGGGGGTGGAAGGCAGTGGATTTGGAGAGCTTGGTATCCAACAGTGACCAGAGGCTTGACGAGAATGTGCTGAGGAACCGTCTGTCCCAATCTGAGACAATGGTTTGTGGGATCCCAAAGTGTACCCAGATGCGTTCAAAGAAGAGCTTGGTAGTGGCTTTTAAATTGATGTTCTTCTTGTAGGTTGCCAAAATCTCCATCTTATAAAAGTGATCAACAACAAAAAAAACACAGTCATTGCTCCTCTTGGTGGACGGGAGGCTCAACATGTAGTCCATAGTTCCACAGGTCATAATTCCAGAGGGCATAGTTCCACAGGTCATAATTCTAGAGGGCATAGTTCAAGAGGTCATAGTTCCAGAGGCGTAGTTCTAGAGGTCATAGTTCCATAGGTCAATGCTCTAGAGGTCATAGTTCTAAAGTCATAGTTCCAGAGGGTGTAGTTCCACAGGTCATAGTTCCAGAGGGCGTAGTTCCACAGGTCATAGTTCCAGAGGCGTAGTTCCAGAGGGTGTAGTTCCACAGGTCATAGTTCCAGAGGGCATAGTTCCAAAGGGCGTAGTTCCACAGGTAATAGTTCTAGAGGGCGTAGTTCCACAGGGCGTAGTTCCATAGATCATAGCTCTAGAACGGGTAGTTACAGAGGGCATAGTTCCACAGGTTATAGTTGTAGAGGGCGTAGATCCATAGGGCGTAGTTCCAGAGGTCATAGTACTATAGGTGTAGTTCCAGAGGGTGTAGTTCCACAGGTCATAGTTCCAGAGGATGTAGCTCGAGAGGTCATAGTTCCAGGGGTGTACATCAAGAGGGCATAGTTCCACAAGTCATAGTTCCAAAGGGCATAGTTCCAAAGGTCATAGTTCCAGCGGAGTACTTCCAGAGGATGTAGTTCCAGAGGGCATAGTTCCAGAGGGCGTAGCTACACAAGTCATAGTTCTAGAGGGCATAGTTCGAGAGGGTGTAGTTCTAGAGGGCGTAGTTCCACATGTCATAGTTCAAAAGGGCATAGTTCAAGAGGGCATAGTTCCAAAGGTCATAGTTCTAGAGGGTGTAGTTCTACAGGGCATAATTCTAGAGGTCATAGCTCCAGAGACATAGTTCCAGAGGGCGTAGTTCCACAGGGCATAGTTCCAGAGGTCATAGTTCCATAAGGCATAGTTCCAAAGGTCATAGTTCCAGAGGGTGTAGTTCCAGAGGTCATAGTTCCAGAGGTCATAGTTCCAGAGGTCTTAGTTCTAAAGGGCGTAGCTCAAGAGGTCATAGTTCTAGAGGGCGTAGTTCCATAGGTCATAGTTCCAAAGGGTGTAGTTCCAGAGGGCGTAATTCCATAGGTCATAGTTCCAGAGGTGTAGTTCCAGAGGGCATAGTTCCACAGGTCATAGTTGCAGTGGGTGTAGTTCCAAAGGGCGTAGTTCCACAGGTCATAGTTGTAGAGGGTGTAGTTCCAGAGGTCATAGTTCCAAAGGGCATAGTTCCAGAGGGCATAATTCCAAGGGTCATAGTTGTAGAGGGCGAAGTTCCAGAGGTCATAGTTCCATAGGCATAGTTCAAGAGGGCATAGTTCCACATGCCATAGTTCCAGAGGGCGTAGTTCGAGTGGTCATAGTTCCAGTGGCATACTTCCTGAGGGTGTAGATACACAAGTCATAGTTCCAAAGGGCATAGTTTGAGAGGTCATAGTTCTAGTAGAGTACTTCCAGAGGGCATAGTTCCACAGGTCATAGTTCTAGAGGGCATAGTTCCAGTGGGCGTAGCTCCACAGGTCATAGTTACAGAGGGTGTAGTTCCAGAGGGCATAGTTCCAGAGGTCATAGTTCCAGAGGGTGTAGTTCAAGTGGAAATAGTTCCACAAGTCATAGTTCTAGAGGGCATAGTTCCACACGGTGTAGTTACAGAGGTCATAGTTCCAGAGGCATAGTTCCAAAGGGCGTAGTTCCATGGGGCATAGTTCCAAAATTCATAGTTCCAGAGGTCATAGTTATATAGGTCATAGTTCTAGAGGGCTTAGTTCCAAAGGGCACATCTCTAGAGGGTGTAGTTGAAGTGGTCATAGTTCCAGAGGGTGTAACTCCACAGGTCATAGTTCCAAAGGGTGTAGTTCCAGAGGGCGTAGTTCCATAGGTCATAGATCCATAGGGCGTAGTTCCAGAGGGCGTAGTTCCAGAGGGCATAGTTCCACAGGTCATAGTTCCAAAGGGCATAGTTTCAGAGGGCGTAGTTCTAGAGTGTGTAGTTCCATAGGTCATAGCTCTAGAGGGCGTAGTTCCAGAGGGCGTAGTTCTAGAGGCATAGTTCCAGAGGGCGTAGTTCCACAGGTCATAGTTCTAGAGGGCGTAGTTCCACAGATCATAGTTCCAAAGGGTGTAGTTCCAGAGGTCATAGTTCTAGGGGCGTACCTCCAGAGGGAGTAGTTTCACAGGTCATAGTTCCAGAGGGAATAGTTCCAAAGGGCGTAGTTCCACAAGTCATAGTTCCAAAGGGCGTAGTTCCAGAGGGTGTTGTTCCAGAGGGCATAGTTCCACAGGTCATAGTTCCAGAGGGCATATTTTAAGAGGGTGTAGCTCCATAGGTCATAGTTCTAGAGGGCGTAGCTCCAAAGTGCCTAGTTCCAGAGTTCTTATTTCTAGAGGTGTAGTTCCTGAGGGCGTAGTTCTATAGGGCATAGTTCCACAAGCCATAGTTCCAGAGGTCATAGTTCTAGAGGCCCTCTAGAAGTACGCCCTTTGGAACTATGACCTGTGGAACTACGACCTTTGGAACTATGCCTTTGGAACTATGCCTTTGGAACTATGAAATTTGGAACTACACCCTTTGGAACTAAGACCCTTGGAACTACGACCTCTTACTCTCATTAAAAAAAACATTTCCATATGTACGATCATCCAATTGATGACCTTAGTTTGGCCATCTGTCTAGGGGTGGAAGGCAGTGGATTTGGTGAGCTTGGTATCGAACAGTGACCAGAGGCTCGACAAGAATGTGCTGAGGAACCGACTATCTCGATATGATACAATGGTTTGTGGGATCCCAAAGTGTACCCAGATGCATTCAAAGAAGAGCTTGGTAGTGGCTTTTAAAGTGATGTTCTTCTTACAGGCTGCTAGAATCTCCATCTTAGAAAAGCAATCAACAACAAAAAAAACACAGTCATTTCTCCTCTTGGTGGACGGGAGGCTCGACATGTAGTCCATTGAGATGGATTCCCACGGTTTGTCAGGAGTAGGAAGAGGGGTGTACAGGCCCTGTTTCTTAGTGGTCTATTTGGCAATAATGCAAGCGGTGTAGGACCTAATATACTTGTTGACATCGTGTCGAAGTTTCGGTCAATAGAATTATTTCTGTAACACTACCACTATCTTTTTGATGCTAAAGTGTCCTGCCACACAACTATAGTTATCTTCCCAAATCATCTTCTCACACTCACTTGATGGAACGCAGAGATGGCTCAGACGAAACAACAACCCATCCTGAAGATGGAAATTAGCTACCACTGAGTTTTCTCCAAACATTTGGTAGGTGGTGGAGAAGTCAGGGTCTGTCTCATAGAGGTGGGGCCATATGGAGGTCTCATGGCCCCAAGAGTCTAGCACCGTGGTGAGTGCCACGACTGGAGGTCGGCTGAGGAAATCAGCAAATCGGTTGGTACCTCTTGTTTTATACTTGATGTTGAGGTGGAACTATTGTAAGTATGTGGACCACTTTTGATGGAGGTCATTCTGCAATTTTCCTTGGGTCTGAATGAATTGTAGTGGCTTGTGATCAGTGTGGATGACTATTTCCTTCCCCAGAATGTAGTGTCTCCACTGACGACAGTATTTCAAATGGAGTACATTTCTTTGTCATAAGTAGGGTACTTCTAGAAAACATCTGATAGTGTCTCACTATGATACGCCCACAATATAGTATGAAGCATATGTCTCGATCTCAAAGAGATGTTACAGGTATGGTAATGAAAGTACTGGGGATGAGCACAAACCTTCTTTCAAGTCATCGAAGGCTTATTGTTGGGATAGGAACCACAATTTTTTTCCTTATTGCCACCCCTGGTTACTTGGCTAAGTGCCCATGCAATATGAGAGAATTGCAAAACGAACCTACGATAGAAATTGGCGAGGCCTAAGAAGCTCTGAAGCTCAGTCAGTGTGGTTGGGGATGGCCAGTCACGGATGACCTGGAAGTAAATGCACATATACAGAAGACAAAATGCACACATACAAAAGAGAGATTCTGTATATACGCACATTTATGGAAGGAAAAAATGTGCATTTACAGAAGCCAAAATGCGCATATACGGAAAAGAGCTTTCGTATATGCACATTTTGGCTTCTGTAAATCTCACTTCTGTATATGCACATTTTGGATTCAACAATCAAATATTCATTAAGTAAACTCCATCCTCTACTTACAAATGGATGCTCAACTCTATTACAATAATGAGCTTAAACAATGACAATAAAAATATGATCCCTGCTTACAACCATTATATTATATTCATAGAGTCTTCTTCAATCTCGATATGTGCAAAGAGAAATTGACTCAATATTTTGCATAGCGATGATCTTGGACCCACTCCCCTCAAAATATATGTGAGATTATATTTATCAACCAAATATATGATGTTTAAACCAAGACTCATCAAATACAGGTCTTACATTCTGTTTCTTCCAAACTTGTGCACATCCTGAAATCTATGCAAATTTCAGTGGAAGAATTAGCAATAACTCCTCAACCTTTCCTTTGTTTGGAAAAGTGCATGTCAGAGACCTAATTTTCCATGCTAGGAACAAAACCCATGTTCCATATTCTTCATATTCTTCTTTATTTGTACGAAAACTGAGGCCAAAATTGAATGTCTAGAACTTTTATTAATTTTAGTTGAATTATTCCCCGGAGTTGGAGGTTCACTTGTGCGAGTTGGGTGAATTACAACCCACATGCATGCATGGTGACATCACTACATAGAAAACCCATGTTGCCAAATTTTCCTAGAAATGCGCGTATATGCCAAATAAAGATGGGTACCATAATGGCACTGTTAGTGCAGAAATGTTGAACTGCAATAATGGTACAATAATATTTATCATGCCAGTAAGAATCAGAATTTACGAAACGTCTTCGATAAACCATGATATAATCATCATTTAATCACTAAAAACGCAGAAAACAATGTATACTTGTGAATGACGACAAATAATGATAGTTTATGGTGTAATGAGACGTATATTATTGATGAAATGAGGGAAAAGGTTTAATGATGAATGCATTTGTACGGCGAAAAATATGGAAAAACTGGAGCCCAACATGATGATTCAACATAAGTATATATAACCATGGAATATTAGATAAGGAAGGAGTCTAGGACCCACAAATAATGTGTCAATTTTTCAAAGACTATCTTTTTTTCTTTCCCTTTGGTGAGGAATTGGCTTGTTTTGAATGTTGACAATGGGGGAAGAGTTAGAAGTGGAACTAACTCAGGGGTAAGCTTTAGAGAGGCTTACATTTTACCCTTGGGATCGATTATTACCTTCTAGATTCATGGAATTTACAATTTAGGTTAGGTTGTTGATACCATAAATTCATAAATATGGAAAGAAGAATGAATGGATGGTGAGAGGATAGAAATTAAATAGGAAGAGAATAAACAACGGAATATATATTTTGTTCAATTAAAAAAAAGCCATATAATAAGTACTGAAGAGGAGGATTTACTTGTCTAATCATTATTAAATCCTGCTTAGGGGGATTATACACTAAGATTGGGGTATACAGATATGTTTTGGAATGATTATATAGATGAAGAAGAATGGTGGTGGAAGGTTTTATGGATGATGACAACCAACTAAGATGTATATGTGGCTTGTGATGAGAAATAAACATTTAACCTTAGAAGTGCTACAGAGAACGAAAAGAAGGGAACCTAGTTGGTATACTCTATGTAAATAGGCACTGGAAATTATAGATCCTCTTCTAATTCACTATCCCTATGCCAGAATGATGTCGAAATAAATGGAGTGTTAACTAGTTATAGGGGAGGATGGCGGGGTTTCACTGTAAATAAATGTTTGAGGAATTGGGTCGTTATTAAAAATCTAAGTTCCTTCTAAAATCTTCCTTTACTGATAGGTTGGGGTATATGCTAGCAAAAAATCTGGATATATTGAAAACCAGTTTTTTTCCACCGTTTTAAGGCAGTTCATGAATCAAATCCATTTTTCAAGAATTAAAATACTTCCAAAGGCCCCATAACTAGGCATTTTGGCCTCTCTTTTTTTTCCTTGAATGTTGGATATGTGACTTAATATGTTGTTACTATTATTGTGTATTTAAATACGCGTATCCTAATTTGATATCATATTATTTATAACGAACTATCTGAAGCTCGTAGAGTTTTTGAAAGATAGCTGCTTAATATGGACTTCTGGGAAAAAAAATGGATTCAGAGTATTTTAAGATAAAATGGATACATTGTAGATTTTTATTATCTCGATTTTTTTTCAATACTGATTTTTTTTTATTACTTAGGTTGTAAAATATGTAAAATATATTTATGTAAAATTTTAATTTATATTTTCATAATTTTTTATATAAATAATAACAATATTAAAGGTCATTAAATTATGCGTGAGTTAAAAAGAAAGCTTTGAAAAATTATCCAAATCAAAGTTGAGTTCTTTTGCAATTCAAAATTGTACAGCAAAAAATATTTTTTTTTTCTTGCATTTTTTTCTCAATTGTACAACGTTTCTTCAATTTCTCCCAATCAATCCAATGTTAATGTAATAACTCCAACCCTTTTCACATATAGATAGCTTATAATTTTTATTCTTTTCGGAACTTTCTATCTTTGAAGGTCAATACATAGATTAAGCAGACACGTTAATATTATCATTCAACTTTTATTTGCATAGGTACTGCATTCCTTTACACAATAATCATATACAAATATAACTTAAAAGGAATAGCAAGTTACAATCATCTTATTAAACGGAAAGAATAAAAGAATAATAACATTGTTTAAACATTTACGCACAGATCTATGGAAATATATATTAGATATAATCTCTCAATGCAAATAATATTTTTTTATGGACACTTATAAATATGACAACATCACCTACTCATTTTATTAGTGATACATATACATGCGCTCATCAATGTGCTTGGAGCTTCTCTCTATTTATGGAACGGAAGTATTTATTTTTTATTCATTACAAATTACAATATGATT
>JASDQU010101983.1:120955-142621 GCA_032191745.1 Picea mariana
AAGAGAAAGGTTGGTTTCTTAATGAGAAGAAGCATTTAGGGCTATTTTGGAAGAAAAGCAATTGGTGTTGTGTGACGTATTTGCATGTGGACTCTTTTCATTCAATTTATGTCTTTTTCTTTTATTGCAAGAGTATTCATTCACTTATGGACTCTTCTGCTATGGAATTTGTTTGAGACTAACTTGGCCATTTATTTGATTCATGAATTACTAGTCCCTTCTTTTGTTTAACATTAATCTCAAGTAGGATATAATAGAATAGTTTATTTTCAGCAGTTATATAAGCTTGATAAAATTTTGATCATGTTCTACATTTTTTATTTTGATTATTGAAACTCCAAATTATTAATAGTTGTGTTCCCATAATGGGTCTCCTATTGCAAACAATGTGAGGTCTAATTCAAACTTAAACCTAGGGAGTACCCCTTATTGTTGGCCAATGTCATTTCAACCTAAGGTTATTTCAACCCGTCAATAGAAATTGGTGCTAGAAAGAGGCAGTGAAAATGATATGGCTTTTTCTTGACATTGTAGGGTAATTTTTAGGGATTCAAATATTATACATATGTATAGTATTCTAGCCTCTAGGTGACCATTTTGGTTTGAAAAATCATACATATAGATATCTAGGCCAATAATCAATAAAAAACATATAATTTACTATTAAAAATTGTATTTATTTTGGTTAATTTATTATTAATTTAATCATATGCATGTAAAAGTAGGAAAAATGTTACCCAAAATGAACATTTTTTTCAAACAATGACCAATTGGTGAAATTTCACCCCTAAAAAATGCCTTGTGTGAGTGGTGATAATCATGAATTGGAAATTCCATATGAGGATGCTACCCTTATCTTTGAAAATATTGAATCACGTAGTGAAAACCTATACATTGCTCTGCCTAAAGTTAACGTAATCCGACATATCACTCAACCTTTGGCTAGATAAATTAGTGAGTTACTTGTAACACTCTTTTTGCCTATGCGGTAGCCTACTCATTGAATCTAAAATCTCCCATAGGTTCTTGTTGATTTAGTCAAATATTTAGTGGAACTCACATTGCTAGAGATCCCTTCCCCATTAGACAAAATTCCACCTTCACCTCCAGACTCACCTTCATCCTTCGATTTGAACTCAAATCGATCTTCATCCTCTGATTCTGAGAAAATCAATATATCGGGAGAAAATTTGAACCCAATTGGGGTAAATCAACCTCGCAGCGTTGCATGGATGTCTGAAGTTGACCTGAATTTGAGAGGGAAACTATGCAACCTACCTAAATATATTGAGAAAATTCTACTCAAATTTGACCCAGATAAATTGTGTGCTATTGACTACCATATTAAAGGTTTCTATCTCATTGTGAGGCTCATGACTATTGAACATGAATATGTAGTGTGAAAATTATCCCCATACACCTTTGAAAATAAATCCTCTACTTTGTACTAAAATCTATCAATTGGCTACATCAAATGTTGGGATGATTCTGAAGGGGGGTTTATTAACAAATTTGGTAAAGAAAATACCCCTACCACTTTGTTGAAAGATTAATTTAAATTAAAATGGAAATGAAGGAAATGATTAAGGATTTTAATCAAGGTTTCACAACCATCCTAAATCAATTTTGTGTGGATGTCTAGATAACTAAGGAATTAGTAGTAGAGTATTACACCTCTACATTGCACACTTTCATTTCCATGTTCATCAAAAGGTTAGGAAAAATTACTCTAGAAGAAAATTTTGAGGAAGTTACAAAGGTAGATAAGGAAATGATCAAATTAGGAGGGAACCCGGGAAGATAAGATACTGAGGATGTAACCATTGGTAATAAACCAGTCTTGTTGACCAAAAATATGGAACAAGAACCAACAAGTCTGGAAAGTGTCCTCGGGATGGTTAAAAAACTCTCTAATGCAGTAGTCGACCTTAAAAGGAACTCTAGGGAGGGTACAACAAACTATAAACCATTTTTCTCCTTTCAGAAGAAACAATTTAACCAAATAAAACCTCGAGAGCCATCAAATTTGAATTTTAATTTAGAGGAAGTGGAAATGGATCAGTTTTATACATATCACCAAAACACTAGCCATTCTAAAAAGTGCTACCCCCAATGGAGTAATTCAATGACCTTTTTCACTAATTATATTCTTGACTAACAATATATTTTTGAGAATCTGGCCAAGAAGCTAAAGTAAGTTTGGAAGAAGAGGACACAACCAAAGGGTATGTCGTGTTCATTTGGGATTGGGTGGTGAAGTTGTATGGAAAAAATGTATAAGAAGTAGTTCTAGGATATACACAGACCATGTAGCCTACCCCAAAAGGTTTCAATATAAGAAGTAAAGGAACAGTTCCTAAAACCCCTTTACCTACTAGGAAAAATCTAGTTTCTAGAAAGGTCACATCCCATTCACAAATCAATGTTGTTATCMCTTWKTTAAAATTTGCAAGTAGCRCTATAGTAGCCTACAAAAWATCAACAAATAATCATACTCTATAGCCCATGGAATATAGTATCATAGAGGAAATGAAAAATGCCAAGGCCAATGTGTCCATGCTTGACATCTGTAATTCACCACAACAAAGAGATTTGATTGTAAGAAAAAATATTTCTCTTGTTATCTCACCACATCCACTAGTTACCACTCTAGAAAAAATTCCCAAACCCATAGAAGATAGGAACAAATATAGAATAGCAAGAAAAGATACCATTAATACAACTAGTATCTCCCCCCACTATAAATCCCACACACCCCATTTTCTCCAAAATTTTGAAATATTCAATTATGATGTGCACAATTTCTTGGCAGATTCAGGAGCATCCTCTAATATGTTTCCTCTTTCTGTCTATCAAAAAACTAATGCTCTTCCATCCAAATGATCATCTAGAATCATACAACTAGATAGGTTTGTGGTGAGAGTCATGGGTGAATTAAAATATGTACAAATCAGGATATCATCAAACCCTAGAGTTGTTCAAACCATTTACATTGTTGTGGTTGATATTCTCAAGGAATATCGCAAGATACTAAGTAGGGACTCGTCGCAAAAATTGCAGGGATAATTTTCCACCAATTCATCACATTTATGGTTTCCATATAAGGGTTAGAAAAATAAAATCAGATTTGACAATGAGACACATGAAATTCACCATCACGGAATTGGAACGTAAAAATGAACCAATATTTTTTTCTTACTCTATTCTTGGTAATTATCTTTTGGAAATTGACGATGGATGTTATGCATTCCAATAATCATCTTACAACTAGATAGATAGTCAAAATTCCTTCATTGCACTTGGATTGAAGAAAATGACTATAATATAGTATAAATATCCAACACTAGTTGTATTAACATAGAGTTAGAAAGTAACATTTGGGCTTTCTTTTTAACAACTCCAAGTCAGAACAAGGATTCAGGGTAGGTTTCATTTTGATAGGACGCATTGAAGTGGAAAACTCTAATATTTTTCCTCTTGGAATTTGAATGCACCAAAAACACCACAAAATATGAAGCCTTGGTTCCAGGTTTGAAGAAAATCATTGATATCAAGGTAAAATGTATGAAAGTCTTTTGTGATTATGAAATAATCATTAGATAGGTAAAGAATTCCATCCACTATTTATACGCACATTTGAGAGGTTATAAAAAAGAGGTATAGAAATATATAAACCATATTGAATCATTTAATATTATTTCTGTTCCTCTTTCTCAAAATTATACTATAGATACCTTAGAAAACACATCTTCAAGATTCACACCAATAAATAATATTTTTTCTATTGAAATTTTTTTATCCCTTCAGTACATGACAAAATTACCAACTGGAGGTTTTTCAACGATGATGATAATATCATAGATTTCCTCACTAGTGTTGGTTCCTTCAAGGAAACTACCATTAATGTTGAGAAACATGATTATTGGACAAACACTTAGGAAACAATTTTGAAGGAAAACGCTAAGTTTTTAAGAACTGTGCAGTAGCAGAACACATACAATGAGGAGAATCCAGTAGTAAAGCGTGCAAAGGAACACAAAACAACACAAATAGAGAAAGCAAGAGAGAGGAAAGAAGATAAAGAGAGGAAAGAAGGATAAATAAAAGAAGAATAAAACATAGAGATAAAAGCAAGCGAAGAGGGATGGAAAAAGTTCAACGTCAAAAAGTAGAAAGATCTGCAAAAGAAGGAATAATGGCAGTCGAGTATGCAACATGCAGGCGAAAAAGTAGGAAAAACACATCTGAACAACACATCAACCTAAGTTGTAATTGAGTCATGATGAGTTGTCATTAGGTTTTAAGCCCTAAATTTATGTATAGATATGTAAGGGGTCAGGAAGAATGGGACTTTTTTTTTATTCTGTGTCTTGGAGTCTATATGGGTTTTGGGTGGTTGAGTGGGTTTGGTAGAGGGAGATGTTTATTGATTGTTGATCCCTCTAGTTGCAGTCAAGAGAAAGAGTTTGTATGTGAGGATTTAGGGGAAGTTGCAGAGAGGGAGCCTTGCACTGCAGAGCAGATGGGCAAGATGGGAATTGACCCTTATGTATCTACTGTAGCGCAATACATAAGCCTGGAAAGATTACGGAATGAATAATAAATAATATAGTCGTTGTGGACGTAGCCCAAACTTGGGTGAACCACATTAAACTTTGTCTCTACCTTTGTGTTTGATGATTGATTATGAATAATATGTTATGCATGTTAGAGTAGATTTTGTTACAATATGGTTGTTGCACAGTAGTTATGGATGTTATGATGGTTTACATTGAAACTTATGTCACAATGATACTGCATAAGATAATCTATCAAGTAATCTAAGAATAACAGACAGAACATAGTGTGCACAGAGTAAACAAGTACTAGGGAATCTGTCAATGGCCTGACATCCCCTCACACCTATAGAAACTTGGTTCCTGCAATCCCAATAGATACCTCAGGTGAGACTTCACCTACACACAGGTGATGCCGAAAGAGTCGATATCTGAAGGGTTTTGTTGGTTAGATAACTTGAACCCAGGGTCTTACAATCGCATGCAACCAAATGTTTCTATTTTCAAGACCCAGTATTTGTAGTTGGGGGAATGTTTTGTAGGTCGACTAAAAAGGATATCACTAAATAGATGGAATAGAAGGCAAATGAATTCACTCAAAAAGAGAATGTAAATCCTCGGATAATTGATGAACAATGGATGCAAAGGTATCTATACATAGAGCTGCATGAGATTTTCTTTGGCGAATTACCAAATATTTTGACTGAGTGGTTGGAAATATTAGTGGAGAATACTAGAAGATACCAAATAGTTGTGCCAAGGAACTTGACTCCTAAGTTGGTAAGATAATTGAATTATGTAAGCATCAATACCTCTCGTGCAATTGATTTTTTGTTAGATATCATATTGGGGGGATACGTTACAAAATTTGCAATAGAATGTACAAAGTCATACAATGTCACAGAAAGAGACTTCTTTAAGGGCCCACGATTTTTTTTTGAAATCACTAGGTACCTGGATAAAAATGCTTTTGTGTGACAAGTGTGTGATGATGATGGAATATGATTTCTAAGGGGTTCCACGCACATAGGGGAACTAGGGAATGACCAGGGGATAGTCTAAAGGTAGGAAGAATGAAGAGGGGGGTGAACAAGGAAAGGAAGGACTAATAATGTAGAGAGACGAAGAAGGTATACCAAAAGAAAATGAAGAGTTTGCAGTATTGATCAGTGGAGGAAGGTACAAGAGTTTGAATACTAGGGCGGACAAAGGAGAGTCGCGTAGTGAGTACAAGTGGAGAGGACCTTGTGCAGTAGGTCATATCATCTATGTACCATGCATAGAAGAAGGAAAGAGGAATATCAGTTTAGTCCCATAATAGAAGAACTGACAAGTCCTACAAAAGTTGGATACTGCATCGAATCCATGACCTCGTGTGCATCATCAAGATCATAGGTAATTATTGATTATTTTTCAAAAGAAATTATAGTAAGTAAAGGAATTCATAATAATAGTAGTCAAAATAGTGGGAGCACTGCATTGAGTTAGAGTAGTGGAAGGAGTACGTCGAGTCAGAGTCAACCAGCATCACCAAGTGGAGGTATTACCGAATCTACCATGGTAGAAATATATAATACTTTCAGATTACTTGAGTTTCATGGAATTAGATCGAAGGAACCAGAGAAACATCTATTTGTGTGTGAGATAATTTGGGCTGCGAAGAAAGTCCAAGACGAGGATACAAAGATCATGTAGTTGGAAAAAACATTTAGGAACCACGCATTGGTATGGTACATGAAGTTCCAGAGTACCAGACTGACAGGACAAATAAGGACTCTAGTAGAAATTAGACAAGCGTTGTTGAAAGAGTTCAAGAATCCAAAATCAAAGTCATAGTATATTATAGAGTTAAAAGAGATTAAGTAAGTACATACCAATTCAGTTTGGGATTTCGATAAAAGGTTTAAATATGTGATGGGTAGTTTGACATTTCAGATCCCTGATGAGTAACATAGGGAATGGTTTATTGCAGGATTACTGCCACACATACCAGGTCCATTACTACAATAAAAGGTTACATCGCAACATGAATATTTGGAGATAGCAATGAGAATGGAATCAGCTCTTGTAGGGAATGGTGGGAAAATGGCACAATACTAGATGAAATTAGTTGTCTTAACCATTAATTTGGAAGAGATTACAGAAGGGAAGGAGAAGCAGGAACAAGTTAGGTGTACCAAGTGCAGGACGAAAGGTCACCATAAGGATGACTGTTCATCCTTTGTGCAATATTTGGAAACTGGAGCACTAAATCCATTACCAGGAGGAGGGTACTATGAAATATATAAGAAACGGGGGAATCACTCACATGATTGTTCTCTATTGCATACGTACCAAAGTACGCCAAGGATTATTTTATGTACGTTTTGCAAATCTGTAGGGCATGAAGAGAAGGATTGTTGTGGATTCAATCTGATGACATAGTGCACTTCAGATATGTATAGAATTTAGGAGGAGAATTATGTGACAGAAGGAGGAGGTCCTTATTATAAAAATCAAAGAGGTTTTAATAAAGGAAATTAAGGATTTTTCAAAGGTCGAGGAAGAGGAAATTTTGGTATAGGAAGAGGACCAATAATATGTTACAACTGCAATCAATCGAGACACTTAGCCCGTGACTTCCAAAATCCTTGTACAACTTTTACATAATGTCAAGCATTGGACCACATGAAATAATATTGTCCTCAACTATTGGAGGAATGGAAGGAAAGGGGAAACCAATATCAAAATATGAATCTGAATGCCCAAAACATATCAACAGAGATACAAGACGAAGGACCTAAAATATAATTTGTTACATTCGGAGGAGATAGAATAAGGAATGATGAAACAACTGGAGGAAGGCAGGTTGAGAAATGGATAAAGGTGTCAGCGGAGCCTATGCCAATGTTCAAACCATAGGAGGAAAAATAGACGTAAAACATGAAAGAAATGAACTATTGAGATCAGATTGGGTAGCATCAACAACATTTGTTCCCCCTTTGGTTGACATGCCTCCGTTGTACAATCATACTATAATAGAGGGTCCACTTGAGAAGGTAAGTACATTGAGGGAATTTATGAAAATCTGTTTACATTTGATGAAAGATGAAATTGTGTTGAATACATTATGTAAAATGATTAATCATGCACACAAGAAAGGGAATTTCCTACCACGCAAAGGGTAGTAAATCAAGTACTGCAAAAGAAGAGGACAAATGGAGAGTTCATGCTCAGTGCGTAGAATGAGGAGTATGATTTGGACAATGTCATATTAGACCTTGGATCTGATGTAAATATACTACCAAAGAAAGCCTAGGAAAGGATGGGGAAATCCAATTTGATTTGGTCTACTGTGGAGATAAGATTGGAAAACCAACACAATATAGTACCAACTGGTTGATCGACAAGGGTACATGTAAACATATATGGGGTGTGCAGTATAGGATATTTCGAAGTTATAAAAATAGTGCATGACAATCAACCATATCCAACATTGATTGGCTTAGAATGGGCTTTTGACAATAAGGTGATCATCAATATGAAGAGGAGGGAGATGATCTTTGAAGTAGGAGAATTAAAATTTATCACACCATTAGAACTCACAGAAGGGAAGAGGTACATAGAGATGAAAAATGGGAATGAAATTAACAACTTGTATAATATGACTGCATGAATGGATGACTATTCCAACCCCACTATAGATGGTGCATTAAGTTGGAGGAGCATTAGCTCATGTATGTTGGATTCATAGGAAGGACCTAAACATTGATAATAGAGGATGCATGAGGTATCCACCAGATGGTTTTCTCACGTTACTCTATAATTTCTCTAGATTAGAGCAGAGTTATGTGACCCACCCAAGTATGATGGATTAACCAATATAGAAGGGACAATGGTGATAGTACCTATGTGTGACATGCAGACAGCTTCCATGATAGTTCATGAATGACTAGAGTGTTATAATGTTGCTAAAGAAGATCAGGACGAGGAGCATCCTAGAAATATACAAGTACCTGAAAATAAGGGGGAACACAGAGTAGGAGGACCAAAGTTGGATTATGATACATATTTATAGCTACTAAAGACCATAAAAGTAAACATTGGAACAGAGGAAAACCCAAATTTTCCACAGATAGGAAACTATTGGAATGACGAAACTATGGAGAAAATCACAGATTTACTAGGCAAGTATCAGGATCTATTCCCATCCACATTCTCGGAGATGAAGGGGATAGATGGTGAGTTAGAAGAAATGAATATCCCTTTGAAACCAAGAACTAATCCTATGAGATAGATACCATATATTTTAAATATGAAATACAAAGAAAAGGTAAAGGTAGAGATAGACCACATGCTAGAGGCAGGAATCATCGAACTAGTCCAGTAATTATAATGGATAAGTCCAATGGTGGTGCATGATAAGAAAACAAGAGGAATAAATATCTCCATTGGCCTAAGAAAACTCAATGATTCATGCCTACATGATCCCTTTCTGACACCATTCACAAATGGAGTATTGGATAATGTAGGAGGGCATGGGGCTTACTCTTTCACAGATGGATTTTTAGGGTATCACTAGATTGAAATTGCATAGAAAGATAGGCATAAAACTATGTTTGTGATAGAATGGGGAAGCTACCAATACATAGTGATTCTTTTTGGGTTGAAGAATGCACCTATAGTTCCTCAAGAGTAGTGGTCAGTACTTTTAAAGTGTTTATTCATAAGTTCCTAGAAGTATACTTGGATGATTGGACTATGTTTAGTCTAGTGAAATACCATATAGAAGTACTCAGGCTAATGCTGGATAGATGTATACAGTGTCATATTTTACTGAATTTTAAGAAATGTATTTCTATGCATCTTTTGGGATTTTGTTAGGTCATGTGGTGTGTAAGCGGGGCTTGTTAGTGGATCCTGCCAAGATTGCAGTAATTCTAGACTTACAACCACCCGTATCAATCAGAAGCTACAACAAATGAGTTATGGAATACGTTAGGGAACTTGTACCATTCTAAGTCCTTGGTAAATAAATTATTCCTATGGAAGAAGTTGTATAACCTGAGGATGAGAGATGGAGACTCAATGACGGAGCATCTAAACGCATTCAATATTGTTGTAAGTTAGTTATTATCTTTTGAGATTGAAAGTTCATATGAATATAAGCATATTAGTTTACTGTGCTCTTTACCAGACTCGTGGGATAGTCTAGTTTTGGCCATATGTAGTAATACAACTACCTTGAGTTTCAATGATGTGGTATCATCCTTGTTGTCAGAGGAGATGAGACAAAAGAACATGGAAGGACAGAGCAGAGATGAATTATTTGCAAGAGTATTCTCCCATGATATAAATAGATCTAGGTCCTCAAGTGGGATATCTAAGTCAAAGGGTAGATCTAAATCTCACGAAAAGTTTGTAAATGTATGTTGGAGATGTGGAAAAGAAGGGCACTTCAAGAAGTAAAGAAAATACCTCCAAGGAAGAAGGAGGAGATGTGTACTTGGATTCTTCAAGAACGCATGTAGATCATGAGGCATGGTTGATTAATCAGGTGCATCCTTTCATATGACTCCCCACAGAGAGTGGTTCTGTGAATATTTAAGGTATGATGGAGGTAATGTTTTCCTAGGTGATGAATTGACATCCAAAATAATAGGATGAGGAACACTGAAGTTGAGACTCATATACAAAAGGATTAGAACACTACTTGGTGCTTTGCAAATCCCAAGATTGGCTAGAACTTTGATTTATATAAGAAAAATGGACGATGCAGGGGTAAAAATAGTATTTGAAAAACAAACCTGTAGGATGGTTTGAGTAGCAATGGTGTTGCTAAAGGGAGTTCAGATTGGAACTATGTATAAGCTGTAAGGAACAACTATTAGTAATTTCAGTGTAATAGTTCTATTGTTTCTCATATTGGAGAAGAAGAAGATAAAACTCCTACAGTCTCTGGAGAAAAGGTTATGATGTGGTGTCAAATACTGGGGCATATAGGAGAGAATGGTCTTTGACTACTACGTGGTAAATGTATGATCGAAGGTATGTATAACTTCTCTCTGGATTTTTATTTCCATGAACATTGTGTATATGGGAAGCAAAATCGGGTAAGATTCTCTTTTGGTGCTATGACGGAAGAAGGAATTTTATAGCTAGTGCACAGTAATGTGTTTGGACCTGTTTCAGTTTGATGATTGGGAAAATATGTGTATTATGTTTCAATTATAGATGAATTACCGAGGAATACTTGGATATATTTCCTCAGGAAGAAATATGAAGTCTTTAAAATGTTTAAAGAGTTTAAGGCTCTTGTTGAGAATCAAACAGAGAAAAGAATTAAGGTGTTGAGGATAGATAATGGTGGAGAGTTATGCGGGAATGATTTTGAATAATTATGTAAGAAGTGCAGTAAAAAAAGGTATAATACTACTCCATACACACCTCATCAGAATGGAATTGTAGAAAGGATGGACAATATGTTGATGGAAAAAACAAGGTGCATGCTCAGTGGTGACGGGTTAGGGAAATAATTTTGCGAAGAGGCAGTGGGTACCGAATGTTACATGGTCAACAGATCACTGTCATCAACATTAGATGAAAAGACTCTAGAAGAGGTATGTATTAGTAAGAAACCTTCTCTCACACATATCAAGGTATTTGGCTATGAGGCCTATGTTCATGTTCCAAAGGAAAATATGAGTAACCTAGATAAGAAGGAAAAAAAGTGTATCTTTATTGGGTATAAATATGGTCTCAAATATTATATGGTTTGGATCCCAGAAACTAAGAAGGCTGTGTATAGTTGAGATGTGGTATTTAGATAAATGAAGGATGTTGTCAAAAAAGAAGTCCTACCTTACTCAAGTAAGGAAGAACCAGATAAAATAGAGTTTGAGCCAAAGGATGATGAATCCGAATCTACAGAAGAACAAGAATAATAAGAAGAACATCATCATACTCCAGTATTGAGGATATCAGTGCGGGAAAAAATGCTACAGGAAAGGTATACTCCATTTGATTTCCATTCAAATTTTTATTTTTATATTACTGATGATGATCCTAGAACTGTTCGGGAGGCAGTGCATTCAGAGGATGAAAAACTATGGGAAAATGCCATGATTCATGAAATGACAACCTTGGATAATAATGAGGCTTGGGATTTAGTGGAGTTTCCAACCGGAAGAAACCCCATTGGAAACAAATGGGTATTTAAAAATAAGTTGAATGTAGAAGGCAATGTGGAGAAATGCAAAGCTCTATTAGTAGCAAAGGGTTATTCCCAGGTTGAGCGAATTGATTTTGTTGTTATTTTTTCGCCTATTTCTATTTAACTTCTATTAGATTTATGTTATCTATTGCTACTGCATTTGATTTTTAAGTAAAATAGATGGATGTAAAGACAACATTCCTGCATGGGGATCTAGAAGAAGAAATCTATATGAAGCAACCAGAAGGCCTTGTTGTGAACGGAAAGAAGGAGATGGTATGGAAGATAAAAAAAGTCCATGTATGGCTTAAAACAATCCCCAAGGATGTGGTATAAAAAATTTGATACTTATATACTGGTACTTGGCTTCACAATAAAGAAAGAGGATCAATATGTGTATTTTAAATTAATTGGTGACCATTTGATTTATTTGGTCATGTATATGGATGACATATTCTTGATAGGAAACAAGAAGGAGATTATCCAGGATGTGAAAAATCAATTGTCCTCTAAATTTGACATGAAAGATCTTGGTGTTGAAAATTTCATTTTGGGCATGGAAATTAAAAGATACCAAAAAAATAGAGAACTCTAGTTAAATTAGAGAAAATATGTAGAGACAATAATGCAGAGATTCAATATACATGAATGTAAACCGGTCAGGGTCTCTATTCCTATAGGTGTAAAGTTATCTGTGGATCAATGTCCCAAGATATAGGAAGAGGAGGAGGACATGTCTCGTGTTCCATATGCTAGTGAAGTTGGCAGTTTGATGTATGAAATGGTCTGTACTAGATCGGACATTGCACATGCAGTGAGGTTTTTGAGCAAGTATATGTCAAAACCAAGGAAGGAGTATTGGACAACAGTAAAGAGAGTTTTCAGGTATTTGCATGGTACTACTAGTTATGGATTGTGCTACCAAGGAAGACGAGGGTTGGATAGAGTGTTGGACATACATGGATTTGTGGATGCAGACCTGTTTGGAGATCTAGATCGTAGAATATCTACAAGCATGTATGCGTTTAACTTGTTTGGAGGAGAAATTACTTGGATAAGAAAAAAACAGCTTTTAGTGGTACTCTCAACTAGAGAAGTTCAATACATGGCAGCCACTTATGCAAGAAAGGAAGTAGTATGGTTACATAGATTGTGTTCAGGTCTTCGGTTGGTACAACAAGATGTAAGAATAGATTGTGATAGTGAGAGTGCAATTTTTTTGGTCAAGAACGCAACTTATCATTCAAAGGAAAAGCATATTGATGTTCAATATCACTTTGTGAGAGACTTGGTTGAAGAAAAGAAGGTGTTGTTGATGAAGGTGGACACTTTGAAGAATGTTGCAGATTCATTAACAAAATTTGTGAGCACTGAGAAATTCTCTTGGTGTAGAGGATCTATGGGTTTGTTTCCCTGGATTGTTGACTATGTAACCTTGTAACCCCCTGTATGCAAGGAAAACAACAAGTGGGAGAACTTTGGGTATGTTTTACATTCTTTGCATGACTAGAACTAGTGCCCACATTGCATCAGCACATAGGGGGGTAAGAGGGGCCAGACCGCCCCCTTTCTTGGAGGGTTAAAAGGGGGTAGATCCCCCCTATATAGGGTGTTTTCAGGGGGATGGGATCCCCCCTTGTATGAGGGTTTGGGGGTAATGCCTTCGAATTTTTTTTTCTTTCTGGTTTTCATGTCCATGTTTTGGGAGGTTTCTCGGAACATGGTTTTTCTCCGATGGTTTTCTATTTCTGGTTAAGTAATTAGGGTTGTTGAGTAATATGGGTTATTGGATTAGGGTTTTGGATGCTCCAGGATCCTATATCTATATTTTATTGTAAAAAATGTATGATGTGAATGAATATAAAATATGTTGGTTTTCTCGGTTTAGCTTTCCAAGGGAAAAATCTCTGTGTAATGTGTCTATTTTCCATCGTATATTTTCTGTTCTTTTATTGAAAATATGATTTTAGTAAAATATTGTAAAAGGTTAAAATAAACTGACCTTTCATCTATGGAAGACAGACTATATGAAATATTCACCATAAGCTCACGAAGTTGAGGTTCCAATCAAATTTATTAGCAAAGCATGGAAGATAGCTGGATTTTATTTCAATTTATGAGAAATTTAAAACCAATTTCACCTCTTGAAACTTATTCCATTATCTTTCTCGTCAAATTACCTTCCCAACGAGGTATACTATATCTAGAATCGATGCCCGAATATGGAGTTATGACCTGTAGAAATTTTTTTCTCATGAGTTGCCCATCCAATTATTAATGTTTTAAGCCATTATTATAGTCCTTTGCATTTCAATAGATAACAACAACATAAGACAAGATCACTAAGAAATACACAATCACAAGAGACGCAACATTTATTCTGGGAAACTCTCTAGGGGATGAAAACCCAACAAAACTTCCTTATTATAGATAGACAATACAACGCCAAGAGATAACTCAAACAAGTACAGAAATTCATCTCCCAAAGATGCGCCTCTCTCTCTCTCTCTCTCTCTCTCTCTTCTCCAACTGCAGCTCTGAAACTTGTCTCTCAAATGAACAAGTGAGTGAGTGTCTAAGTGAGGTGCTAGCCTCCTTATTTATACAAGACTGGCACCTTTGGGAGTGTCCTTTCACTGGCAGGGCCGACTTCTTATCCTGGGTGGTTATAACCACCTTTATTATATTCTGGGGCCTCTTTGATATATTCTAGGGCTGACTTCTCTTTCTGCCTATTACAATTACATTATGACCAATCCGCAAAAGGGGATTTGGTCCATTTACAATAGCTGACATAATCAATCCACAATGGGGATTGATCTAATGAACAATATATCAAATAATAATAAGAATACACTTTGCAGTTACATTATTTCAACACTCCCCCTTAACAAGAAGGGTATTCTTCAACAACGTCAGACGAGAGAGAGGCCTTTATCATCAACATCATTAGGAGGACAACATCATCAATATCATCTTGGAACACTAACTGGCATATCTATAAATCATCAAAAGTTTTCTTCATCGACAACATCGTCATTCTCAAAGGAATGCAATCATCATTTGCATCAATATGTATTAGTATAGAACTAATACATCATCATCATCTCAGCATGAGGCTGGCACATATACGGAAGCCAAAATCCATATTTACGGAAGCCAAAATGCGCATATATAGAAGAGAGCTTCCGTATATGCACATTTTGGCTTCTGTAAATCTCTCTTCCATATATGCGCATTTTGGCTTCCATAAATGCACATTTACGGAAGCCAAAATCAGAATATACGAAAGGAAAAATGTGCATATACGGAAGAGAGCTTCCGTATATGCGCATTTACGGAAGAGCGCTTCCGTACATGCACATTTACGACAGCCATAATGTGCATATACAAAATCTCTCTTTTGTATATAGAGCTTCCGTATATGTGCATTTACGAAATCCAAAATGCGCATATACAGAAGATAGAATGCGCATATACAAAAGATAGCTTCCGTAAATGCGCATTTTGGCTTCCGTATATGCACATTGTTTCCTTCCGTAAATGTGCATATACGAAAGCTCTCTTCCGTAAATGTGCATATACGAAAGCTCTCTTCCGTATATGCGCATTTACGGAAGCCAAAATGCACATATACAGAAGATCTCTTCTGTATATAGAGCTTTTGTATATGCGGATTTTGGCTTCCGTAAATGGGCATATACAGAAGCCAAAATGAACATATATGGAAGCTATCTTTCGTATATGCTTATTTTGGCTTCCGTATATGTGCATTTTTTCCTTCCGTAAATGCACATATACGGAAGAGAGATTTCGTATATATGCATTTTGGCTTCCGTATATTCGCATTTAAAAAAGCCAAAATGTGCATATGGAAGATCTCTTCCATATATAGAGCTTCCACAGGTCATAGTTCCAGAGGGCCTACTTCCAGAGGGCGTAGTTCCATAGGTCATAGATCCAGAGGGCATAGTTCTAGAGGTCATAGTTTTTAAGGGTATAGTTCCATAAGCGTAGTTCCAAAGGGCATAGTTCTAGAGGTCATAGTTCCAAATGGCATAGTTCCATAGGTCATAGCTCCAAAGGCATAGTTCCAGAGGGCATAGTTCCAGAAGGCGTAGTTCCAAAGGGTGTAGTTCCATAGGTCCTAGTTCCACACATCATAGTTCTAGAGGGCGTAGTTCCATAAGTCATAGTTCCAAAGGGTGTAGTTCCAAAGGTCATAGTTTCGAAGGGTGTAGTTCCAGAGGTGTAATTCTAGAGGGCATAGTTCCAGAGGTCATAGTTCCATAGGGCGTAGTTCCATAGGGCGTAGTTCCAGAGGGCATAGTTCTAGAGGTCATAGTTCCAGAGGCGTAGTTCCAGAGGGCGTAGTTCCACAGGTTAGAGTTCCACAGGGCATAGTTCTAGAGGGCGTAGTTCCAGAGGGCGTAGTTCCATAGGTCATAGTTCTAGAGGGCATAGTTCCACAGGTCATAGTTCCAGAGGGCGTCATTCCAAAGATCATAGTTCCAAAGGGTGTAGTTCCAGAGGGCGTAGTTCCATAGGTCATTTCTCTAGAGGGCTTATTTCCATAGGTCATAGTTCCAGAGTTCATAGTTCCATAGGCGTAGTTCTAGACGGTGTAGTTCCAGCGGTCATAGATCCAAATGACTTAGTTCCAGAGGGTGTATTTCTAGAGTTCATAGTTCCAGAGCCGTAGTTCTAGAGGGCGTAGTTCCAGAGGGTGTAGTTCCAAAGGGCGTAGTTCCAAAGGCCACAGTTCCACAGGTCACAATTCCGTAGGTCATAGTTCCATAGGTCATAGTTCCAGAGGTGTAGTTCCGGAGGGCATCATTCCAGAGGGCATAGTTCCACAGGTCATAATTTCAGAGGGCATAGTTCCACAGGTCATAGTTCCAAAGGCGTAGTTCTAGAGGGCATAGTTCCACAGGTCAAAATTCCAGAGGTCATAGTTCCAAAGTCATAGTACCAGAGGTCATAGTTCCAGAGGGCATAGTTCCAAAGGGCATAGTTCCACAGGTCATAGTTCCAGAGGCGTAGTTCCAGAGGGAGTAGTTCCACAGGTCATAGTTCCAGAGGGCGTAGTTCCAAAGGGTGTAGTTCCACAGGTAATAGTTCTAGAGGGTGTAGTTCCAGAGGGCGTAGTTCCACAGGTCATAGCTCTAGAAGGGGTAGTTCCAGAGGGCATAGTTCCACAGGTCATAGTTGTAGAGGGCATAGTTCCACAGGGCGTAGTTCCAGAGGTCATAGTTCCATAGGTGTAGTTTCAGAGGGTGTAGTTCCACAGGTCATAGTTCCAGAGGACGTAGTTCGAGAGGTCATAGTTCCAGGGTTGTATCTCTAGAGGGCGTAGTTCCACAAGTCATAGTTCCAAAGGGCATAGTTCCAAAGGTCATAGTTCCAACAAAGTACTTCCACAGGGTGTAGTTCCAGAGGGCATAGTTCCAGAGGGCGTAGCTGCACAAGTGATAGTTCTAGAGGGCATAGTTCAAGAGGGCGTAGTTCCAGGGGGTGTAGTTCCACATGTCATAGTTCAAAAGGGCATAGTTCAAGAGGGCATAGTTCCAGAGGTAATACTTCTAGAGGGTGTAGTTCTACAGGGCATAATTCTAGAGGTCATAGTTCCAGAGACATAGTTCCAGAGGGCGTAGTTCCACAGGGCATAGTTCCAGATGTCATAGTTCCATAAGGCGTAGTTCCAAAGGTCATAGTTCTAGAGGGCGTAGTTCCAGAGGTCATAGTTCCAGAGGGCTTAGTTCCAAAGGGCACAGTTCCAGAAGGCGTAGCTCAAGAGGTCATAGTTCCAGAGGGCATAGTTCCACAGGTCATAGTTCCAAAGGGCGTAGTTCCAGAGGGAGTAATTCCATAGGTCATAGTTCTAGAGGCATAGTTCCAGAGGGCATAGTTCAACAGGTCATGGTTCCAGTGGGTGTAGTTCCAAAGGGCGTAGTTCCACAAGTCATAGTTCTAGAGGGAATAGTTTCAGAGGGTCTAGTTCGATAGGTCATAGTTCCAAAGGGCATAGTTCTAGAGGGCATAATTCCAAGGGTCGTAGTTGTAGAGGGCGTAGTTCCAGAGGTCATAGTTCCATAGGCGTAGTTCCAGAGGGCATAGTTCCATAGGCCATAGTTCTAGAGGGCATAGTTCAAGAGGTCATAGTTCCAGTGGGGTACTTCTAGAGGGCGTAGTTCCACAAGTCATAGTTCCAAGGGCATAGTTCGAGAGGTCATAGTTCCAGAGGGTGTAGCTCCACAGGTCATAGTTCCAGAGGGCATAGTTCAAGAGGGAATAGTTCCAGAGGTCATAGTTCCATAGGGTGTAGTTCAAGTGGGCATAGTTACATAGTTCATAGTTCTAGAGGGCATAGTTCCACATGGCATAGTTCCAGAGGTCATAGTTCCAAAGGCATAGTTCCAGAGGGCGTAGTTCCATGGGGCATAGTTCCACAAGTCATAGTTCCAGAGGTCATAGTTCCAGAGGGCGTAGTTACAGAGGTCATAGTTGCAGAGGGCTTAGTTCCAAAGGGTGCAGCTCTAGAGGGTGTAGTTCAAGTGGTCATAGTTCCAGAGGGCGTAGCACCACGGGTCATAGTTCCAAAGGGTGTAGTTCCAGAGGGCGTAGTTCCACAGGTCATAGATCCAAAGGGCATAGTTCCAGAGGGCGTAGCTCCACAGGTCATAGTTCCAAAGGGCGTAGATCCAGATTGCGTAGTTCCATAGGTCACAGTTCTAGAGGGTGTAGCTCCAGAGGGCGTAGTTCCAGAGTTTATAGTCCCAGAGGCGTAGTTCCACAGGTCATAGTTTTAGAGGGCGTAGTTCCACAGATCATAGTTCCAAAGGGTGTATTTCCAGAGGACATAGTTGCAGTGGCGTACCTCCAGCGGGCGTAGTTCCATAGGTCATAGTTCTAGAGGGCATAGTTCCAAAGGGAGTAGTTCCACAAATCATAGTTCTAGAGGGAGTAGTTCAGAGGGCGTTGTTCCAGAGGGTGTAGTTCCACAGGTCATAGTTCCAGAGGGCATAGTTCAAGAGGGTGTAGCTCCATAGGTCATAGTTCTAGAGGGCATAGCTCCAGAGTGCGTAGTTCCAGAGTTCTTAGTTCTAGAGGTGTAGTTCTTGAGTGCGTAGTTCCATAGGGCATACTTCCACAAGCCATAGTTCCAGAGGTCATAGTTCCAGAGGCCCTATGGAAGTACGCCCTTTGGAACTATGACCTATGGAGCTATGACATGTGGAACTATGCCTCTGAAACTATGCCTCTGGAACTATGAAATTTGGAACTACACCCTTTGGAACTAAGACCCTTGGAACTATGACCTCTTACTCTCATTAAAAAAAACATTTCCATATGTACGATCATCCAATTGACGACCTCAGTTTGGCCATCTGTCTGGGGGTGGAAGGCAGTGGATTTGGTGAGCTTGGTATCCAACAATGACCAGAGGCTCGACGAGAATGTGCTAAGGAAACGACTGTCCCAATATGAGACAATGGTTTTTGGGATCCCAAAGTGTACCCAGATGCGTTGAAAGAAGAGCTTGGTAGTGGCTTTTAAAGTGATGTTCTTCTTGCAGGCTGCCAGAATCTCCATCTTAGAAAAGCGATCAACAACAAAAAAAATACAGTCATTGCTCCTCTTGGTGGACGTGAGGCTCGACATGTAGTCCATTGAAATGGATTCCCATGGCTTGTCAGGAGTAGGAAGAGGGGTGTACAGGCCCTGTTTCTTAGTGGTCTATTTGGCAATAGCATAGGCGGTGTAGGACCTAATATACTTGCTGGCATCGTGTCGAAGTTTCGGTCAATAGAATTATTTTTGTAACACTACCACTATCTTTTCGATGCCAAAGTGTCCTGCCAGACAACTATTGTGATCTTCCAAAATCAGCTTCGCACGCTCACTTGGTGGAATGCAGAGATGGATCAGACGAAACAACAGCCCATCCTAAAGATGGAAATTAGCTACCACTGAGTTTTCTCCGAACATTTGGTAGGTGGTGGATAATTCAGGGTCTGTCTCATAGAGGTGGGGCCATATGGAGGTCTCATGGCCCCAAGAGTCTAGCACCATGGTGAGTGCCACGACTAGAGGCCGGTTGAGGAAATCAACAAATCGGTTGTACCTCTTGTTTTATACTTGATGTTGAGGTGGAACTGTTGTAAGTATATGGACCACTTCTGATGGAGGTCATCCTGCAATTTGCCTTGGGTCTGAATGAATTGTAGTGGCTTGTGATCAGTGTGGATGACTGTTTCCTTCCCCAGAATGTAGTGTCTCCACTGGCGACAGGATTTCAAATGGAGTACATTTCTTTGTCGTAAGTAGGGTACTTACGGAAAGCATCTGATAGTGTCTCACTATGATACGCCATGGGGTGGTCATATTGAGTGAGAACGATGCCCACAACATAGTATGAAGCATCTGTCTTGATATCAAAGAGATGTTGCAGGTATGGTAATGAAAGTACTGGGGATGAGCACAAACCTTGTTTCAAGTCATCGAAGGCTTATTGTTGGGATAGGCCCCACAATTTTCTTTCCTTATTTCCACCCCTGGTTACTTGGATGAGGGCCCATGCGATATGAGAGAATTGAAAAACGAACCTATGATAGAAATTGGCAAGGCCCAAGAAGCTCTGAAGCTCAGTCAGTGTGGTTGGGGATGGCCAGTCATGGATGACCTAGAAGTAAATGCACATATACAGAAGACAAAATGCGCACATACAAAAGAGAGATTCCGTATATGCACACATTTACGGAAGGAAAAAATGTGCATTTACAGAAGCCAAAATGCGCATATACGAAAAAGAGCTTCCGTATATGCACATTTTGGCTTATGTAAATCTCTCTTCTGTATATGCACATTTTGGATTCAACAATCAAATATTGATTAAGTAAACTCCATCCTCTACTTACAAATGGATGCTCAACTTTATTACAATAACCAGCTTAAACAATGACAATAAAAATCTGATCCCTGCTTACAACAATTATATTATATTCATAGAGTCTTCTTCAATCTCGATATGCAAAAAGAGAAACTGACTCAATATTTTGCATAGCGATGATCTTGGACCCACTCCCTTCAAAATATATGTGAGATTATATTTATCAACCAAATATTTGATGTTTAAACCAAGACTCATCAAATATGGGTCTTACATTCTGTTTCTTCCAAACTTGTGCACATCCTGAAATCTATGCAAATTTCAGTTGAAGAATTAGCAATAAATCCTCAACCTTTCCTTTGTTTGGAAAAGTGGATGTCAGAGGCCTAATTTTCCATGCTAGGAACAAAACCCATGTTCCATATTCTTCATATTCTTCTTTATTTGTATGAAAACTGAGGCCGAAATTGAATGTCTAGAACTTTTATTAATTTTAGTTGAATTATTCCCCTGAGTTGGAGGTGCACTTGTGCGAGTTGGGTGAATTACAACCCACATATGTGCATGGTGATGTCACTACATAGAAAACCCATGTTCCCAAATTTTCCTAGAAACACGCGAATATGCCAAATAAAGAGGGGTACCATAATGGCATTGTTAGTACAGAAATGTTGAACTGCAATAATGGTACAATAATATTGATCATGCCAGTAAGAATCAGAATTTACGAACCGTCTTCGAGAAACCATGATATAATCATCATTTAATCACTAAAAATGCAGAAAACGATGTATACTTGTGAATGACGTCAAATAATAACAGTTTCTGGTGTAATGAGACGTATATTATTGACGAAATGAGGGAAAAGGTTTAATGATGAATGCATTTGTACGGCGAAAAATATGGAAAAACTGGAGCCCAACATGATGATTCAACATAAGTATATATAACCATGGAATATTAGATAAGGAAGGAGTCTAGGACCCACAAATAATGTGTCAATTTTTCAAAGACTATCTTTTTTTCTT